>CM055899.1:77825718-78150718 GCA_029582155.1 Panopea generosa
GACATTAGAACCCATAATGATATCTGCATATTATCAAATTTAATTTATATGTGTAGTAAATAAAAAGTAACACTTAGTTTCGTGTAAAATAATATTTTAATTTCATGTAGTGAGCACTGAAGTGGATTGGTCATAAATGGTAAAGACGGGCCCTGTTCGATCAGTTGGTAGCATGTCTTACTGTCAATCCAGGTGTCATGAGTTTGAATACCCGCCAGTAATCTACAACACATTCTCCGTGATGACTGATAAACGACTATCAGTCTCATTGACAATCGTCTCCTTCCACTGTTTCAAAAGAGTTATGGACAAGTCGTCCCAAAGACAACTCGTCCCACATTTTGAGACAAGTTTCGAGACAACTTGTCCCCTATTTAAAGACAACTCGTCCCATCAAAAGACAAGTCGTCCAAATTTATTATTTCTTGTACCGTTTCAAACGGAAAATATATCAGTTAGTTGCGCAAATGAGTTTAACTGATCGCCTGTTAACTATTACCTAAAATGTATTTATTTCACTTTGATTTTGACACAAGTTATTATAACAAATCACGTTCAGTGTATTCCTGGGTTGAAACAGTACTAAGCATATACGGATATAGTGTCCGTCTCACACATAACCGTGGCGGAGGATCAAATCCACGACCCTCTGATCGTCATTTAGCTTTCGATGGCATAACAATTACGCTAAATATTCAACTCAACAATCAAATGGTAAGAGAAGAGTAAACATGTTCAGTGTTCAAGTGATATTATAATACATGTCAATTGAATTGTATTGTTGGGTGTGTCTTGTCATTTTCAACAACTGTTCGGTGCTGGCACACATGGGTATCATGCCGAGCTCAAGACCTTCTAGACAACTAGACCACCACATCGGTTTATATTATGACAGGAAACAGCAGCAACATCATTTATAATCATATTACTTTTTCAATATGGATATATTTTATTAAGTAATTCACTGCGAAAACTTTGGAATTCATTTAGATACATTAATTATTTTATTATAAACATGTATATATATATATATTCATTGTCGTGTTAAAATAAAGTACACGAGTAAGCGTTCCCCTTGATTTTCCATTTCTAGTTGTTATAGAAGATGAAGAAGGAGAAAAAGAAGGAGAAGAAGAAGAAGAAAAGAAGAAGACTATACACAGTTTCTCATCAAACTACAATGTTGCAATAAAATGCATATTTAAACACATTAACACCAAATGAGTTGAATGACTAACATGTACATATTTTAATATATAGACATAACTATCACTTCCGATACTATTATAATAATCCCACTTAAATGCAGGAAGGCGATGCTACGATAGCACGATGACACGGTGGTGATGGCACGATAGTATGATAGCACGATGGTGATGGTACGATCGTCATCGTGCTGTCGTGCCATCGCTTCATCACCATCGTGTCGTCGTGTCATCGCATCATCGTCATCGTGCTATCGTGTCATCATCGTCGTGTCATCATACCATCACCATCGTGCTATCGTACTATTGTGTCATCACCATAGTGTCATCGTGCTATCGTGGATTCGCGTATGCTTGTTGACAAAGCGATAGCACAATGGCCCTAACGGAACACCGTAGTAAACCGTCCTTCCCTGAACCGCAAAAACTCTGACTCTTATATTCAGGTTAACACCTATTTTAGAATGGTGTCCAATTCATGATTCATGAATAATATTTCAATCATTGATTATAATTGTATCGTTCGTCTATTTATGATGAATTATCTTTTAAAACTTATATCTATATAATATTATATAATTAAAGCGAAAAATATAGAATTGATTACCTCTTCTTCTAATAATTGCTTTAAACAGACATTTATGCTATATAAAAACGACATTATTTTGTCAGCTAAATCTAGATTAAGACCAGTAATGCGCACGGCTCTGGAACGTGCGATGAACTCTGTCACGACTATTATCTATCGACAAGCAATTAACGGACGTTTTCACGTGTAAAAGAAATACTTCCCAGCAATCAGAATAGCTTTAAGTTCAAAACTGTCTTTAGACTGAGGAAAATATACATATATATAGTTGGCAGACAATGTAATATAGTATTACATGTAACTCTACAGACGCATAAGCAAGGTGACATAGAATAATTACAACATAAAGTAAAAGAAGCTTTATTAGAAAACTATTATTCAATTGAAGCAAAATATAATAACATACAAAACAATTTGTTATTCATATAATGAAATAATAAATAGTTTGTAAACATTTAACACTTCTTCAATTTGATTGCCAGTGGTAAGTCTAGTATATGGCCAAGAATATTTATTTTGGCTTTAATTAGGTATATACACACAGACATGCTTGAAAAAAATGCACGCCGAAAGTTCACGCACATACGCATACATGTCTGAATTTAAGTTTTTACACACAAAATACAAAACCATTTTACCAAAACACTGAATTATGTATTGAGAATAAATCCTTGCTCAATTTTATAAAAATATCTTGTTAAATCATGTTTACTAGTGTAATTATTTGAAGCACCTAATAATTCTGGTTATACATCGAAACGAAAAAATATATAAACACATATATACACATGCTCAACAACTGTAACAATTGCAACTATTCATTGTTTTAAACTGATATTGTACCGGAGACCTCTTGCTACAGATAAGTAAAGCAATTACTACACTAAGTAAACTATATCTAGTTGTAATAGACGAGTGTATTTAAATAAATTACAAAAATAATGTGTGTGATATTTGGTTCAAAGATATTGCTTAAAATTTCATATAACATACAGAGTACGTCAATGGTTATGCTAACAATAAAACCTGATGAATCTTGATGACCTGCGGTATTTATTTTATGCCTTGGTACTATTTGTTATTTAGAACATATATCAATAATTGAATGGATGTTATGGTAATTTCGATTGTAATAAATGCAGATAGCATAATATGTTTACGACATAAACATGGATCAAATAAAAAAAAATAAAGTATAAAAATCAATATCTGACACGTGCGGTTTCGTAGAAGATTATGAAATTATTTCGACCTTTCACGATCGTTGTTTCGATTTTTTATCATTGCATTTCGACTTTCACCATCGTAATTTCGTTGTTTCGATTTTTTTAAATAACAGTTATGTCGCGATGTCGCCAGCGTGACATCTTACATATGACAAAAATAAACTCATTGTTGCAGATACATACGTCGCAGGTGACCAGTGTTAGACAGTTATATCATATAATTAATTCTGATGTATAATATATCCGTGCTTTATAAACATATTCTATGGAGAAATATATTCATTAAATAGTATTGAACAATCACACTTGACAATAGGAAATTTTTACATAAAGTTCATTCACGATATAATTATTTACATTGCGATTATAAGTAAACACTTTACACCGAAGTCACGTTGTAGTGGTCAGCCACATGTATTAGTTTAATTAATTCATAGTGTGATCTGAATTGTTCTTGGATTTGCTTGCACTGAATTTCTTCCTTGCCGCCATAGGCTTGACCAAATTTATACTTTTTCCGGAATCTATATCTGTAAAAGAAATTGTATGTAATTGGAAAACGAAGATGCATTATAAATCAGAACACATTGATTTACCTTCTTTTTATTCTTGTATGGTATGTTGAGGTAGGGTTAATTTGGGTTGGGTCTTCCCCGACACCATACCTTTGACGGATAAAAACGAACAGTTAAAGAGGAGTGAAACTGGAAAGAATGTATTGAAGATGTATTGAAGATGTATTGATATACTAAAAAATGTCATAATGCTTTTATAGATTTATAAGAAACGCACTTGTGCATTGTGTAGTGACTGCGTATTTACATCAAACTTCATATGTATAAATCATACATAACATAGAGTATAAAGAACATATAGTATAGAGAACATAAAGTATAGAGAACATATAGTATAGAGAACATATAGGATAGAGAACATATAGTATAGAGAACATATAGGATAGAGAACATATAGTATAGAGAATATATAGGATAGAGAACATATAGTATAGAGAACATATAGTATATAAACATATAATACAGAGACCAAATAGTATAAAGAAAATATTGTATAGAGAACATGTATTGAAGAGAACATAAAATATATAGAACACATAGAATACAGAACATTAAGTATAGATAAAATGTAGTATAGATAACATGTAGAATAGAAAACATACAGTACAGATAACATACAGTATAGATAACATAAATTAGATAAAACATTAAGTATAGATAATATGTAGTATAGATAATATATGATATATATAACATACAGTATAGATAACATATAGTATATACAGTACAGATAACATACAGTATAGATAACATATAGTAAAGATAACATACAGTATAGATAACATATTGCATAGTTAACATATAGTACAGATAACATACAGTATGGATAACATATTGCATAGATAACATATGATTAGGATATCATATAGTATAGATAACATAAAGTATAGATAGCATATAGTATAGATAACATATAGTATATATATCATGAATCGAAAACATATAATATAGAGAACATATTGTATAGATATCATAAATCGATAACATATAATATAGAGAACATATTATATAGATATCATAAATCGATAACATATAATATGGAGAACATATATTGTATAGATAACATTTAATATATAGTTCATATAGTATATAGAACATATAGTATAGAGATCATTAAGCATAGAGGACATATACAATAGAGAAGACAAAATAATTGGCTTACAATTTTTTTTCTTAATTACATACAAGTTTCATTCTTTTTCAACTATCTTATTGTATATATGTTTTGTAAACAAAGTGCAGATAACGTATACTATAGAATGTGAAACAATATAAGGTATTTTGTTTGTGACTGACCCGTTACATATATAAGCGTTGTCGGTTGTATAAATAGTGGGCGAAACATTTTTGCATGGCATGGCATGGCAGGGCATGGCGTGGTATGGTATGGTATGGTATAGTACGTTTATGTTTTGTCTGCATTCTATGGAAATCTGCTGACTCTCCACAGAAAAATAGTTGACCACCACGTAACCGCTCTCGTTCAATTAAAATACATGAGATATTATTTAATCCTTTTGACTTGTCATTCAGCAAAGGCTGCATGAGGAATGAAAAGTGTTTAAATTTAACCATTACCAAACATTTTTAAAATATAATTACTTGCACGTTGCATGTATGTTTCATTAAAAGTAATTATTGAACTGATTGTATTTGATATTATGTATGTTTCAAATAATCATAGTATTTCACGAAAAACATAGGCGTAAATATTGTTTAATGTTTTTTTAAGGCTATTGTCAACCCATTGCATGTTATATATGAAAGTTTTGTTCGAGGAAGGCCTTAGGTTCAATCCGAGTAGATTCACTGTCTGCAAATATCTCATGAGACGATGCTTTAGACCACTCGGCCACGGACGGCCCTATATTTTATTTTTAAATCGTTTAATAGAAAATATCTTAAGCAATGATACACATATCCAGAAATGAGTATAGTAGATGAAAACATGACATATACATGGAGAAACGTCGGAAGTTATAAATGATATAAATATGTATTCCACCTGAGACAAGCCCTGCAGACAACCACGGCCACCACAGCAACAACAAACACAGACGATACAGTTGATGCTAACACCACTGCCAGATTGACTGATTCTACAAAAGATTAAAAAGAAATGTTTTAAATAAATCATTTTAAACATGAAATTAGCATTATGCTTCTCAGCCTGTGATATTGAAGGGTCATGCACTTAAATAGTCTATTACAGTTCCTGATATCAGATACCCGAATCAGGACCCGATTAAATAATCTTAACAAAAAAAGCATAGAATTCTATGCCAGTCCCACAATTTATAGTATTTAACGCTTTTCATAAGTTGACGTCATTCATCTTTCGCTGAAGCAATTGACCAACAATCAACGCGCACTAACCTCACTGCTAGGTAACGGACCAAAGTGGGGAGGCCTGGTCCGTTCAACAGTCTGCACTTTTAAATATCTACATACAAAATGAAATATCAACTTGTTATTGCTAAAGAACTATCCAATTATTGAAATATTATTGTTTCAGTGTTTAATAAGATACAAAGAATGTGTTAATACATGCATAACAGTGACATGTTCTTTGTAGATATTGCTATTACTTGTGCCGAAGTAAAGATTATACCACTTGGCATTAAGATAATATATGTATATTTTGTTTAAATGATGCTTAACGACATTTTCAACACATTTCGTGTATATAACATATCCACTGTCCTTACGCTTGTAAGTTGCTACTTTATTTCATAAAGGTTTCGGAGCGAGCCGAACTCGAATCAATAACCTTAGCGGTATAAAGAAAGTGATCCTGAGACGGCGCCTTATACCACTCGGTCACGGTAATTGTAATACTCGTACTTTAATAATAATATGGAATACCTTCTGGCTTATCGATCTTTCGATCGTTTGATTCAGTCTCGGTATCGGTGTCCAGTGTGTTCAAGGACGATAAAATAGGTTCATCCTCGTCTAAAATAAATAAACATAAATACTGGCATATCATTAGCATTAAATATTTCCATCGCAAATCAGAATTGCCTTGATATGTATGCTATTATAATTGTAACAAGAGCTTTCATAGGACAAGGTAAATAATTTATTTTCGGTTTTCGTTTGTTCAGCTGTTACCATAAAGATAACTGCTGCGTCCTTAATAACTTTTATATAACATAAACAGCCAACCCTCAGCATTGATATCAGTACCTGACCTAAATGACATTGACACATTTAAGTCACGTGTCCTTAAACCGAAATAAGCTGTCATCTCGACGCACGCTAACGTTACATATGGTATTGAAGTAAATCAGTTGCTTTTGTCTTAAAGTGTATCTAACTAAATCTGTTGTACATAATTGATCCCTGTGACCTTGACTTTTTAATCTACAAGTTCGTACGCTATATACAGTAGGTTATTTATATACATTTCTTGACCAAGTGAAATTATTGGGCCAACAAATCTATAAAGACTATAAAGGCATAATTTTAATTAAAGATGCAGTTGAAGAAGGTTCCATGTATTTGACTGATGTCATTCAAAAGAATATATAAAGGTCTCCGTTTTACATTAAATAAAAATGGAACCTTATTTACTCACTATGAAACACAAACTATTCTTTAATGTTTATATAAAATGATTTTCTTACGCAGAAAACAATTAACCGGAAATATACCGAACAAATTGGTATTTTATATAGTCTCCATAAAAAACGTTTGATTATAATCGTTTCATACAAATAAAAATAATGTTATGAGAAGCGAACTACTGTTCATTTTAAAATTAATGAGGAGTATGTAACATTGTTAACAGAGTAATAAACTTACCTGTGACATTGACATGTGCATCATCTAATGTCAGGTTAGCCACGACATTTCCAGCTACACACCTGTATCTCCTAGCGTCGTCATCTGTGACATTATATATAGTTAACACCATGTCATGCTGCCCTGGTATATATTCATCGTCTTTGTACCACCAGAATGTAGGTTCCGGATCTGCCGTGACGTTGCACACGAATACAGCACTGCTTCCACGTGTTATTGTTTGGTTGGAAAGAGGAGAAAGGATGCTAGGGGCTTCGGAACAAAAGACAACGGATTCCTCAAGAAATTGAAGTTGATCTCCTATTAGACTGGTCAAATTATATACCATTGGGATTTTGTGGGAGGAGTTTCCTGTCAAATCGAGAAATAAAGTTTCAACCGTGTTTATTCCAGTCAGAATATCCGATGTGTTTGCCAAGGTTTCTGCAACAAACAGTTCATACAGCGTTGCTATTGAGTAATGCGCACAGTCAAGGAAAGAAACGCAAAGGCTCTCCTCAAAATAGTCTGCAGAGACGTTTTCCATTGCAAGAAGCCATTGATCAGTTATTTTAAACTCTTCGATGGTGTTAGATTGTAATTTTATATTCGACTTGACAGTGCTCGACATTGAATGAATCTCAGAAAGAAGAGGATCGTTGGCAAGAGTGAGTTTTGCATCCGCCAGTGTTGAATTGAGATCAGCTATACTGATGTTGTAGTCCTGCATTGCCACATCTGCATTTATGCCTGTTCCTTCAAGGGTAAAACTGTCACGAATTGTGTATAAGTTGAATCCATTTAATTGGTCATGTAAATCTGATATGTTTCCTAACATAACATTTGTATCTTCTGCAATTCCAAATAGAGCGCCATTAGCCTCATTTAAAAATGAAAACACATTCTGGAATCTAGCACATTTTTCTTTAAATATTTCTACTCTGTTTTCATAGTCCCCGCCGCCTGTATAATTTTTGAAACCGGTCGTTTGCGAAACAATATCAATTGTTTCATTCAGATATTCATTTAAATTATCAATTTCAATTTCAGATTCCCTCGACATACGAATATATCTGTGAGTTTTTGTCAAAGCTTCAAGCATTATTTCTCTCTTTCTTCGTCCGGTAAACAGGTTGCCAATCGATTCCAATAAAACTGAGATTGTAGTTTTCGCAGCTTGCCACATCGTTTGAAGAGTGTTTTGGAAATTAATTTTCAAACGGAATGTTTTCCAACCTATGTGAAATACATTTACATCACACGAAACATCAAAAATAGGCAAATCCCTGGTGGACATTTCAATATCGAAACCGCAATTTTTTACATCAATCAAACTCTGCAATCCATATTTTATTACCTGTTCAAATATATAAAATCTGACTTTCTCAACAATCTTGACACCTTCTAAAGCAAATTTCGCCACCTCTAAAACACTCTTTTCTCCTTCCAAAGAGACTTGTGCAATATCCATTAACCCGACAGCTATGTCTAAAACAAATCGTGACTTGTCAACAACAACTTCAGCAGCAGACACTGCCGCCTTTGCAACATCAAGAGCCAACATTGGAACCCTAACAAACAATTTCGCTGCCCCAAGGGCAATATACGCAATGCCTCTTACTGCTCTACAGGCGAGATTTGCTACAACACATATAGGGTTTGGAACCGATATCATGCAACTCGTCCAGTGACAACACGGATATGGTATGTTAACAAACCAAACCCTTTTGTGACACAAATGACACTTAAGACCAGGGATGCAAACTTTACTACATGTTTTGATTCTACACAGGTTATCCACGTTCCGTTGAGCCTCGTTTAACTTCTGAATTGCCTTTTCAAAGGGTCCCTTTGCTTCTTCAAGTTTGTCTTTAACATGTTCGAGAGCATTTACTGCATTGTCAAAGTGTACATTGGCACTTCTCACTACATCTTTCTTCTCTTCCAACCAGTCTTGCGCTGATGACATACCGTTTTGTGCTTTAGTCAAAGCTTGCTGTGCCTGTGTGATTCGTTTGTTGGCATTGTCGCCTCTTGTTCTCAGTATTTTTCGCAAGCCATCCAAATAACTGTCTTGGAATGAATCGTCTTCTCCAGCATTAGCTACAAATTTGCCTTGGACACGAAATAATGTTATCTCATGCACTTTCTTATCATGGTTTGCTGAAACTTTTATTTGAGCCTTAAATGTGTTCCATACAGTTCCCTCTATGTAGAAATACAGTCCGTTGTTATTGATAAATAAATCTGTGCTTGAATCGATACCGAGCATTGACGCTTGTGCATGTATTTGATAAACAAAATTCATTGGTGCATCAACACTTAATGCCATACCAACACCATCACCAACATCCAAACGTAAAAACAAAGCCAATCGCACAGTTGTAGATACGACAAAATATATCCTTGTTGCTTTCTTACCTTCGAATATTTTATAAACATCTTTAAATTTCCCACAAGAACCTAAACTGTCTACAGAATGGACCATTTCTAATTCAACTCCAGCCAGTTTATGACCTAATATATCAAGGGATGCCGTAAATTTCAGACCAAATCCCTCATAATTTTGAATAGAAGAGTAAACTTGATCACCAAGCTTAACAATACATGATTTTATGTTTTGTTTTATCAAATTTAATTTATTTCTCAACAATTCCGTAAAATTATATTTCGTTACTCTTGCGTTAAATTCTATTGAGACAATAAACTTTTCAGCATCTGATTCAATCTTTTTCCAGCCGTTTTCCCAGATGTCAAC
Source organism: Panopea generosa (assembly GCA_029582155.1). Lineage (NCBI taxonomy): Eukaryota > Metazoa > Mollusca > Bivalvia > Adapedonta > Hiatellidae > Panopea > Panopea generosa. The sequence continues at coordinate 77,835,858 of CM055899.1, forward strand.
AACATCTTCTATGATTTGATCCAATTTGAACTTTGCTAAATGTTCTAGCGAAGATACAATGAGATTACCAAAGTTAGCCGCCGTTTCCATCAGATCATTCATCATTATTACTGATTCACCGGCAAGCAATATACTATATCTCTCTATAGTCACCAGCGTAATGTTCACAAAATCCGTAATTAATTTATCCAGTTTCATTATATCATGAAAAATATCAATATTAGTTTTGCTTGTAATTTTGGAATCGGGATCCGTTGTAAAAAATGCATCTACTTTTGCATTTAAATCGATTACCCAGTCTTTCAGAATTGGAACATCATGAAAAGGATTGACATCGGCCATGAAAGACAGGAACAAGCCGGGCGGATTTGCTGTCGTACCACACCATTGTCTCGAAATATTTCCTAAAGTGAAGTATGTCTTCTATCAGAGGTTAATTCTTAAACATTTTTGTAGTCAAAAGTTACGTATATCAATTTTCAAAGAATGACTATTTTAACTTAGATGAAGAAAAGACAAATGTATGATTGAGTGTTTGAAATCGTTTTATGAAGTAATATCCGAAACAAAATGTATGATAAGCGTGCGCACCTTGCTACAATGCAAACCAAGTACACAAGACCATGGAATCGACCAACTCAATAGAATGGCTTCAACCATGGCTTATATACAACGGTCTAACAGGTTACACATCTGGACTGAATGAATACTTTATATACATGAACTGATAGCTTTTTACGAGTAGAATCCAGTTAAGAATTCACACGCTACAAAAAAAACGCAACAACGGTATAAATAGGTAAACAAGTGTACGTGTTCTGGGTGGTCATGCCTTTGACGCTGCATCAAGAGATACACTAAATATTACTGTGATTTTGAAATTGTTAAATACTTTCGAATTTTATCGTTGAAACATTTTATAGTGACAGGTTAACATTAATAGTAACTATAATGGGTGATTATAATGTTCATATCTTGCACTCGTCAAGTAAAGGAAAGATATTTTATCTGAAATCATTATACATTGTATAACGGTCGTATAACATCTTAAAATCTACAAACAACAAAATATGTAAAATTAGACATATGCAAACATATGGTAGAACGTTAATGTGTCTACAATACAAAAATGGTACAATTACTTTATTCCTTATAACATATTGACTTCAGGTAGTTAATAAGTGTATCAAGTGGAAAACATTCAACAAGCTCTTTATGTATTCAATTGTTCGACCATTAACGTACATGTATCAAAAATATATCTCAAGTTCTAACGTAAAGATAAATACGAGTAAACACATACCACCTAGTGATGCGTATGCATCTAGACTGACGCTAGCAATAGTTCCAAAGTCGATGGAACGTTTTGTACCAAACAGCATAAATTTTATATTTAGATGAGTTGAAGACCTGAACTTGAAAAGGACATCCCACTCGTCCATAAATAGATTTTTCAACAGCTGAAATGCACAAAAAACATTGCCTAGTATGTTGAGACCGTATTCAGACCCCGATACTTTATGTCATCAATACTGGAATCAGTCATCGTTGAATATATTATTTATCAAGCATGTTATAAAACATAATAATAGTAAGTGATTATGAATCATTTTTAAATTGTCGTACAGGAGACAAAGCATATAAAGGAAACATCTATCAGAACAGTATACATGTAAGTATTTATGTGTACATGTTTTAATTGGATTTTAAGTCATTTTCAACATATTTCAGGTTATTTATGGCATATCCTGATTTATAAGTGGAGGAAGACCTCACAATGAATCTGAGCAAAACCACCGTCATTCCGCAAGTAACGGGCACAATTCCTGATTTATTAGTGGAGGAAGACCTCACAATGAATCTGAGCAAAATCACCGTCATCAGCAAGTAACGGGCACAATTTCTGATTTATAAGTGGAGGGAGACCTCACAATGAATCTGCGCAAAACCACCGTCATTCTGCAAGTAACGGACACAATTCCTGATTTATTAGTGGAGGAAGACCTCACAGTGAATCTGAGCAAAACCACCGTCATTCCGCAAGTAACGGACACAATTTCTGATTTATTATTGGAGGAAGAACTCACAATGAATCTGAGCAAAATCACCGTCATCAGCAAGTATCGGGCACAATTCCTGATTTATAAGTGGAGGAAGACCTCACAATGAATCTGAGCAAAATCACCGTCATCAGCAAGTAACGGGCACAATTTCTGATTTATAAGTGGAGGGAGACCTCACAATGAATCTGCACAAAACCACCGTCATTCTGCAAGTAACGGACACAATTCCTGATTTATTAGTGGAGGAAGACCTCACAGTGAATCTGAGCAAAACCACCGTCATTCCGCAAGTAACGGACACAATTTCTGATTTATTATTGGAGGAAGAACTCACAATGAATCTGAGCAAAATCACCGTCATCAGCAAGTATCGGGCACAATTCCTGATTTATAAGTGGAGGAAGACCTCACAATGAATCTGAGCAAAATCACCGTCATCAGCAAGTAACGGGCACAATTCCTGATTTATTAGTGGAGGAAGACCTCACAATGAATCTGAGCAAAACCACCGTCATTCCGCAAGTAACAGGCACAATTCCTGATTTATTAGTGGAGGAAGACCTCACAATGAATCTGAGCAAAATCACCGTCATCAGCAAGTAACGGGCACAATTTCTGATTTATAAGTGGAGGGAGACCTCACAATGAATCTGCGCAAAACCACCGTCATTCTGCAAGTAACGGACACAATTCCTGATTTATTAGTGGAGGAAGACCTCACAGTGAATCTGAGCAAAACCACCGTCATTCCGCAAGTAACGGACACAATTTCTGATTTATTATTGGAGGAAGAACTCACAATGAATCTGAGCAAAATCACCGTCATCAGCAAGTATCGGGCACAATTCCTGATTTATAAATGGAGGAAGACCTCACAATGAATCTGAGCAAAATCACCGTCATCAGCAAGTAACGGGCACAATTCCTGATTTATTAGTGGAGGAAGACCTCACAATGAATCTGAGCAAACCCACCGTCAATCCGCAAGTAAAGGACACAATTCCTGTTTTATTAGTTGATGAAGACCTCACAATGAATCTGAGCAAAATGTTTTCACCGTCATTCCGCAAGTAACAGGCACAATTCCTGATTTATTAGTGTAGTAGGACCTCACAATGAATCTGAGCAAAACCACCGTCCTTCCGCAAGTAACGGACACAATTCCTGATTTATAAGTGGAGGAAAACCTCACAATGAATCTGAGCAAAACCACCGTCATTTCGCAAGTAACGGGCACAATTCCCGATTTATTAGTGGAGGAAGACTCACAATGAATCTGAGCAAAACCACCATCATTCCGCAAGTAACGGGCACAATTCCTGATTTATTAGTGGAGGAAGACTCACAATGAATCTGAGCAAAACCACCGTCATTCCACAAGTAACGGGCACAATTCCTGATTTATTAGTGGAGGAAGACCTCACAATGAATCTTAGCAAGACCACCGTCATTCCGCAAGTAACGGACACAATTTCTCGCATAAAGTTTGTGGAAGGAGCGGGACTAAAACCTATGACATTAACCGTGAGTGGTAAGTGATTTAACGGTGAGTGATTTTGAGAATGTGCCTTTGACCACATGGCCATGGAGGACCCTAACATGTTAAAAAAAATAGTTAACAGGGAAGCTTATATAAATTATTTAGGTAATATTCCAAACACATTGATTTTAATTTCAATTTTGTTATTATCAAAATAATGTATTTTTGGAGAGTTTAATGAGACTTAAAACATAAAAAAATCTCTTTTAGTAACTACTTAAAATTCTAAGTTTGCTTTATTCCGTTCTTCCTCTCTGATATATGAACGTAACAATCTTCTTTCATAAGTGATACCTTAAAGTACAGCAGTGGTCATAGATGAAGCTCATACTTCGCACCGTAGGTTGTAGTTCGATCCACCTCTTGTGACATTGGGACGTAAAAGTTCTGAAACTGGTTTTGTTACGAGTAATAAGAAACATCAATGCTATTGATAAGTAAAATTCACACCTTAAACGGTAGAGGAAGAGAAATATAGAGATCGGACTGAGCTGTCATTTTCAGAACACTGATTTCCACGTCGACATCGCCGCCCAACCAGATATTCGCCTCAGGAAACACTCTAAAATATACAATACAATACTAGACAACAGTTGCTGTTGCATTTTGAGATTGTGCTTATCATGTCACTTAACACACGTATTGAAACATATCATACAGATATTATCTTACAACTTTGACAAATCACGCTTCTTGGATAGAACTAATACTAAGTACTATGCGGAAAAGGTGTATTGCTCAAGGACACCACACAAAGCCGCTGCGAATGATCGAACCACTCTCTGTCACTGTACCACACAATCCACACGTTTTTTGATGTCATAATCGATCGCAAATCTCAAATAAGAGTTGATTTTATTCACAATTATACCAGAAACTTAACAATGACCGTTCATGGATATGCGTTCATGGGAAAATGAAAGATAAAACTGTATGTAAGGTCAATTGATTTGTTGGATATGAACCACTTCAAACAGAAAAAAATGAATAATTCAATACTTGTATTCTGTACTCACGGATAGTTAAACATTGTGTCACCATTCCAAAGCTTAATACTTGTCGATTCATGATGCACATTTATATGTTTATACAGAGACAGTCCAATTCCTCGAGGATGAATTCGGATATCAAATGGCGTGGCACTTCGCAAATTCTGAAACAGTTCGAATTTTTCAAGAATGTTTCTGGATTCTTTTGGCAAAATCAGAAAAATAGAGCCACCATAATCTTGGCAAATATCCACGATGAAACAGAATTTAGAGTCTTTTAAAGGCTTTGGAAGAGTGATAATATTCCCGTAGAGACTTATGGACATATTGCCGCCAAATTTAAAGATGTTATAAAGGTGATTATCTATAACAGGTGCCCCGCTACACCAAATGTCATTTTCTATATCTCTTCCATGTGTAAGCTCTGTCTTTAAATCATACAGTTCTATTAGTTCTGTACCTTCATTGGAAAACTGCAGCCAATCTGGAAGGACACTTTCAAGCTTTGTAAAGAATGATTTTAAAAAAGATCCTGATGTAAGTATGTCATGGATATCTCGAGCAGTGGTATCAAATGACAAGCAGTCGTTTCTTGCTACTGTTTCCATTACTTTGCCATCATTAGGTGTGTGTGATGTTGATCCAGCGTTCATCAAAAAGTCCGAACTCGTAATGATCACTTGCATTCCTGTTAATGACACTGGGAGTGAGAGTTGATTTAGCTCCACAAATACTATACCATTCGTGTAGGCAAAGCTTGCATTAGATATCAGCTGATACCAGGGAGCAGTTGAAGACAGAAACAGTTTTATGTCCTTTCCTTCTGAGCACCGTGTGAGCATCAGAATATGGCATCCTCTTTGTAATATGTGGCCGACAATACCGTGCCTTTCAAATAGATTGAGAGTATTGGCTCCACCTGCGTTAATAAATATAATTGAATTATTTGCTTTAAAATTAGCATTATGTCATATAATCTTTAATATACTATCTTACAAAATGGAAAATTGCAAATGACTATGTACATGATGAATTACCGATAGAATTCCAATGTTTTAAAGGATTGTAACAGATCCTTATGTTTTATGTGTGCGTCTTTTTTTTCTAAAATAGTTCTTCTTTGTAAAATTTATCAGATGGTTGTTTAAGTGATAAGAAGCATACATAACATGTATAAAATGAAGGGACATGTAAGTACATGCCAACCCCTGTTATTTTGGATAAGATTTTCTATAGCAATACACAAAACATTATTCATTTGATGGCGAGCGTCATTGTTTGTGTGTTTGTCCTCTTGTTTCTCAAGCGTTGTGCTTTCGAAATAATAAATTGTGACCGAATGATGAAATTATCCTGTCAGTGTAAGCGAGTGAATAAAACTGAACAACAGCCTCCGTGGCTAAAGCAGCCATTAATGCTTGCTTTTCTCACCTGTGCACGTATACCTATCGGCTTGAAGCGTCTTGTTGCCAGAGCACGAGCAGTGATATGAACCAACTGTATTGATGCAAACGTCTTCACAACCGCCCTTGAAGTGTCCCATACATTCATTAACATCTAAAACACACGCGAAACATAATTAATAAACAACTTAACGCAATAAGCGCAATACACAAACACCAACAATGTCTGTCTCTTAATCGACACTTTCCTTATATCAACATTTTCTTCTAAATCAACACTGTCTCCAAAACCCTGTCTCTGAAACCAACCCTGTCTCCGAAATCAACATTGTCTCCGAGATCAACAATGTCTTCTAAATCAGCATTGTCTCAGAAATCAACCCTGTTTCCGAAATTAACATGTAAGTAACTTCATTCTTAATCTGTGTATTGATCGACAATTAATCTCTTTTTATATTACTTTGAGAATGCAACATTTGTTTTTTCATTGCACACCTTTTAGATACGTATATAACTTTAATGTTATGTTACGTATGTTCTTTAACGATAAAATATCAGAATAAGTATACAAACATGTCGTTACGACAGCGGACATACATCATACATAAGCATTGTTGTTTCCAGAACTAACATATACTACTATAGCTTTTTAGTAAATACTACATACCGTTTTCGCAATATTTCCCGGTAAATCCTTTCTTGCAGTTACAGGAATATGAACCAACATTGTCTTTACAGATGCCACCATTGTAGCATGTTGCACCGATACATTCATCGATATCTAAATCAAATAGTTTACTATAGCTTTGTAACAACAGCTTAATTAAACAATATTTGTTTTGGTTTCATGAGAGTATATCGTTCTCTGTATGTTATTTTCTTTAAAATGATTTAATGTTATTGACTATCACTACAGCAAACTTGTGTGCTGTCTGCTTGTGGTGGCCACAAAAAGACTCAGTGTTCGCATTATTTCTGGTTCCTTGAAATTCATTCAGCGCTACCCAAATATAGAACACCGCTTACGATGGTACTAAGGAAGTAAAAGATTACGTGTTGTAAGGTGTTGTATATTGCATTACCTCTCATGCACAGACTCAATAAAACCAAGTCTGTTTTTTCTTGGTTGCGTTTTGTGCTTCCAAGTGATACTTTTATCGGTTGTTACAACTTATATTATAACTTATATCGGTTGTTATTACTTATTTCGGTTGTTATTGTTATAACTTATATCGGTTGTTATTGTTATTACTTATATCAGTTGTTATTACTTATTTCTGTCTTTTATTACAACTGTTTTATGGTCAATTCAGTGGATATTGTATTCTGTTTTCTTAACATATTCATGAAATCATATACCCACTCTATCATTGATCATATTCTTAAAGTTTTGTGGGAAGATACATGTGAGTTTATTAGATAATATTTAATGAAATGCATGATTTGATACGATAAAACAGTAAAACACACTTAATACTCTCTTCTCAATGGTTGCCGAAGGTAATCATCCCCGCAATTTTGAATTGAAACAATTTTTTTCGTTAGACCTTTATAAATGATTTTGGCAATAAATAATTGCAGACAGTTGCTTATCAAAACATGTGTCCGTGTTTTATTTACCGTCTTTTGACTGAGTACATTGCACAAATAAACATTTCGCATTTTACAATTTTTATCGGGCACGATTGAAAGGAACATTTTGTCAATTGTCTTCGTAGGCTATACCTGATGTAAGCTCTATGTTTATTAGACATAAAATATTATTCAAATTCAAGTGAATATTTATAAAGAAAGACAGACATAAACCTTCACAAGACACGCCGTCGTGTTTGAGGATAAACCCAGTCTGACAAGCGCATGTATAACTGCCCATAGTATTTCGACACATTTGAGAACATCTGGTCGTTGATTCAGAACATTCATCAATGTCTGTAATGTAATAATAATTTTTCGAGTTATTTCACATTGGCACAGTTATTGGTCCGGTGTAAATCATGTCATATTGGCTGACTAATGTGATTATCCAAACCAATAACTGTACCATAATACATAATCAATAGCCGGAAGTAGTAGTATTGATCCAGGTTTTTTTCCATAATTGTCCAGTTCTGTTCACAATGGTCTAGCTTGCATTATATGAAATTAACATTTTTACGATGATAAGGGTAATACAATACGGGTCATTAATAATCTGGGACACAGACGGGTATTTCAAATATGTATTAAGAAAAACTGAATTATCTTACTCGGACATTGAAGTACCTGGAAGTATTAGAAAATAAAATTTGATATAACATCACTGAAAGCAACACATTCAAATAAAATTTTGATCACAGTTTACGATTCATTCCTAAATAAACACTTTCCATGTGATTTTGTTAAACAATACGATTGATTAAATAATTGTAAATTCTGGTGAAATAATTAATTTTATAAAAACAACTTATAACGTGATTTAATGGTCACTTTTACCTGTGCACGTCTTTCCATTAGTACCCTGCCTGTAACCATCATTACAACCGCAGTGGAAGGAGCCGGGTTCATTAATACAACGTTGTGGACATCCACCGTTGTCTGTCTCGCATTCATTTATTTCTGTTAAAAAGACAATTGAATACCATTTTCAAGATAACGACATGTCAACTATTATTGTGTAAAGCGCGTGGTCCGTGGTTTCCTTGATTAATACATTTTTCCGCTTTGTACTTGTTCCACGTAGGAAGACTTCGGGTGTGATTTATATAAGTTGTAATAACTTGTTTCGCAATCGAAGTAAACTTAATAAGTTCTAGTATCCTCATTGAAGCATATCAGGCTTCTGTTACCTCAACATTTATTTAAATGCTTAAAAATCTAACTGAAATTTTGACAGGCTATTTATAAATTATATAGTTTAAATTTATTTAATTTACTTCGATTGTGAAATTATTACAACTTAGACAAATCACGCTCGAATATAACCAGTATCGGAGAAAGCATGTGCAGTTATAGAGAAACCAGTTTAAAATCTAGATCAAAAGGCTGCTTTCGTAGAGCTAAGTTTTTAAGTATTTGAGTATCTTCTTTAATATGTTGGTGAACGAGGAGCAGAATGAAACACTAACTATTTCAACCAATTAGTATTTAAATGTATCCAGTTGTCATAGTACATAGTACACCAATCATTTATTCGTGAGAAATACCTTGTATTATTGTTTAAACATACCCTGCCCCTATTATCCCATATCAATTTGAGTGTTTACCTGATAATATAGACATATATAAGATATTTTATTGACTTAAGCTATATACAGTTTCCCGCCATATATATAAATGAACAAATATGTCATTACATGACATGTTTGCTATTTGCTATTTACTTTAACTTGATTTCTGTAGTAAAAGATGTTATAATCATTTCATAAAAATTATTAATATTTGTGTCATCAACAAAAATCATGAGAATGAACATAATAATGCACATTTTAAGAAATAAAATTTGGAATTGATCGCCTTATTACAAAAGCTTCTGTAATACATTTAGAAGTTCTCTTATATTTGTAGATTGCAATAATGTTATAAACATAAACATATTTGGTCTTGTGTAATAAAACTTCTTGATATACTCCTTTTCTAATTTATTATAGTTAGAACATATTAAAAAGAGTGAAACTCATCTTCAATATCATTATTATTACAAATCGGGCATAGCCTTTCATTTATTTCTATTCATTCTATGCCATATCACTTTGTTTCAAATCTTAATGAATGTGAAGATAATCTTAATTAAGTTAAAACATTGCGTAGTTGTTTAGTACATAACAAATCTAAATATCTTTCATAACCATGTGTTGGTTTTATTTTTCTATAACAGGTTCAATACTCTATTCGACTCAACATCCACCGTCAAAGTTTGAATAAAACTATCAAACATTCTTTCACGAAATATCGAAAGGAAATATTTATTATTTACATTTGTTGGATTATCCCATACATATTATTCACAATCAGCTAACGAGTTCTTATAAACACTGCTTAAAATAATATTGTCAGTTGTTGATAATCTTAACCAGTACTTAACAATTTTAAAATATCGAAAAATAAACACCGGATAACGCCCTAGTTCGTCATAAATAACAGAATAGTTAGTAGTTTCTTTTACGCCCAGTATAGCTTTGCAAAATTTCATGTGAATGTGCTCTAGTTCTTTTGATTTCGTTAATCCCCATACCTCGCACATATAATTAAGAATCGAACTTACAAATGCATTAAATAACTGTAGCGATGTCTTAGGATTCACTTATAGCTTTCTTATATAAACAGTTAAAACTTTCATCGCCTTTAGTGCTTTGCCCCTAAGAGACTTCTGATTTAAAGCAAATGCCCCTGTGTAATTAAAATCAACGCTTAGATGATTAAAATCATCAACAACATCTATATTTACATTATTATATGTCCATTTTTCAAAAACTGTTACTCTACCCCTCTTCCGAAAAACAACAACCTTAGTTTTTTCTGTGTTAACTTCGAGCTCCAAGTTTCACAATATTAATATAACCTACTTAAGCTTTCTTGAAGGTCTTCAGGAGTGGTACCTATCAAAATCATGTCATCAGCAAAAGGGAGTAATATCAGGGAAATATCATTTAAGTTAAGGTCACATTTAGTTCTATTTTGTAAAAAATGCTCTAAATCTTCCATAAAAAGAACGAACATTACTTGCGACATTATCTCTCCTTGCTTTATACCGACTGATACATAAAAAATCTGAATAATACCCCCAACGTTTCACACACAATGATAATATATACTGATCGAAACAGCTAACCCGTCACTTTTGTATTTCCAATATCTTCGTCAATATTTTGAGTAGCTTTATTAAAATTTGTATACGACATTAAAAGACGATATAAAATATTTTCCATAGCCCAACTGTTCTTTCTTATTTAAGTCCAGATTTTAAGTAAAATGCTATGATACATTTTGGTAAATTCATAAAATGCCAGGCACATAAAATAGCAGATGGCGCGTTAGCTGCTCCGTTCAGTATTTTACCTTTATAAGACAGGGCCAACACAGCCGCATGATTATAATCAATATACAGTGTAGATGGTGAAAGCAATTTGTTATCCACGATGGCGTATGGGGTATTTATAACTGCTCACCTAAACATGACCGTCCATCCAAACCTAGCAAGTATCCATCTCTACACGTGCATTTGAATGACCCTTGACTATTTTTACAGCTGTGTTCACAGTTGGCTACTCCAGTAAAACACTCGTCGATATCTAAATATAGAGTTTGGTATAACTGATAAGAAATTTAAAATGAGAGAGAATAAATGCAAAAGCGTAAATATTATTGATGTCAGTGCACACAAATTATAACACGTTTTCTTTAATATTTTATATACATTCTTTCTAAGCAGGTCCAATTAGCTCAGTCGGTAAATCATCTGACTATCAATACAGAGTTCGAATCCCCGCCAAACAGTTTCCGTAATGATTGATATACGACATTGTGTCTCATTATCAATCGTCTTTCATTTACTGATTCAAGTGGAAAAGGTATCAGTTACTTGCGAAAATGGGGTGTGCTCGAGTACTGATTAACCTTTCAGGATCCCAGAAAACAGTGGTTAGGTTAACTAGTCGTCTGTTAGTCCTCGATAGCATAAAAATGACGCTAAACTATCAATCAATCAACCAATCAATCAATCAATCAACTTTACTTTTCTGTAGAATGATACAATACGAATTTCAAAATAATTTGTTTTAAAAATTGGTTTAGTCGGCCTTGACTTAAACACTAAGTAATATCCGCTGTAGAATTCATATATATTTAAAGGCGTCCATTTTTTTCTTTCATAAAGTATTTGTTTCATGCATTTGGTGAGTAAATCAACAAGAAAAATTGGCATGCGATATTTCTTTGTATTTGTTTTAAGAAGCAAGTTTCTGACTTCAGCCCAAAACATGTTATTACTATTTGTTTTTAGCATACATTTATATATCATGGATCAATCACACGTGATTATATGCATGCAATTTAACAACATACATATCATAGGTTCGTATGGTTATGTTAAAATGTATAATAAAGTGTTATTAATTTACATAATGTTCACGACGTTAAGCTGTAGTGTTATGCTTAATTACGTTGAAGTTTATTTCCATATATTATCAATTCATGCGGTTTATACTAACATGTGTTATCATTATTCAAGCACCTTATACCTGAAAAAGTAATTGCTATGTGTATCCATGTTTTAATTCGGTTAATGGAACAGCAACAACCGGGCCTACAACAGTCAAACAAGCAGCTTAAAAACCAATCGTAATATCTCGGTAACACAGTTTTTATAGTAGAATATGCCCGAAACTATGCTTTAATAGAATATGAACGACAACTGTATATATATAAAAATGTATCCAATTATATGTATTTATGTGCATACATCATATACATCATATAGATTAGCCGGTGTTAAATGTTGAAAGTTCTAACTCGTAGAAAAGTGTTTGTATGCTGAACAATAGCATAGATATGGTAATATATGTTGTTCTAGATGGAATAAACTCGCCTGTACAAGTCTTGTTATTTGGATCCAATGTAAACCCAATATTACACTCGCAGTGGAATTGACCTTGTGTGTTTATACAGTTTTGAGCACAGTCCCCATTTTTCTGTTGGCACTCGTTGATATCTAGTAAAGTAAAAAACGAAACTACACATAACCGATTTAAAAACGCAGATGTTGTACAATGATAATTTTAACATTGTAAAAGCAATTCAAATGGGCACAGACCAACGCCCTGAATACCATTAGTGTTTCATGTCAAAGTCACAAAATAATACCACGTGTATGATCCCCCACTCGCCATGTAGACTAGAATCTACATGCCATAGACGGCACAATGGTATACACATTTCCAAGTACTTACTAATGTAACTGATACCTCTGGGATTCTAATCTGCGCATACTATATACTACTTGAAATTTGACCAAAGTACTCTATAATGATTAACTGGAATAAAAAAAACAAGTGGACTTTCGAAGAAGGCCTTGAAAACAAAACTATATAAATATATATAATATTACCATGGAAACAAATATATAAATTAAATATTGGCTCATGTACATGAGATATTCGTCATAACAATGATTCTACATTATTTGTGGTATTCAAGGTAAGTTGCACCTTTGAAAGTGGTAACTCAATAATAAGTATGATGATACAAGCATGAAAGTGGTAACTCAATAATAAGTTTGATGATACCAGCATGAAAGTGGTAACTCAATAATAAGTGTAATGATACAAGCATGACAGTGGTAACTCATTAATAACTACGATGATACAAGCAAGAAAGTGGTAACTCAATAATTAGTATGATTAAACAAGCATGAAAGTGGTAACACAATAATAAGTATAATGATACCAGCATGAAAGTGGTAACTCATTAATAAGTACGATGATACAAGCATGAAAGTCGTTACTCAATAATAAGTATGATACAAGCATGAAAGTGGTAACTCAATAATAAGTATGATGATAAAAGCATGAAAATGGTATCTCAATAATAAGTATGATGATACAAGCATGTAAGTGGTAACTCAATAAGAGGAACGATGATACAAGCACGAAAGTGGTAACTCAATAATTAGTATCATTAAACAAGCATGAAAGTGGTAACACAATAATAAGTATAATGATACCAGCATGAAAGTGGTAACTCATTAATAAGTACGATGATACAAGCATGAAAGTCGTAACTCAATAATAAGTATGATACAAGCATGAAAGTGGTAACTCAATAATAAGTACGATGATACAAGCATGGAAATGGTATCTCAATAATAAGTACTACGATGATACAAGCATGTAAGTGGTAACTCAATAATAAGTATGATTATACAAGCATGAAAGTGGTAACTCAATAATAAGTATGATGATACAAGCATGAAAGTGGTAACTCAATAATAAGTATGATGATACAAGCATGAAAGTGGTAACTCAATAATAAGTACGATGATACAAGCATGTAAGTGGTAACTCAATAATAAGTACGATGATACAAGCATGAAAGTGGTAACTCAATAATAAGTATGATGATACAAGCATGTAAGTGGTAACTCAATAATAAGTATGATTATACTAGCATGAAAGTGGTAACTCAATAATAAGTATAATGATACAAGCATGAAAGTGGTAACTCAATAATAAGTATGATGATACAAGCATGAAAGTGGTAACTCAATAATAAGTACGATGATACAAGCATGTAAGTGGTAACTCAATAATAAGTACGATGATACAAGCATGAAAGTGGTAACTCAATAATAAGTATGATGATACAAGCATGAAAGTGGTAACTCAATTATAATTATGATGATACAAGCATGTAAGTGGTAACTCAATAATAAGTACGATGATACAAGCATGGAAATGGTATCTCAATAATAAGTATGATTATACTAGCATGAAAGTGGTAACTCAATAATAAGTACGATGATACAAGCATGAAAGTGGTAACTCAATAATAAGTATGATGATACAAGCATGAAAGTGGTAACTCAATAATAAGTACGATGATACAAGCATGTAAGTGGTAACTCAATAATAAGTACGATGATACAAGCATGAAAGTGGTAACTCAATAATAAGTATGATGATACAAGCATGAAAGTAGTAACTCAATTATAATTATGATGATACAAGCATGTAAGTGGTAACTCAATAATAAGTATGATGATACAAACATGAAAGTGGTAACTCAATAATAAGTATGATGATACAAGAATGAAAGTGGTAACTCAGTAATAAGTATGATGATACAAACATGTAAGTGGTAACTCAGTAATAAGTACGATGATACAAGCATGAAAGTGGTAACTCAGTAATAAGTATGATGATACAAACATGAAAGTGGTAACTCAATAATAAGTATGATGATACAAGCATGAAAGTGGTATATCAATAATAAGTATGATGATACAAGCATGAAAGTGGTAACTCAATAATAAGTACGATGATACAAGCATGTAAATGGTAACACAATAATAAGTACGATGATACAAGCATGAAAGTGGTAACTCAAAAATAAGTACTACGATGATACAAGCATGAAAGTGGTAATTCAGTAATATGTACTATGATACAAACATGAAAATGGTAACTCAGTAATAAGTACGATGATACAAGCATGAAAGTAGTAACTCGGTAATAAGTACGATGATACGAGCATGAAAGTGGTACCTCAATAATAAGTACGATGATACAAGCATGAAAGTGATAACTCAATAATAAGTACGATGATACAAGCATGGAAGTGGTAACCCAGTAATAACTACGATAATACAAGCATGAAAGTGGTAACTCAATATACAAGCTTGAAAGTGGTAACTCAGTAATAAGGATGGTGATACAAACATGGAAGTGATAACTCAATAATAACTACGATGATACAAGCATGAAATTGGTAACTCAGTAATAACTGCGATGATACAAGCATGAAAGTGGTAACTCAATAATAAGTACGATGATACAAGCATGAAAGTGGTAACTCAATAATAAGTACAATTATACAAGCATGAAAGTGGTAACTCAACAATAAGTTCGATGATACAAGCATGAAAGTGGTAACTCAACAATAAGTACGATGAAAATGGTAACTCAACAATAAGTTCGATGATACAAGCATGAAAGTGGTAACTCAACAATAAGTACGATGAAAATGGTAACTCAATAATAAGGACGATGATACAAGCATGAAAGTGGTTACTTTATTATAACTACGATGATATAAGCATGAAAGTGGTAACGTAGTACAAAGTACGATGATACAAGCATGAAAGTGGTAACTCAATAATAAGTACGATGATACAAGCATGAAAATGGTAACTCAATAATAAGTACGATGATACAAGCTTGGAAGTGGTAACACAATAATAAGTATTACGATGATACAAGCATGAAAGTGGTAACTCAGTAATAAGTACGATGATACAAGCATGAAAATGGTAACTCAGTAATACATACGATGGTACAAGCATGAAAGTGGTAACTCAATAATAAGGACGATGATACAAGCATGAAAGTGGTATCTCAATAATAAGTACCATGATACAAGCATGAAAGTGGTAATTCAGTAATATGTACGATGATACAAGCATGAAAATGGTAACTCAGTAATAAGTACGATGGTACAAGCATGAAAGTGGTATCACAATAATAAGTACGATGATACGAGCATGAAAGTGGTAACTCAATAATAAGTACGATGATACAAGCATAAAAGTAGTAACTCAATAATAAGTATGATGATACAAGCATGAAAGCTGTAACTCAATAATAAGTATGATGATACAAGCATGAAAGCTGTAACTCAATAATAAGTATGATGATACAAGCATGTATTTTTACTCTAGAGGCATGCCATCATTTATTATGAACGACTTTTAAAGAAATATAATATATCGTTCAATTAACTGTTGCTTAACTTACTGATAATCATTCCCTCTTGTTTCGAGAATGGAGCGTCCATTCGCGTTCCCATGGCGAAAACAACATTAGTTAATACTGCATAAGTGTTACTTGTTTATTCTTGTAGAGGAATCAACACATCATTCATTATTATTATTATTATTATTATTATTATTATTATTATTATTATTATTATTATTATTATTAGATCAGGTTTGGAATGATTAATTGATACGCAGTTTAGTTTACTGACTGTAATACGAGTATTGTATTACTGAGTTGAAATGTGGGAGTTTAGTGACTGTAATACGAGTATTGTATTACTGAGTTGAAATGTGGGAGTTTAGTGACTGTAATACGAATATTGTATTACTTAGTTGAAATGTTGTCCATGGAAATCAAGTCCCAATAGCAGAGTCGAATGACTGCGTATCCAAATAACTCTTCCAATAAATACATGCATTGATACAACGTACACTTAATTTCAAGTCAAAAATTACCTGTACACGTATGTCTATTGTAATCCAGTGTATACCCTCCCCTACAGGAACATGTGTACGAGCCTTGGTTGTTATGACAACTGTGTGCACAGTGAGAACTGCCTAAGTTGCACTCATCTTTATCTGAATCATGACAATATCAAATAATGATACACATTTAGAACGGTGATATAAGGCACTGTCGGCAGATGGCAACTAACCTTTCATCTCGAAGATCATGGGTTCTAGTTCAGCTCTGTTCAAAATATTTACGTGAGAAAGTTTCCAAGTTATTTTCGGAGGGACGATGCTTCTCCTCAGACTCATTAAGAGGTCTTCATCCATCAATAAAACTGGATGCGCCATGTATAACCTGTCACCTATCATGTATAACCTGTCACCTGTCATGTATAACCTGTAGTGTTTCGTAAAAACAATGGTCATATAAAGGGGTCGACTAAAACGATGTATAACCTGTCACTTGTCATGTATAATCAGTACTGGGTAGTAAAAACAATGTTTATACATAGGGGTCGACTATAACAATGTATAACCTGTCACATGTCATGTTTAACCTGTAATGTTTCGTCAAAACAATGGTCATACACAGGGGTCGACTTTAACGATGTATAACCTGTCACCTGTGATGTATAATCTGTACTTTTCGTAAAAACAATGGTCATACACAGGGGTCGACTTTAACGATGTATAACCTCTCACCTGTCATGTATAATCAGTACTCGGTAGTAAAAACAATGTTCATACATAGGGGTCGACTATAACAATGTATAACCTGTCACATGTCATGTATAACCTGTACTGTTTCGTAAAAACAATGGTCATACACAGGGGTCGACTAAAACGATGTATAACCTGTCACCTGTGATGTATAATCTGTACTGTTTCGTAAAAACAATGGTCATACACAGGGGTCGACTTTAACGATGTATAACCTGTCACCTGTCATGTATACTCTGTACTGTTTCGTCAAAACAATGGTTATACACAGGGGTCGACTATTACGATGTATGACCTATCACCTGTCATGTATAACCTGTATTGTTTCGTAAAAACATAGTTAAACACAGGGGTCGACTATAACGATGTATAACCTCCCACCTGTCATGTATAACATGTACTGTTTCGTAAAAAAATGGTCATACACAGGGGTCGACTATAACGATACATAACTTGTCACCTGTCATGTATAACCTGTACCATTTTGTAAAATCAATTGTCATACACAGGGATCGACTATAACGATGTATAACCTCTCACCTGTCATGTATAACATGTACTGTTTCGTAAAAACAATTGTCATACACAGGGGTCGACTATAACGATGTATAACCTCTCACCTGTCATGTATAACATGTACTGTTTCGTAAAAACAATGGTCATACACAGGGGTCGACTATAACGATGTATAACGTCTCACCTGTCATGTATAACATGTATTGTTTCGTAAAAACAATGGTCATACACAGGGGTCGACTATAACGATGTATAACATGTCACCAGTCATATATAACCTGTACTGTGTCGTAAAAACATAGTTAAACACAGGGGCCGACTATAACGATATATACCATGTCACCTGTCATATATAACCTGTACTGCTTCGGAAAAACAATGGTCATACACAGGAGTCGACTATAACGATGTATAACCTGTCACCTGTTATGTATAACCTGTACTGTTTCATTAAAACAATGGTCATACACAGGGGTCGCCTATAACGATGTATAACCTCTCGTCTGTCATGTATAACCTGTACTGCTTCATAAAAACAATGTCCATACACAGGGGTTGACTAAAACAATGTATAACCTGTCACCTGTCATATATAACCTGTACTGCTTCGTAAAAACAATGGTCGTACACAGGGGTTGACTTAAACATGTATATCCTGTCACCTGTGATGTATAACCTGTACAGTTTCGTAAAAACAACGGTCATACACAGGGGTCGACTATAACGATGTATAACCTGTCACCTGTCATATATAACCTGTATTGTTTCGTAAAAACAATGGTCATACACAGGGGTCGACTATAACGATGTATAACCTATCACCTGTCATGTATAACCTGTATTGTTTCGTAAAAACAATGGTCATGCACAGGGATCGACTATAACGATGTATAACCTCTCACCTGTCATGTATAGCCTATACTGTTTCGTAAAAACAATGGTCATACACAGGGGTCGACTATAACCATGTATAACCTCTCACCTGTCATGTATGACCTATACTGTTTCGTAAAAACAATGGTCATACACAGGGGTCAACTATAACGATGTATAACCTATCAGCTGTCATGTATAACCTGTATTGTTTCGTAAAAACAATGGTCATACACAGGGGTCGACTAAAACGATGTATAACCTGTCACCTGTCATGTATAACCTGTACTGTTTCTTAAAAAAATGGTCATACACAGGGGTCGACTATAACGATGTATAACCTGTCACCTGTCATGTATAACCTATACTGTCTCGTAAAAACAATGGTCATACACAGGGGTCCACTATAACCATGCATAACCTGTCACCTGTCATGTATAACCTATACTGTTTCGTAAAAACAATGGTCATACACAGGGATCGACTATAACGATGTATAACCTATCACCTGTCATGTATAACCTGTATTGTTTCGTTAAAACAATGGTCATACACAGGGGTCGACTAAAACGATGTATAACCTGTCACCTGTCATGTATAACCTGTACTGTTTTGTAAAAACAATGGTCATACACAGGGGTCCACTATAACGATGTATAACCTGACACCTGTCAAGTATAACCTGTACTGTTTCGTAAAAACAATGGTCATACACAGGGGTCGACTAAATCGTTGAATAACCTGTCACCTGTCGTGTATAACATGTACTGTTTCGTAAAAACAATTAGCATACACAGGGGTCGACTAAAACGATGTATAACCTGTCAGCTGTCATGTATAACATGTACTGTTTCGTAAAAACAATGGTCATACACAGGGGTCGACTATAACCATGTATAACCTGTCTATAATGATACGTATCCACGAATATTCTCTAAGAGTGAGACAGACAATTTAAATAAACATCTACTAAATACTATAGATACAGAAAAAGATTGACATCTTTGAAGGCAAACTTTGCAGTTGTTTTTCACAAACAAAATTGTCTTATCAATAATAAGGAAGGACCCATATGAGATATGGTGTAATTATTATATAAGGAGCTCTACTTTACCAGTGTTAAAGCAACCGAGTTTATTCACAATAATAATACATATGGTTATAATTTATTGTATTATTACACACCAGCGTGGTGCTTTTTCTAACGCAATACATAATGACACTGATATATATGCATATGAATAAAAATTTACAGTGTAAAACGTGAATTTATATAAATATTAATTATAGAACATAAGTTTCTAGTAATGTATAATGCGGAAGTACTGGCGAATATTCTATAAAAAAAACTACAAGATTATGATTTGCAACTGTTTATACAATAAACAAGGGATACAGGAAACTGTATTTTGTGTCGGATGTAGCTGTTTACAAAACTATGT
Organism: Panopea generosa; assembly: GCA_029582155.1. NCBI lineage: Eukaryota > Metazoa > Mollusca > Bivalvia > Adapedonta > Hiatellidae > Panopea > Panopea generosa. The sequence continues at coordinate 77,856,364 of CM055899.1, forward strand.
GCCGTTATTTTGATGAGATTCACAAATTGATGAATAATCTGTTTGTTGCACTGTATAAAAAGTTTTTTTAAAATTATTAACAGATTGAGCATTTTATATGATATGGAATATAGCTCAATATTTAAAATCTAGAACAAACAAAAATAACTCACTATTTGGTCTGGGACTGATTGATTGATTGATTGATTGATTGATTGATTGATTGATTGATTGATTGATGTGCTTCGTTGTTTAACTTTTAAACAGAAAAAAGCTGTTTATTTTAAACTCTTAAGGGAAACGTCATCTAAACGAGTTCATTGAATTATGCTGTAGAAATATAGTCATAATCTTGAAAAAGTATAAGTCAAGAAGTTTTTGAAATATAATAATCTAAGCGTCTATAGAAATATTGCAATTTCCCCAGTATGATACAGCAATAATCAAGTTTCAAACTCAGTTGCTATCCAAATAGTTCAGTGTCTAGGTCGCAAATGGAACTGCTGATGTGGTTAATAAAATACGTATCCAATTCTTTCATTACAAATGCCATATTTAAAGATTAATGTTACCATTTAGAAAAAAATCGAAAGCATTATGAAGCAATTAATTACCATAACATACCCATTTAAATTGATTCAAAAATTTAATGCAACCATATTTCGAATTTATGTTTTAAGATTTTATCATTTCTCATGTGTACTTTTTGTTTCATATTATAAGGAATCTACGTGTTAAAGGTTTTAAGCAGGGTTAATAATAATCATTTCTTATGTGTAGTTACAAATTTGTATAATACTTTATTTACCTTCGCATGTTGTTTTGTCCGACTGTAGAAGATATCCTCTGTGACAAGCACAATTAAATGAACCGGCGGTGTTCGTACACAGCTGGTCACATTTGTTCAGTGAACATTCATTTATATCTACAACACAAAAACATACACTATAACGATATTGGAAAACGTCAAAACAAAAAAACAGGTTTGTATATTGACAAAAGTGTCAACAATACAGGAGGTGCCAAATTATTCAGTAAACTCTCAGGTAAACAACCAATAGCATCAACAAACAATAAGTACTGTAGTATATGGATATATACACTCGGACTAATTATATTGCGTTTTCATATCTGTTCCTGTGTTGCGTTTTCATATCTCTAACTGTGTTGCGTTTTCATATCTCTTCCTGTGTTGCGTTTTCATATCTCTTCATGTGTTGCGTTTTCATATCTCTAACTGTGTTGCGTTTTCATATCTCGTCATGTGTTGCGTTTTCATATCTCGTCATGTGTTGCGTTTTCATATCTCTTCATGTGTTGTGTTTTCATATCTCTAACTGTGTTGCGTTTTCATATCTCTTCCTGTGTTGCCTTTTCACATCTCTTTATGTGTTGCGTTTTCATATCTCATCATGTGTTGCGTTTTCATATCTCTTCATGTGTTGCGTTTTCATATCTCTTCATGTGTTGCGTTTTCATATCTCTTCATGTGTTGCGTTTTCATATCTCCAACTGTGTTGCGTTTTCATATCTCTTCATGTGTTGCGTTTTCATATCTCTAACTGTGTTGCGTTTTCATATCTCTTCATGTGTTGCGTTTTCATATCTCTTCATGTGTTGCGTTTTCATATCTCCAACTGTGTTGCGTTTTCATATCTCTTCATGTGTTGCGTTTTCATATCTCTTCATGTGTTGCGTTTTCATATCTCTTCATGTGTTGCGTTTTCATATCTCCAACTGTGTTGCGTTTTCATATCTCTTCATGTGTTGCGTTTTCATATCTCTTGAGTGTACATTACAACAAGCGTATATACTTTTTGATATTCCACATGTTGAAAAACGTGATTCGTTAACTTTAAACCATATTCACGTTTTCGTTTTATTTAGCTAAACATCTTTATTTTGTTTCTAATGATATATTTTACTTTCATCTACTTAATTTATTTCTAAAAAATTATTAATCTTTCTTATTTGTATGTTCTCTCAAAACAGTTTTATAAGGCGGTATTCAGACAACATTAATTTTATCCAGATACAAACCATTTTTCGGTTGCTGGGTGCAATCAATGTAAATATGTTTGTTTATCGAACATTACGTCAAGCTCAGACCATCCTTAAAAATCATTCGTCTGCGGTTTCCCGCTCCAAAATTTCAGAAGTGGATCCATGGGGTTTTATTATTATGTATTGGAAAAAAATGTGGATTGTATTTTAGATAAAGGAAAGTATTCTGGGGAGAAATCAAATAAACTATATGTTAATAACTGAAAACTATCGTTGAATAAACATTTATTTTCCGAATAATAATTCAAACAAAATCCGACGTCGTACAACTTGTCTCAATCTAATCACTTAACCATATAATTAATATTCTTCAATTTGAAGATTTCAGGCGTGCTTATATATTATCATGCTGTACAATCTAAATTGTTTGTGTCAACAAGTTTGAAAATATTGAACTCATAAAACATATAAATTTACTAAAATCTATTACCGACACAATGTATTCCATCAGAGCTAAGTTTATATCCAGACAATCTACAACCGCACCGTGAACCGCCATGATCTGTCAAACAGCGCTCGGCACATCCACCATTGCGATCGCTGCACGGTCTGTTATCTAAATATGATATATTGTATTAAGTGAAAAAAACTCTTATATTTTTATAATCGTCTGTCCCTTCTTCATTTTTGAATAATAAATACAGGTACTAGATACATAATATCGCACAACACCACAATGTATATTTATTATTCCAATTTTTCAAGATTATTGTATAAACGTATTTTTAATCTTTAATGGCTTATGTGTTGTGTTCTAGCTTTTGTGACACTTAATACCTCTATTGTTTACTTCCGTTAAGTAAAATATTTATGTAAAACTGATTTTTTACAGTTATCTTAGAAACATTTTTAAATGACACTCACCGTGACAGCAACGTCCGGTCCGTCTGGCTGTGCACCGACATCCTGAAGTACTCGAGTATGTTCCGCCATTGTAACAAAACTCGTTACAATTTCTCCATTGGTGGTCATTGCTGTAAAAACAGACGTATCTCGATCTTGTCTGTGTACCTCCACTACATGATTCTGAGCAGGGGCCCCAAGATTTCCAACTGTCTTTGCTACCAGGCCAACACAATGCATCTTAAAAACAATGCGTCCTTTTTCGTGAAAATTGAAATGGCAACCAAGAATAGTACCACGAATAAAACACGGTATTTAAAATCTATAGTTAGGAATTGTAAAACAAAACAATATAATTTGTTGATTATGTGTATATACAGGTTTACTGCTTAACGTAGACGTCGTCAGCTGAAGCTCTACCTGTCATCCACCTGTCATCGGATGTTTCGACCCCTTATGCTTGGTACATCCTCTGGGTGGCGGGACAGGTAGTGGAGATCAGACACTACCTCATCTACGTTGGCAGCCAAGTTGGTTCACTGCGACGTAGCCAGAGCAAGCTGGACGCTCTCACTTAAATATCATCATTATTTGATTGATCTAAGAGACAGGTAGTGGTGATCAGACAGTTCCTCGTCTACGTTGGCTGCCAAGTTGGTTCACTGCGGCGTAGCCAGAGACAGCTGGACACTCTCACTTAAATATCATCATTATTTGATTGATCTAAGGGACATGAAGTGGTGGTCAGACACTACCGCACCTACGTTGGATGCCAAGTTGGTTCACTGCGGCGTAGCCTGTGCCAGGTGGACAATCTCACTTAAATATCATCATTATTAGATTGGTCTAAGAGACAGGTAGTGGTGTTCTGACACTACCTCATCTACGTCGCCTGACAAGTTGGTTCTCTGCGGCGTAGCCAGAGCCAGCTGAACGCTCTCACTTAAATATCATCATTATTTCATTGATCTAAGGGACAGGTAGTGGTGATCAGACACTACCTCTTCTACGTTGGCTGCCAAGTTGGTTCACTGCAGCCTAGCCAGAGACAGCTGGACGCATTCACTTCAATATCATCATTGTTTGATTGATCTAAGAGACAGGTAGTGGTGATCAGACACTACCTCATCTACGTTGGCTGCCAAGTTGGTTCACTGCGGCGTAGCCAGAGACAGCCTGACGCTCTCACTTAAATATCATCATTATTTGGTTGATCTTAGGGACAGGTAGTGGTGATCAGACACTACCTCATCTACGTAGGCTGCCAAGTGGGGTCACTGCTGCGTAGCCTGTGCCAGCTGGACGCTATCACTTAAATATTATCATTATTTGATTGATCTAAGGGACAGGTAGTGGTGTTCTGACACTTACTCATCTACGTCGGCTGCCAAGTTGGTTCACTGCAGCGTAACCAGTGCAAGCTGGACACTCTCACTTAAATATCATCATTATTTGATTGATCTTAGGGACAGGTAGTGGTGATCAGACACTACCTCATCTACGTCGCCTGCAAGTTGGTTTACTGCGGCGTACCCAGAGACAGCTGGACGCTCTCACTTAAATATCATCATTATTTGATTTATCTAAGAGACAGCTAGTGGTGATCAGACACTACCTCATCTACGTCGGCTGCCAAGTGGGTTCACTGCTGCGTAGCCTGTGCCAGCTGGACACTCTCACTTAAATATCATCAGTATATGATTAATCTAAGGGACAGGTAGTTTTGATCAGACACTACCTCATCTACGTCGGAGCTAAGTTGGTTCACTGCGGCGTAGCCAGAGCCAGCTGGATGCTTTCACTTAAATATCATCATAATTTGATTGATCTAAGAGACAGGTAGTGGTGATTAGACACTACCTTATCTACGTCAGCTGCCAAGTTGGTTCACTGCGGCGTAGCCAGAGACAGCTGGACACTCTCAGTTAAATATCATCATTATTTTATTGATCTAAGGGACAGGTAGTAGTGATCAGACACTACCTCATCTGCGTTGGCTGCCAAGATCGATCACCGCGGCGTAGCCAGTGCCAGCTGGACACTCTCAAGTAAATATCATCATTATTTGATTGGTCTAAGGACAGGTAGTGGTGATCAGACACTTCCTCATCGCCGTTGGCTGCCAAGTTGGTTCACTGCGGCGTAGCCAGTACCAGCTGGACGCTCTCACTTAAATATCATCATTATTTGATTGGTCTAAGGGACAGGTAGTGGTGATCAGACACTACCTCATCTACGTTGGCTGCCAAGTTGGTTCACTGCGGCGTAGCCAGTACCAGCTGGACACTCTCACTTAAATATCATCATTATTTGATTGATCTAAGAGACAGGTAGTGGTGATCAGAAACTACCTCATCTACGTTGGCTGACAAGTTGCTTCACTGCCGCGTAGCCAGAGGCAATTGGAGGCTCTCACTTAAATATCATCATTATTTGATTGATGAAATAGACAGGTAGTGGTGATCAGACACTACCTCATCTACGTTGGCTGCCAAGTTGGTTCACTGTTGCGTAGCCAGAGCCATCTGGACGCACTCATTTAAATAGCATCATTATTTGATTGATCTAAGAGACAGGTAGTGGTGATCAGACACTACCTCATCTACGTTGGCTGCCAAGCTAGTTCACTGCGGCGTAGCCAGATCAAGCTTGACGCTCTCACTTAAATAGCATCATTATTTGATTGATCTAAGGGACAGGTAGTGGTGATCAGACACTACCTCATCTACGTTGGCTGCCAAGCTAGTTCACTGCGGCGTAGCCAGATCAAGCTAGATGCGCTCACGTAAATATCATCATTATTGGTTGATCTAAGGGACAGGTAGTGGTGATCAGACACTACCTCATCTACGTTGGCTGCCAAGTTGGCTCACTGCGGCGTAGCCAGAGCAAGCTTGACGCTCTCACTTAAATATCATCATTATTTGATTGATCTAAGGGACAGGTAGTGGCGATCAGACACTACCTCATCTGCGTTGGCCACCAAGTTGGCTCACTGCTGCGTAGACAGAGCAAGCTGGACACTCTCACTTAATATCATCATTATTTGAGTGATCTAAGTGACAGGTAGTGGTGATCAGACACTACCTCATCAACCTCGGCTGCCAAGTTGGTTCACTGCGGCGTAGCCAGAACAAGCTGGACGCTCTCACTTAATACCATCATTATTTGAGTGATCTAAGTGATAGGTAGTGGTGATCAGACACTACCTCATCAACCTCGGCTGCCAAGTTGGTTCACTGCGGCGTAGCCAGAGCAAGCTGGACGCTCTCACTTAATATCATCATTATTTGATTGAACTAAGGGACAGGTAGTGGTAATCAGACACTTCCTCATCTACGTTCGCTGCCAAGTTGGTTCACTGCGGCGTAGCCAGTGCCGGACGCTCTCACTTAAATATCATCATTATTTTATTGATCTAAGGATCAGATAGTGATGAACAGACACAACCTCATCTGCGTTGGCTGCCAAGTTGGTTCACTGCGGCGTTGCCAGAGCCAACTGGACACTCTCACTTAAATATCATCATTATTTGATTGATCTAAGAGACAGGTAGTGGTGATCAGAAACTACCTCATCTACGTTGGCTGACAAGTTGCTTCACTGCCGCGTAGCCAGAGGCAATTGGAGGCTCTCACTTAAATATCATCATTATTTGATTGATGAAATAGACAGGTAGTGGTGATCAGACACTACCTCATCTACGTTGGCTGCCAAGTTGGTTCACTGTTGCGTAGCCAGAGCCATCTGGACGCACTCATTTAAATAGCATCATTATTTGATTGATCTAAGAGACAGGTAGTGGTGATCAGACACTACCTCATCTACGTTGGCTGCCAAGCTAGTTCACTGCGGCGTAGCCAGATCAAGCTTGACGCTCTCACTTAAATAGCATCATTATTTGATTGATCTAAGGGACAGGTAGTGGTGATCAGACACTACCTCATCTACGTTGGCTGCCAAGCTAGTTCACTGCGGCGTAGCCAGATCAAGCTAGATGCGCTCACGTAAATATCATCATTATTGGTTGATCTAAGGGACAGGTAGTGGTGATCAGACACTACCTCATCTACGTTGGCTGCCAAGTTGGCTCACTGCGGCGTAGCCAGAGCAAGCTTGACGCTCTCACTTAAATATCATCATTATTTGATTGATCTAAGGGACAGGTAGTGGCGATCAGACACTACCTCATCTGCGTTGGCCACCAAGTTGGCTCACTGCTGCGTAGACAGAGCAAGCTGGACACTCTCACTTAATATCATCATTATTTGAGTGATCTAAGTGACAGGTAGTGGTGATCAGACACTACCTCATCAACCTCGGCTGCCAAGTTGGTTCACTGCGGCGTAGCCAGAGCAAGCTGGACGCTCTCACTTAATACCATCATTATTTGAGTGATCTAAGTGATAGGTAGTGGTGATCAGACACTACCTCATCAACCTCGGCTGCCAAGTTGGTTCACTGCGGCGTAGCCAGAGCAAGCTGGACGCTCTCACTTAATATCATCATTATTTGATTGAACTAAGGGACAGGTAGTGGTAATCAGACACTTCCTCATCTACGTTGGCTGCCAAGTTGGTTCACTGCGGCGTAGCCAGTGCCGGACGCTCTCACTTAAATATCATCATTATTTTATTGATCTAAGGATCAGATAGTGATGAACAGACACAACCTCATCTGCGTTGGCTGCCAAGTTGGTTCACTGCGGCGTTGCCAGAGCCAACTGGACACTCTCACTTAAATATCATCATTATTTGATTGATATAAGTGACAGCTAGTGGTGATCAGACACTACCTCTTCTACGTCGGCTGCCAAGTTGGTTCACTGCGGCGTAGCCAGAGGCAGCTGGACACCCTCACTTAAACTTAATTATCATCATTATTTGATTGATCTAAGGAACAGGTAGTGGTGATCAGACACTTCCTCATCTACGTTTGCTGCCAAGTTGGTTCACTGCGGTGAAGCCAGAGCTAGCTGGACGCTCTCACTTAAATATCATCATTATTTGCTTGATCTAAGGGGCAGGTAGTGGTGATCAGTCACTTCCTCATCTACGTTGGCTGCCAAGTTTGTTCACTGCGGCGTAGCCAGCGCCATCTTGACGCTCTCACTTAAATATTATCATTATTTGAATGGTCTAAGGGACAGGTAGTGGTGATCAGACACTACCTCATCTGCGTTAGCTACCAAGTTGGCTCACTGCGGCGTAGACTTAGCAAGCTGGACGCTCTCACTTAAATATCATCATTATTTTATTGATCTAAGGGACAGGTAGTGGTGATCAGACACTTCTTCATCTGTGTTGGCTGCCAAGTTGGTTCACTGCGGCGTAGACAGAGCAAGCTGGACATTCTCAATTAAATATCATCATTATTTGCTTGATCTAAGAGGCAGGTAGTGGTGATCAGTCACTTCCTCATCTACGTTGGCTGCCAAGTTTGTTCACTGCAGCGTAGCCAGTGCCAACTAGACGCTCTCACTTAAATATCATCATTATTTGATTGATATTATGGACAGGTAGTGGTGATCAGACACTACCTCATCTACGTCGGCTGGCAAGTGGGTTCACTGCTGCGTAGCCTGTGCCAGCTGGACACTCGCACTTAAATATCATCATTATTTGATTGATCTAAGAGACATGTAGTGGTGATCAGACACTACCTCACCTACGTTGGCTGCCAAGTTGGTTCACTGCGGCGTAGCCAGAGCCAACTGGACGCTCTCACTTAAATATCATCATTATTTGATTGATATTATGGACAGGTAGTGGTGATCAGACACTACCTCATCTACGTCGGCTGGCAAGTGGGTTCACTGCTGCGTAGCCTGTGCCAGCTGGACACTCGCACTTAAATATCATTATTATTTGATTGATCTAAGAGACATGTAGTGGTGATCAGACACTACCTCACCTACGTTGACTGCCAAGTTGGTTCACTGCGGCGTAGCCAGAGCCAACTGGACGCTCTCACTTAAATATCATCATTATTTGATTGGTCTTAAGGACAGTTAGTGGTGATCAGACACTACTTCATCTACGTTGGCTGCCAAGTTGGTTCACTGCGGCGTAGCCAGAGCCAGCTGGACGCTCTCACTTAAATATCATCATTATTTGATTGATCTAAGGGACAGGAAGTGGTGATCAGACACTACCTCATCTACGTTGGCTGCCAAGTTGGTTCACTGTGGCGTAGCCAGTACCAGCTGGACGCTCTCACTTAAATATCATCATTATTTGATTGATCTAAGGGACAGGTAGTGGTGATCAGACACTACCTCATCTAAGTTGGCTGCCAAGCTAGTTCACTGTGGCGTAGCCAGATCAAGCTAGACGCTCTCACTTAAATATCATCATTATTTGATTGGTCTAAGGGACAGGTAGTGGTGATCAGACACTACCTCATCTACGTTGGCTGCCAAGTTGGTTCACTGCTGCGTAGCGAGAGCTAGCTTGACGCTCTCACTTAAATATCATCATTATTTGATTGATCTAAGAGACAGGTAGTGGTGATCAGACAGTTCCTCATCTACGTTGGCTGCTAAGTGGGTTCACTGCTGCGTAGCCTGTGCCAGCTGGACACTCTCACTTAAATATCATCATTATTTGATTGGTCTAAGGGACAGGTAGTGGTGATCAGACACTACCTCATCTAAGTTGGTTGCCAAGCTAGTTCACTGTGGCGTAGCCAGATCAAGCTAGACGCTCTCACTTAAATATCATCATTATTTGATTGGTCTAAGGGACAGGTAGTGGTGATCAGACACTACCTCATCTACGTTGGCTGCCAAGTTGGTTCACTGCTGCGTAGCGAGAGCTAGCTTGACGCTCTCACTTAAATATCATCATTATTTGATTGATCTAAGAGACAGGTAGTGGTGATCAGACAGTTCCTCATCTACGTTGGCTGCTAAGTGGGTTCACTGCTGCGTAGCCTGTGCCAGCTGGACACTCTCACTTAAATATCATCATTATTTGATTGGTCTAAGGGACAGGTAGTGGTGATCAGACACTACCTCATCTACGTTGGCTGCCAAGTTGGTTCACTGCTGCGTAGCGAGAGCTAGCTTGACGCTCTCACTTAAATATCATCATTATTTGATTGATCTAAGAGACAGGTAGTGGTGATCAGACACTACCTCATCTACGTCGGCTGCCAAGTTGGTTCCCTGCGGCGTAGCCAGTGCCTGCTGTACGCTCTCACTTAAATATCATCATTTTTTGATTGATCTAAGGGACAGGTAGTGGTGGTCAGACACTACCTCATCTACGTTGGCTGCCGTGTTGGTTCACTGCTGCGTAGCGAGAGCTAGCTTGACGCTCTCACTTAAATATCATCATTATTTGATTGATCTAAGAGACAGGTAGTGGTGATCAGACACTACCTCATCTACGTCGGCTGCCAAGTTGGTTCCCTGCGGCGTAGCCAGTGCCTGCTGTACGCTCTCACTTAAATATCATCATTTTTTGATTGATCTAAGGGACAGGTAGTGGTGGTCAGACACTACCTCATCTACGTTGGCTGCCGTGTTGGTTCACTGCTGCGTAGCGAGAGCTAGCTTGACGCTCTCACTTAAATATCATCATTATTTGATTGATCTAAGAGACAGGTAGTGGTGATCAGACACTACCTCATCTACGTTGGCTGCCAAGTTGGTTCACTGCTGCGTAGCGAGAGCTAGCTGGACGCTCTCACTTAAATTTCATCATTATTTGATTGATCTAAGAGACAGGTAGTGGTGATCAGACACTACCTCATCTACGTTGGCTGCCAAGTTGGTTCACTGCGGCGTAGCCTGAGCCAGCTGGACGCTCTCACTTAAATATCATCATTATTTGATTGGTCTAAGAGACAGGTAGTGGTGATCAGACACTACCTCATCTACGTTGGCTGCCAAGTTGGTTCACTGCGGCGTAGCCAGAGCCAGCTATACACTCTCACTTAAAGATCATCATTATTTTATTGATCTAAGGGACAGGTAGTGGTGATCAGACACTACCTCATCTACGTTGGCTGCCAAGTTGGTTCACTGCGGCGTAGCCAGAGCCAGATGGACGCTTTCACTTAAATATCACCATTATTTGATTGATATAAAGGACAGGTAAAATACATGTTAGATTTACAACATTAGTAAAAAACGTTAATAAATGTATAGAAATACCCTGCTTAATAAGGCTGACCAGTCTCTATTGTATCATAATGGAAATTATCTTAACACATACATAAAGTAGCTTACATGACATTATTTAACATCGAAGACAAAATAAAAAATAAAACCAAACCATCAAAAACAAATTAATATCAATTATAACATTAATCCATTCATGCAATGAAAAATAAATGTATAAATTTGCCTTGTACATGTATAAACTTTCCGAGATGTATTAGTGCACTTTTAGTTTGTTATAGTACGAGTATGTTAATTTTAACTATTTATTAATGGTCTGTATCATAAAATTCAATAATTCTTGCGCTAAAATGCTCACGTTGATAATAAAATTTAGGACAACAAAATATGAAATGTATTTCATATTCAACAATATTCAAATGACACTGCAAACAAAATCTTTTTTCTCTTGATAAACTAATATACCGGCATAATTCGGAGGCAATGGGAAGGGTACTGGGGCGTAATTGTGTAATACGCGATCTTAAATTGTTGGTTAGGTTCATTCTAACATATAAACATTACTCGAAATCAAACTTATTATGATTCAATATTTTTTAACATATAATTAACTTATTTTGTGAATGTATATCAGTAGTCCATTTCGTCTTACAAATTTGTAGTTAATAAATTTACATCGTGGAAAATTGTGGTGTTTTCAAAAGTTCTTAAAGACAAGGCATTAAAGTCATACTTTCTTCAAATATAGATTCACCATCTGGAAACAAATTATTTTACATTTTAAGTAATCAAGTTATTTCTGTTAACCGTCTATCATCCATACCTAAAGCATTTAGTTTACACTTTTATATTGGGGTTCCCAACCAATATCACTGTGAATTAATGTAAGGACCGTGTTGTCAATGTACATCAAATGTAACGACCGTAAATACATAAACAATTTATATCGCAACTAAAAAATGAATGTCAGATTATAGCGTAAATGAAAAACGTAAAACACGTTGACAATTTTTATCGAAGACTAAAATGTTGTGAAATTATATCGATAATTAACGACATAAAATACTTACACCGAATATTGCGTTGTCAATTAACATCACCAAGGTGATGCCTAACAGAAAATACAAGCATAATTGGAATTAAAATATATATGTTCTTTTATATAATGCATTAATACTTACCCACTGTGTTGAAAAGAGCCGCAAGGCAAAATAATATTTTAAATACCATTTTATCTATTTTTATATAAACATCCCTTCAGTTTTCGCATTCCCATAACACTGACGCGGTTAAAATTACTTTAGCATGTTATTTATCTTTCTATAACTCAAAGGTTACAAAACCAAGTATGTTGTAGATTGTGATTTGAAGGATGTATGTAAAGATATAGATACGTACTTTACATTTATGGTAACAACGATACACTTGCAATCAATCGAGTATGTACTGGCCTAAACTTCAAGTAAAATATAAGATATCACCCTTGGGGTCAAATTAAAGTTCAAGGGTTCTTTTGAGTACATTATTTTGAACATATATTGCCGCTTTTCTCACGTTTATGTTTACCTTTGTTTAAAAATACCAGTTGTTGTTTGAATTTAATTTATCTAGTCATTAGCACATGTCATCTATTATGATTATATATGATTGTTGTTATTCATGAAATTAGTACTTACTTACATTGTCTCTATAATTCAAGCTCCATATTCAAGATTAATTTGAACACCATGTGTTTTTCAATTTAAAGATATTTTATTCATTATTACAATATTTTTTTTTTGTAATTTTGTTACATAATTGAATAATAAACAATACCTCATCTACGTCGGCTGCCAAGTTGGTTCACTGCGGCGTAGCCAGAGACAGCTGAACACTCTCAGTTAAATATCATCATTATTTGATTGATCTAAGGGACAGGTAGTGGTGATCACACACTACCTCATCTACGTCGGCTGCCAAGTTGATTAACTGTGGCGTAGCTTATAATTGTCTCTATAATTCAAGCTCCATATTCAAGATTAATTTGAACGCCATGTGTTTTGCAATTAAAGATATTTTATTCATTATAACCATATTATTTTTTTGTAATTTTGTTACATAATTAAATTTTATATCATTTGTGCATTTTATCGCCGTCTTTCTATATACAACACGTAAGCGATAATTAGTTTTAGAAAAAGAATGTAAAGGATGTAAAGAATGTAAAGGTATTTCTGAACCACATAATGATACTGTGGCTTTGAAACTCATACAGTGTTTCGTAACCCTGTCATTATATACCTGATACACCCAGGGACTTTGGCAATGCACCACTACGTTAACAGTGCCACCTGTGTCTTTTACTGTCAACATTTCATGACTGACGCTTAAATTGTTTATGCATTTTTTTCATTTTTCGAAGCTACCCCCAAAAGCGAAAATTCAAAGGCGTCAATAACCAGGCGAATTGTCCATACATTGATTATTGACACCTGTAAATATTTACTTTTGGGGGTATCTTCGAAAAATGGGGGGAAAATGCATCAAAAATTCAAGTCTCAGTCATTTGACAGCAGAAAACAGAGATTAACGTATATAAACTTTCCTTAAAATCTGCTGACATTTTCTGCACTCAAATTACCTGTATGTAAGTGGTGCGTTTTCACATATAAGTGAATATAAGTGTATAAGTAAACTCCCTTTCCAATTACAGATGGGATATTTCACACAGCTATTTTGGCGTTTTGTTTCCCTACATATTTGATGTAAAAACAAATTTCTGATGTTGATAACCAAATTTAACATGTAAAACGTTCAGATGATTAAACTGTTGTTGTTTTATAATTTTATTTAATTGACAATTTTATTCTATCATCTTTATTTTATTTAACAATTCCATGCTATAAAATTCAGTTCTTATATCAAACAGAGCGTAACTTTATTATGTAAGTATAAAAAATGAATATGTTTATATACATATCTATACATCTTATCAAACATTTTTATAATGTTGACTAACTATATTTTTATTTAAATAAATGATTTTATTATAACTTATAATATTGCTAGTAAACTTGTTGACTCTTTCTCATGTAAATAGTGGAAATAACATGTGAAAGATTGAACATTCATTTTTCCTCCAAGCGGCGCTCTACTGAGAGGGTGTTTGATTTAAAGAGCCTCTTAAATGCAAAATAAAACCATTGTGTATCGATAAAGAATGTTCAATTAAGTCACATTGACTAAAAAAATCGTCAAAATTCCGTTCATTTCCGCGTGTATTCGGCATTACATATCGCACCTTGAACGACTGTGCGAAAATTTCGGATACCGGTAAAAATTGATGACGTCACATACAGTAGACAGTTTCTTTTAACAATGGCGGATTACACAGACAGCAGTGATGGTGAATCCGATTTTGATTATTTTTCTTCATCCGAAAGGGATATTGCAGTAAGTGAGAGTTGGGGGGGGGGGGGGGGGGGGGGGGTGAGGAGGAGGCAGGTAAAAGAAAAAATATAAGAATTGCAACAAAAACAGTTGACCAGTCCTACCAGTTTGTGATTTTTTTCTTCACATTTTTTTCTGATGGAGTTTTGATTCCCTTACCCTAACCATGAAAAAAAAAAATCTGATGTTGACAAACAAAAATTAATATTTTGATATCTGTACAATATTTAGTTTATTAAACTAATTAAGTTCCAGTTTTAGTCATTTATGTTAATTTAATATTATCATTCTATTTTCGTGATTTATTTAACAATACCAAGTCATACATTCAGTTCTCACATCAAACAGGTTTGAGAGCGTACTTCTATATCTACATATTACTACCAAAAAGCAATTTCTGATTATAACTGGGAGATGACGTAAACATCAAAAAAAATAGTTTGAGTAGTCTTACAATGGGTTTAACAGAAGTAAGATAGGGCGTTGGGTTATCATATTATACGCACTATGGGGTCCAGACATAGCTCTCCAAAACCAAGATCTGTATTGCTTTATTGTTTTTTTTGACTATATTTGGTTTGAACGTTTATATAACCAGCAAGGGAGGACCTCTTACAGACAGGATAACTTCATAATATATATAATTATATATATATATATATATATTATTTATATTGGCATATATATGTGCCAAAGATAGTTCATTAGGTAATCCGTCTATACGTTTAAACATTTAAATCTGATAAACAAAAAGTATTATTTAATAGTTAACGTCTTATCAGATAAATACCGGTGTTGCCGTTCAGTGGGACATGTTATTGACACAAACAGTTCGAACCTTGTTGATATATTCTACCCAGGACCATTTCATAACGAAGAATGCGGCAATCCAGGATATACGCTAAAGGCGTAGATAAAAAATCGAATACACTAGGCTATCAAAAATCAAATAAGAAATGACACACTGTCAGTTTATTGTGTATCCATTCTTAGGTTGCTAAATAAACGCGTTTTAATATATGTTACAGATAAGCTGCAGTAAAGTCGTGTTAGCATTCGCATTGTTCACTGTCAGTTAAATATGCTGAATGCAAATCATGATCAAACATCCTAGATTTAAGTCAGCAACTGATAACAAAGCATACCACTGATTTAACTCGGTGGCCTCTGCTCTATATGAAAGACACTAAATTCTGCATAAAGTCAAACGTTAAGTCCACCGTTCGTAGTTTATGAATCTTCCAAAGGTCTACAAACAATCAATACAACAATAAATATAGGATATTCGTTTCATTGTGAGAGCAAGTTAAGAAATTGATAAATGTGTACAACAATTCAGTAGTATGTTCACAGTTCACGAAACTAAACATTTTATTTTGTATGAATACTTGTCCTGAAAGGTATATTAATATATTATTTTATATTATGAATGATATATTTTATAAAAAAACAGCCTTTGAAAATTAAATGATATCAATAATCTCTTACTAGTTACTCCATAAAGCTTGTGAAATAATAATTGTCAGTGTCCAAATTTTTCCCATTATATGGCAATTTTTCATAAAAAAGATGGTAAGCTGTTGGAATGATATTTTCTCACCCTTTTTAGGAGGTATCGAGCTTTTTTGCCTTAGGAATATTGAATATTATATCGTTGTGGAACAGTGTTTTTTTCAGTTTTTGGAACTGAACTCAAGCAATTTCTCAGGTTTGGCATAATATCGACATAAACCACTGGGCTACCATTTTTTTAATCGGATACTTGTATCAGGTATCATCAGTAAGACGCACACTTTTTATTACTTTCCACTAGATAAATTCTACTACCCTAAGAATCAACATCCAATTTAAATTTTTTAACCTGTTCAGTTAAATGTTTAAACAAACATTCACGTTATTTATAAGGTTGCGAGGTCCAGCAATTTGAATAGATGTAACTAACTGAGAAGTTGTTTCAATTGGAATGTGTTTCATTCATCTTAATACATTAACGAACTAAATCATTTTCATTTATAGTGTAGCCATGTTAAAGAACTTGTGGATACGGATTTGAATTTAAATATTTTCAAACTATAGTCATAGAAACAAAGTACCGATTGCCTTTCCTGCCCTGAAGAGTAATCACAGAGTAAGTGATGACTGACTCTATCCTTTGTTTAACATAGACTTAAAAACAACAACACAGGATGTAATTTCGCAAAATCTGTGATTTTCTATGTCTTAACTTCATTGAATACATAACAAAAAGCATCACTATCACCGATGGAATACAAAGATTTGTTTCAGCTTTCTACTTTAGTATAAGCTATACTGATTAACTTTTGGTAAAGTCGAAAACAGGCAGTGACATGATTTGAAGATGAATTTGCCATAAATTTATCATGGTTATCTTTCTCACAGGAAAACATTTTGTTTTTCATACAATTCAAACGTTTTGTCTTTTCCTCGTCGGCTTTGTTTTTATAGCATTAATGCATATATCACATTCATCTTTCGAGGGGTTGTGAAATGAAATATTTAATTCAGGATTGAAAATATGCCTATACAATTATTCCTTATAACGTTTGTTTGCTTTTCAAACTTAAATACCTCTCTTTTTGAGGGAATTTCTGTCAGATTTGATATTTGTGGTATGTTAGGCAGAGCACCTCCATTGGAATCAGGAAATGCTTCCGCGTCTGTTTTATTTGAATAGTATTATTGGTTTATTTTGAACATTTTGAAAGCATCGTCACGTTTGAATTGTGATTTAGGAAAGAAATTGATGCTCGGAAATCATGTATTCAATATTCCAACAATCATCATCAACAACATCCTAACCATCTGCATTATTACAGACGCCAATATTACATATTCCTGTATCATCAAACTAATCTTTACCATTATTTGAAATATCAAATGTGCTTAACATAAATCCTACCATTTAGCTCGCAACATGCAGGGCTTGCATTGGTGTTTTTGCAGCTGCTTTTACGTTACTGATTTCAGAAATATCAAAAGAAAATGCTTGTTAAATATGATTAACTGATGTACGCTCCTTCACTAAAAACCTGAACAGTCAGAATCTGTGTCAGATTGTTCCTTAGTATGTAAATGTCATTATTGATTCCAGAATGTTCATTCCTAGCTCCGACAGAAATGTATAGGTTTGTATTGTAGTCTCCATCTAATGCCATAACCTCATATCGATTATTAGCGCCTTATTGTTTTAAAAAAGCCACTCAGTAACTTATGAACAAGGCCATGTCAAACAAATTATGGAGGGTAGTCATGGTTGTCATTCTACCAGGACAAACCATGGTTGTCATTCTACCAGAACAAACCATACATAACAATATCGTTCCTGTTCAAAGAAGTAAAATGATGAATCATAAAATGGGATTCCCTATTGGGATATACATGTACAGCCACAGACTGCATAATTCCAATTTAAATAACAGAATGAAATGCAGGGTAATAAAAATTATGGACGATATAGATATAGTTCAATATTTTAAATAAGTATTAATGAGATCAATTCCATTCATGACCGGGAAAACATTCACCTTCAGCATCGTTATTTTACTCTTTTAAAAGTTACTTGTGTAGTTTTTAATTTGCATGCGTTAGAACGGATTCGAAAATAAAAATGTTTTAAATAATTAAAGTCCAATCATATCTGTAAAAAGTCAATATCAAATGGTGCAATAAATCAACATTAAACAATTTTACGTTAACTTTACGGATGATGTTCTGTATTTTATTCATTTAGATGATCGTAGCACATTGAAAACTTGTTTGAAGAGTTCTGAAAAATACAGGAATTATTAAAAGTCTTTGATGGTGATCATGTCATAATACATTATGATGTCATAATGAAAATTATGATGTCATAATGTAAAATATCATGTCATAATGTAAATTATCATGTCATAATGTAAATTTTCATGTCATAATGTAAATTATGCTGTAATAATGTAAATTATGCTGTCATAATGTAAATATTCATGTAATAATGTATATTGTCATGTCATAATGTAAATTATCATGTCTAAATAAATGATTTTGTCAAGCACTAATTTTTTGCACCATGTCTTATAATAAAATTATTTTTTTAAAAAAACGCAATACATGTACTAAAAAATATATCGCATAAAATATAATTATTTTTGCAATTTCCACGACGAAATATTTTCACTGCGTGTGTATCCAAATTTTGAATTGTTTAACGAAAACGGTAAAAAAATGTCAGTTATCTCGTTTTTGTGTTCAAGGGACGACACCTCTGATGTGGTAATAGTGTATATTTGTCAATAACACTTGTAGTATTGTGTCAATTGTTTCTAATATAGTCATTGTAATATATAAAGATAAACGTGTTGCCTTTGAAACAAAGCAAGAAACGTGTTAAACTGTATAATTTGGTTTAGAAGTATCGATTAGATTAGATTATCAACTTCAGTTATTTAAGATAATTAACAGCATGTTTGATTTTAATGTTTACTTTTTGTGTGACACAAGTGTTCATATAAAATAAAAACTTATTATCACTTAACATTAAACAGCTAGAGTGATATTTGCGTTTCGTCAAACGTGCAATTATCGTTTTGAAAAGTTGTGTTTGAGCAATTAAGATAATACAGTGTAGTCATTTTATACCTTCTTTCTTTCGAAATTAAGACCTATCAGCTTGACAAATGTACACAACAGATGAATCACTCGTTCACCGTAATTTACTGATATGACAGTTGAATAAGTAGCATCCTTAGCAAGTTCAGGAATAGATCTCCCTTAAACCAGTATCATGCAACTTTTAACTTTAATAGTATTAAAACGCTGACTGCTACTAGCATAATATTTTCCAAGTTGCGTTATGCTAGAAGCCGGAACTACTCGGCTATGTGTTAATTTAGAGTTAATGCAGTATTTTTTAAGCCAGGGGTGGTATTCCCATTCTTAAGAATATTCTTAGACTTGAGCGTGAAAATCCAAATTTTATCCTTTGATATCTAGTTTATCGTGACAGCGAGAACAATTGTGAGAGCTTATTTGACTTTATGTTAGGTGTCCCTACATGCTTGCAAAGTTTGACTTTGGTCACAATGGTCTCTAAGTGTGTTTTTCAAAATTCATTCTTGAGTTCAAGTTTATGAATATTCTTAAGAATGGGTGGTGAATACGTCCCCTGGTAAAACATATACTACTGCCGCATTCCGTTGTTTCTTGATAAATAAATACTCGCCAAGGGCTCGCACTTATTGCTCTTCTTACACTCGACAAATACAGCTGATATTCTAAGCTACTAACCATGTAATTCTTATGTATGAATACCAAAGTTTAAATGTTTTCTTACATTTTTTATAGTGACCGTTTAGTTGATAAATTATATTTTTGTTAAACTATTGTGTCCCGGTGTTTCTTATTGACACTGCTTTCCAAGTGTGTCTTTGTGCTTTCCATCTAATACAACTTTAAGCTGCATTACATGCTGCGGCTACTACAATGTTAATTGAGACTGTTGTTTTCAATTAATCGCTTTTGAAACGGTCATTTATTGTTATAAACATGTTTGAATTTATATTTGCTGACAAATAAACATATTGTAGCAAATTAAGTATGCAAATTGGGTGAATTTAAACGGACACAGGCACAGGATATTTGTCCTTAACACCGTCTTGAAGGTCTCACTTCACAGTTTTTTTTGTGTGTATAGAATAAGATCTAGGATTTCCACGGTAAAAATATTCCAAGTAGAATTTTTTTTTCTCAGCAGGAATGAATCCCGACATAAAAATGCACAATAACTGAAAGGTTGACCAACTTGATTTTTAAAGAGTGTGCAGTGACACCCTGAGATAAATACATGCATCTGTTGAAATCCTATAAACGTCTTTTTAGCACCAATAAGGTCTTGTTGCAGTGCATGCTATGCAAGCTTTTGCTCTATTCATCTGCAACAAGAAATCACAGCCATTATTAACCATTTTGAAAACATTTCAAACCAAATTACATGGAACATTTTACAAGCGCAAGAATCATTTTAGCGAAACTGTGTATTGAGACGCGTAGTACCCTTGATTAACAATATTTTCTTGCTGATCTGGCATTTGCATAGTGATTGAGTGATTTGTTTCATTTTATATATACTGAACGGAACAGCTTGCCAGCCACCTTACATGCGTCAAAGAAGTTTAAGCTAACCTGTTACCTGACATATATTTTAAAAAAAAAATTATCAAAGCAATTTTCTTGAAATTTTGACTTAAATAAGAACAACTATTAAGTATAACAATGACCAATCGGGTATGTTATATACACACATACTTGTCTGTCAATGTCGTTAATGTCTGTTAATAACGCTACTTAATAGTTTAGCGAAGATATTAGAAACTCAAAAGTGGAGAGTTAGCTGTTCTGATCATTAACAAAGAGTTGTGTTTAATAATACGTTGATGTTTTGTCGATTGTAAAGATTATATCAAAAACTCATTTATTAAAAATCTTTACATGCATATTGTAAAACTAGATATCGCTGATAATAGTTTGATAATGTGGCGGCTCTATAATGCATCCGATGTTTCTTTATCCTTTCAATATATTTATACCACACTCTTTTCAGGGGCTGCTTCAGGTCCGGCAAACAATACTTCATTGTCAAGAGGAGACAAAGATTAAACCACTATTTTGAATTCTTTAAAGGAACCCATCGGTATGTCTACATCTACGTCTACAATTAAACTATTCCAGATTATTTAGAAAGTAATTTTTCTTACCTTTCTGTTGGTGGTGGCATTAAATGTAAACAAACAATTGTTCCGTTTAAATATAAATATACAATTGTTCCGTTTACATCATTTGTTAATTAGTATAGAAGAATGTAATGTTTTTATTGTAAAATGTATATGGTTGAAGATAGTTCTAGTATGAGCAAAATTATAGATTTCCATCTTGTTAATTTGTAAACATTAAATTGAAATTTAATAAAAAAAATAAAGTATACACCATAATTGGCTGATAAAACTTTAAAACACTTAATTGTTTTATTTCTAATTTCACATTCTGACGAAATGTAATATATTGGTCGGACACTTATGCAATCTGACTACGGCTTGAACAACAGCTGTTCAAGCGAATTAACTGTTGTTTGTTAGATTTTATATATACTGATTGTATTACTTGCCTTAGTTTTTTTTTATTTGTTTTTTTTTCTAAATAAAATGAGACGACAAATAATTCTAGAAGGAGATTTATTTCGCCATTATACAATAAACGATATCATTAAACATAGTGTTTCGGTTGAAAAAGTTTTGATATAGACCTCTCATTAAGCATGATTAACTTATAATACACTGTGTTGCTCTAAAACTAGGAAGATTGACACTTTTTGACGTAAGGAAAGCCCTACTAAACGTAGGGTTTAAAATTTAAAAAATCCATATTTTACTCACTTTATAGTGTCACAAGGCTGACCATTTACTTGTCATTTACTTGCGGAAAGACGGTGGTTCAACTCAGATTCATTATGAGGTGATCCTCCATCAATGAAGCTGGATATGCCATATATAACCTGTAAAGCATTGAACATGGCGTTAAACCCCATTTTAAAAAATGGATTACCCTGCGTTCATTGCGTAATTTATCACAGTGGGTGATCATTCACGCGCTTTTTTGCACAGGTGAAAATATTGTACGCGCTTTTTGGTATCCGTGTGAAGTGTACATGCAATTCGGAACCAGTAAATACATGATACGACACCCGTGAACACATGATACAGAACCCGTGAACACATGATACATTATCCGTAAACACATGATACGTCACCCGTGAACACATGATACGTCACCCATGAACACACGATACAGTACCCGTGAACACATGATACGTCACCCATGAATACATGATACGTCACCCGTGAACACATGATACAGCACCAGTGAAGACATGATGCAACACCCGTGAACACATGATACGTCACCCATGAACACATGATACGTCACCCATGAACACATGATACAGTACCCGTGAGCACATGCTACGTCAGCCGTGAATACATGATACGTCACGCGTGAACACATGATACAGCACTAGTGAACACATAATACAGCACCCTTGAACACATGATACAGCACCTTTGAAATTAAGATAATCTGCGGTGGCGTTACAAACTACTAATTAGTTAACATTTGAATAAAATGATGCTATTCATGCTAGTTATGCTAGTTATGCTAGTTATTCTGGATTAAACTCCATATCCCGATCATGTTCCCAGTGTTCTAGACGATTGCGGTATGGGTATTGGAGGTTTATTACTGATAAAAAGTGTTGTAACGGTGACTATGGATCGTAACTTATTCTTTCAGGGATGTCATTTATATATTCTAAAAACAGTTTCAGTGAGACAATATTCCAAATTGACTGCGGTTTTCAACAGTTTTGAGAAATATAAATCGTCATATAAAGGGAAATAACTGTTGTACATTTTCGGATTATTTAAAGGATTGCATTACCTCTCTTGGTTTATTTCTTTTCCAAAATTTTCGTTAGCGTTTGTGAATGAATCAATAATATCGATATCATTAATATTATAACTGTAAATAAACCCAATTAAAACATTTTTTTTTCATTTTGGGTAAATAGACACTTTTCGGGAAATACCAGGTTCTATGTATAGACTATCCGGTTCATGTCACACTTGATTGCTGTTCCCTCATCCATACGCTCCCTAGTTTATATCACGTTGAAATAGAAGAAAATCGGACTATCAACCGATGCTTCGGGAGGGTACCTCGTTCGATATGTTATAAGTCTATATACATTCTGTTTTAAGACCCTCTAGATGTGTGTATGAAGGCCTAACTACACAGCTGACTTTCGTTCTTTGTTCTTATAAAACAAGTCTAGAATTTCCACGTAGAATCTTTTTTAAAGTATTTTTTCCATAGCAAGAATTTATCCGCACATAAAAATGTACAATAACTAGTAGTTTGACAGAGACAGTACAGTAACATCCTAAGATTTTCGGAAAAAAAAAGTCCTAAAGCGCTAATGATACACGCATTTGTTAAAATCCTATGCAAGTCACGTTTTAACACCAGTGATTGAAGTATTTACTATGTCAGCATTTGCTTTACCCATCTGCAGGAAGAAATCGAAGCTCTTATGAACCATTTTGAAAATTTACACAGGACATTTTTAAGTAAAAAAATCTTTCTGCCGTAAAAACAATGTGCGCAACTGTGTAGTAAGACCTTAAACTACAACGAAGTATAAATCTTAATCCGTACTCTGTCACATTGTTTGTCACACAACTGGTAAGCACCCGCAAATCCAAAACGCAGTTGATAGTCTCAAAGCTGACGTACTAAATATCAAACAAAATATAATGCTTATGTACAGAATAAAATGGATATACTGAAATAAACTGTTATCTGTGTCAAGTCTGATCTTTTGGAACTCACCAGTACCATTGAAAGTAACTTGTAGCAAATAAAATTCTGTGTTGAAGTAATACAATCGGAAAAAGTATCTAGTATTGTAAGCTGCAAAAACGAAATCAAACAGTTAAATAGCAATGTGATAGCATGTGATGAGAATTTTTAACTTACATCAAACAATATGACTAACAAAG
This sequence comes from Panopea generosa, assembly GCA_029582155.1. Classification (NCBI taxonomy): domain Eukaryota; kingdom Metazoa; phylum Mollusca; class Bivalvia; order Adapedonta; family Hiatellidae; genus Panopea; species Panopea generosa. The sequence continues at coordinate 77,880,415 of CM055899.1, forward strand.
TCGAACTTACTTCGAAAGTCTCGAAAAGACATTCCAAACAAAATACACATTTACAAAGGTACAATAATCAATTGAAAAAGTCGTTCCTAACCTCTTACACATATGAAGAACTCTATACCGTAGAAACTATCACCAATCTGATATCAGACAGTTATGATGTAGTTGTGCAAGAGGACAATTACAGCAGTGTAATAATTCTTGATAAATGTCAAAGTCAAGGTTGTTGCGAAACTCGGGATAAAAGGGTAGATTCAAATATATATGTAAATCCAAATAAAGCATCCGTCGCTAAACCTTCGCCGGATAATACCAATAATAAAATAACGTATTATAATCCAATTCCTGAACTTGTAAAAAAGTTGGTAAACTTCCTAACCATAACTGAATCTTTAACGTATCCACAAATGATCCCTGAGAATCAACCATCTTTTTACTTATTTTACCATAAAACATGTCATACAACTTACAACAATACAATAAATCTAAATTTTATTACTTTGTAGTGTTTTCTATCAGATATAACGTGAATATCAATATTTGGCGGCCATTTTGGTGGCCATATTGAATTTGTGGCCAAACGCCCCAACAGCCGTTAGTAAGAAATATATTTTAAGAGTCATCATACATTTTACCTCCAGAAACAAGCATTTATAAATAAATATACGGCCAAAGCATTAACCAAATGCGTATATTTCCAGAAAAAAATGTCATGTTTTTCATATTTTGGCTGTCATTTTGTCCCTAATTTAGACTTTATATACATGAACCACCATTTATTCACTCTTTGTTACCTTCAATCATGTTATACAACTTGCAACAACACAATTAATACTTTGCAGTGTTTTCTATCAGAATATATATTATAACATCAATTTCAATATTAGGTGGTCATTTTGGCGGCCTTCTTGGTTTTGTGACCAAACGCCCCAATAACCTTTAGTAATAAATAGGTTTTCGGACTCAGCAATTACCTCTAGAAATTAGCATTTATAAATAAAAATAAGGCCAAAGTATTTAACAAAATGAATATATTTGCGAAAAAAGTGTCATTTTTCATATTTTGGCGGCTTTTTTGTCCCTTATTTAGACTCCTTTTTCTTGAATCAACCGTATTTTTATTCTTTTTTACTCTAAAACATGTCAAACAACTAACAACAACACAATAAATCTAAATTGTAAAACTTTGCAGTGTTTTCTATCAGTTTTTATATTGTAACATGAATTTCAATATTTGGTGGCCATTTTGGCGACCATCTTAGATTTGTGACTAAACGCTCAACAGCGGGTAAGTATAAATTGATTTTGGGAATCAGCGTTAATTTACCTCTAGAAACAAGTCTCAAACCTTGTGGACATAAAAAGTAAATCAACACTCCCCTATATCTGGAACTATTACGCTGCGTATCCATAGCTGATCTCTGAGGTTAAAGCTAACTCTTTCAATGGCCAGTTGAACGAATCGTCCGTTACTTCGTGTCCTCAAACTGGTAGCTACGCTGCGACCATTAACTCACCTGTACACCCCTCTTGTTATCACAGTTTACAGATGAACTATGCTCAAGCGGTCGCTACTAGTTCACGGAATCTCAAATCACTACATTATGGCTCGGAATTACGCACACTTGCATTGTCAACAAAGTCTGATTGTGACAAGTTAAAAGGTTCTGAGTCCTGTTATACTGACTCTAAAACACAGAGCACAGCCGATGACGACCTTGATTTCTGTGACTATATAAGTAAACGACCAACAACTTTTTATATAGGTGGATTTAGACATTCTGTCGATGAAAACAAAATATATCATTTTGTTAGTAATTAAGGTAAAAAATATTAGCAAAAGTTCTATCTTCAGAAGCAAGAAATATGGTGCTGCGGTCGTAAGGTTAAACGCTTAAGGCGACATGCGTGTGCGCCTATTAGACTTCATAGTCGGTCCGGTATCATTGATTACACCCCGTATTTGTGTATTGAATCTGACTATGATTAGTTGGTTCGTTCACATAAAATATTGACACTTGATTATTCATATGAACAGTACCTTAAATGTAGTAACCTGGAATGCAACAGGCATTATGTCTGGTTGCTCTTACTTCTGCGATATTTTAAGAAACAATAATGTTGACTTCTGTGGGATCTCTGAGCACTGGTTGCGCGAAATTGATTTGCATTTTCTTAATTATATAGATTATATGTATAAAACTGACACCGTATGTGATAAGGATTTGTGCATTCCTTGTATGAGCAATGTTCTAAAGGGAGGTGTTCTTTGAAATAATTGGCATTCCAACAAAATTACTACGTTGCAAATTGATGATGATAGAATAGTCGGAATCCAATTTGAATTTTCAACAAATTGGTTTATGTATTTATTTCAAGTCTATTTTTAAAATAGTAATCATTCTCTTGCAAAGTTCAATGAAAATGTTGAAAAACTTGATGATTCAGTTTATAAATACAGGGACAGAGGTAGTATGGTTTAATGGGTGAAAAAAATGCTCATCTTAACACAGATAAATTTATAAAGCCGCTCGATGATAGAAGCATCCGTTTCAGTACCGTTTTACACGAACTAAACTTAATATCTGTAATTTCCTAAGATACCGGAGCGAAATCTACTTTGTTTCCTAGTATGGTAAACATGAAACATTAATAGATCAACCATTATGCAATATGACCATAAGGAATATGTTGTTAAAATGTGAGGTTTTGGAAGACAATGCCTTAAATATGTCAAATCATAGGCCAGTCATAAGTACAATTAAATTTCCAGTTTTCAATGTTGAAAGTGAAGGGCATATTACGCCAAGATTAAAATGGTCAAAAATGTCGACGCAATCATTGTTAAATGTGAGGTTTTGGAAGACAATGCTCTAGATATGTCAAATCATAGGCCAGTCATATGTACAATTAAATTTCCAGTTTTCAATGCTGAAAGAGAAGTGCATATTAGACTTAGATTAAGATGGTTAAAAGTGCCGACGCAATCATTAGTAAATTGTGAAAGATGTAAATTTAAATGCTTTATAATTTATAATATGACAATAAAAACCACTGACCATATCGATAAACTATATATTAGTATTGTGACTAGCATGCTACTGACTTTTATATACAAAAAACGAAATTTCTTAAACCGTATTGGAATAAAAGTTTGTCAAATCAATATAAAAATATGATACATGTTCCCAATCAACGTGTACCAGAGAATAGGCCATGAACTCCGCAATCGCATTCATATAAAGCTTATAAAGCAGAAAAAATATTCGTAATTTGCACAGACAGGCTACGGAAGATTATTTAATTAAATTAAACCGGCAAATTACCGAATCAGCAAAATTAGATGTTTGGAAAACACTAAAAATAAGAAAAGATAAACCATGCGCTACACAGAATATACGCATTTAGAAATTACTCTTATCACTCTTATACTCTTATATGGACATTACCACATGTCTAAAGGATGCAAACTCCAAAGTTAGAAATACATTATAGTATAATAAACAATGCACTTCACGAAAATGGACTCCATTCTATAGCATCTTTAAAAATGTATAGGTCAGTAGTGATTCCTAAATCGCTGTATGGTTGTGAATTGTGGCATGATATAGGTAACTCACAACTTGTTAAATTAAAAAGGCCATACAAGTTTTGCATTAAACAAGTTTTGCATTAAATATATACAAAATATTCAAAGTAGCACACGTTCAGAAGTTGCCTATTGAGTTGCAGATCAATTGAAAGCAAGATACATTATAAACAGTTTCATTTTTTGGACAATTGTGTCTTCTTTTGGCATATTTTGTTGCAAAGGATTTCTTTAACAACAGACTCATCCGGTATATCGAAAACCCATTTAATAAACCTAGTTATTTTCCTGATCTCTTCGGTATATTGCAGAAATATGAGTTTTTAAATATTCCCAATAATTTTGTTTTATATGGATTTTTTCCTTTAAAGTATAAATGGAACATAATGGTTAAAAACAATAAAAAGGTTTATAATTCAAGACTAAGATCAGAATGGCATCTGATTGCAAGCTAAATTTATCTACATTATTCAATGAAGTTAATTTAAGTTGTTCACTACTTTAGTTACTTTGTTAGAAACATCAACATACATTTTGTTACACGGATGCCAACGTAGAATTAAGATGCTGAGTAAGTTACATTTACAGGACTCTGCCACGTGTTGTTATAGGTGTGGCCTATTTACATGTACTTTAGCAGAACATATAATACTTGAATGTATCTTTAAATTACAATATAGGCAATGTATATGGTCAAAATTGAAAATAAAATTGGTTTTACAGCTTATTGTACATTAATAAGTAATGATGCGAGAGCACAAATACCAAGTCTCGGTACGGGACTAAGTGCGTTTTTAAACAAGAGCGACAAGAACTCTGTTCAAAACTAGTTGCTCTTTACTTTCATGAAATATTTGGAGCGCGTGGTCCAGTGGTAGAGAACCGAACCCATGATCGGAGGGTCGTGTGTCCGATCCTCCGCTAGGGCTATGTGTGGTGTCCTTGAGCAAGACATTTTTTCCGCATCTGCTTTGTACTGGTTTTACCCAGGAAGACTTCGAGCATAATTTATCTAAGTTATAAGAACTTGTTTCACAATTGAAGTAAACTAAAGAAGTTTAAACTAAATGTTTATTTAGTCATAGATATATATAGAGATTTCTAATGATTGATGATAATAGCATACTTTAATTATATACTCACACATATGTGTAATATTTTGTCAAAATACGACTGTTTTTGTTGGTTTGTTTGTTTTGTGATGTGTGTCTTTGTTGTTTTATTTTTTTTTGTTTTTGTTGTTTTATTAATGTTATTTTTTTGGGGGAGTGGGGGGGTGGGGGTATGATAATTTTGATTATACTTATGCATTTTGAGACGATTTGTCAAAAGTCACATCCTTTCGTCTGATCCATTTCCCACTTTCGTTTCCACAAGAGTTCAGGCTATCAATCTATTTGATTGAATGAATGCAATCTAACAGAAAATATATGTAATGTTATATATATATTCGGATCCCGTCGGTGCACCTTATTTTTCGTTTCGATAAGGTTTTCTATAATCTGGTATTCATAAATCTGCAGAATTGCTGTTAACTAATCTTTATGATGGTTTTCAATATGTGTGTCAGTCTGTATATTATGTATTCACGGCCAACCTCATGCATGTGTGTCTGTCAAGACGTGTGCATGTGTGCGAGTGATTGTTTCCCAGTCTGCCAGTAATATAACGTATTGAATTCGGTGCGTAATGTATGCTTTAGTCTATGTAATAACGAATTTTTGTATTGTATAACATGTTTTGTTCATTATCATTTGTAAACTGCTCTTTATGTAACATCATGCATGCTGTTCTCCAATACTGGAGGAAATAGATAATATATATATATGTGTGTGTGTGTGTGTGTGTGTGTGTGTGTGTGTGTGTGTGTGAAATAATACGAGGGTGTTGAAATATTCCATTCCATGACGTATTAATGCCCTACATGAACAAAGTCATACATGCCCAGCCCAAAGTCTAATATTTCAATCTATTCCACAATATCGAATACCTGTTACAAAAACACTGACGAAGGGTAAGTAATATCAGGTTCCCTTAATGTCGTATAGTCGGTATAAAGTCCACAATGTCAAGTATAATGAGAGCTTTGACGTGTTATTTATTATCGCCTTGTGTGAAGAAAATATCGTTGTGGTTCCAATTTCAGCACTGGTGATATAAAAATACAACACCTGAAATAAAAGACAATCCTATAAACACAAGACACGCCCTAATATTATTTTTCTTCTAGTCTGACACATTTATTTTATTATTTAGATATTAAACACAAAACACCTTACAATACAATTTGGTACATCATCATATATTTTTTCAGTCCCACAGGGACTTGTGGTTTACTTAGTACGATACATCTGTAACATAGTTATATGGCAATTTGGCATTGAATAATACATGAATTACAACATATGTTTAGTATCCCTATTTAATATTCCACAGTATTTTGTTTATAAGAAAGATATATAAAGCACGTGCTTTCTTCTTTTGTAAGTGATTTGGGAGAAGGAACACATATTAATTATTATACAATATTTCATTTCTTATTGAAACGCTTTCTGTAAAAACAGACCAAAATTAAATATCTCTCTCATGTTTTCAGTTTTTAATAGTAACGATAGATTTACCATATTTTGCTTTCATTGAAATAATACATATCTATTGAAAATAACAACATACAAAGGATAACATATGATAAAGTGAAACTCGTTTTCAAGTATATGACAGTATTCACGTTTTCTCTCATCAACGTTTACTCTGTTTTTGCTCGTGAACCTGGTTCGATCTCTAATGTATGATATGACACCCGTAGTTTGGACAGTTATTGTTTGGATGATATATTGGTTCGATCTCTAATGTATGATATGGCACCCGTAGTTTGGACAATTATTGTTTGGATGATATATTTGTTCGATCTCTAATGTATGATATGACACCCGTAGTTTGGACAGTTATTGTTTGGATGATATATTGGTTCGATCTCTAATGTATGATATGACACCCGCAGTTTGGACAGTTATTGTTTGGATGATATATTGGTTCGATCTCTAATGTATGATATGACACCTGTAGTTTGGACAATTATTGTTTGGATGATATATTTGTTCGATCTCTAATGTATGATATGACACCCGTAGTTTGGACAGTTATTGTTTGGATGATATATTGGTTCGATCTCTAATGTATGATATGACACCCGTAGTTTGGACAGTTATTGTTTAGATGGTATATTTTTGAGATAGAACTACATTTCCAAATTGGCTATATTTCTATAGAGTAAAGCTCTGAATGAATTGTTTAATCTAGTTATCCGTTCTTGTACTATAAATGTCGTTTAGCCGTTATCTAAATATTTCTGAAAATAATTGATATTACCTACAATGACTCAAGCAAGAAATATAAAACTCGTAGTTACCTCAATTAGTCTTACTGAACTTAACTGTTCGCTGTTCAATATCGCTCAACATGTTAGTTTAAACATATTTAACAAAGTCTAACTCATTACTCAAAACGTGAATAGTTGTAAGACGCCCACGCCAGAGGTTGCGGATTCGATCCCCAGCTCGACCTGATGCCTCTCATAAAACAACACTCAATACTGGTTCTACCCAGGAAGCGGACTCGAGAGCGATTTATATAAATTCTGAGGTTTCATCGCTATCGAGCGTAAATAAATTTGTATAAACTAAACTCATTTGTTTGAACGATTTAAACCAATATTTCATTATATATAACAATTGTCTAGTTTTGCGAGTAATTCTATCTAATACATCATAGATAAAAGTTGTTTTAAAACACTGTGGCATCTTAAGAAAAAAAAGCAATATCGTCCGCATACAGTAGCAAAAACAATTTCAAATGCGAGATAGCAATACCTTCTGTGCCATATTGGCTAAATTCTCTTATCTAGAATTGATTGCTCAAAACTATCTAAATATGTGTTTACATTTAAATGTACACTACTGTTTTTATTGTGTGTTTATGCTATGAAGTAAGCTCTCCAGGTAAATAATAATTTTGAGCAATAATTAAATAAGCTTTAATGCAATTTATAAATACATATATATCAATACATAACGGGTTATATAGGGCATGAACAGTGTTATCAATGGAGGATCTGTGCAGAGCGATGGTCATCGTCTTTTCGCAAGTAACTGGAAAACGTTCTGACAATTTTAACCGAGTCTGGCTTGAACCCACGACCTCAGCGGTGAGAGGTAAGTATTCGTTAAACGGAAGCATCTTAGGCCTATCGGCCACGGAGTACACTAGTATAGCCGTCAATATGTATACTTAAAATACTATGCACCGTGTTTTCGTTCCATTATAAGTTGCTCTGAATCTACATAACACTGGCAAATGTTTGGCTAAACCATCCAATCTAAAAGTCAAAATCTATTCATTTATAATTATAAACCCACCCAAAGGAGATCGAAAGGTGTCATCATTGCGAACGGTTTCTCAAAGAATGTCCCGCATGTATATTAGAAGTTTCATACGGCAGACACATGGCATTCACTGGGTTTGGATTTATATGTGCTGTCACAATTATCGGATGATCGGTGTATGGTCTTATAAAGACTCTGTATGCTCACTACATGTGATGGTTCTCACTATATTATTTAGATAATAGAACTTGTTTACTTAGATAGTTTAAAAATATTTTTCGTATTATCAATATGATGCCTCCGTGTTTGTTGTGTTGTTGTTGTTGATGTTGTTAATGCGGTATGGTGTTTGACGTCACTTTCAACAACTTATCAGTTATATCGTGGCTGTGTCTACTTGAGACAATATTCTAAGCGCCGCCATACTGGAGTATTATGCCGCAGACACGTGGTATGATACTCCTACCAGTCACATAATATGACACCGGGCCGTCCAGACTAAGAATTATCCTCTCAATTCTGAGCGCTAAGCGAGGTAGCTTCTGCTACCATTTTGCAAGTCTTTGGTATAACCCGGCCGGGGATCGAACCCGCGACCTTCCACATGCGAGGCGGTCGCTCTATCCCTAGACCACCGCTACGGTTTGGGTTCGTTTTGTTATATTTATACATCTTAACTAGATTGCGAAGTGATCATAACGCTTTTGTGACTCGTTGTCGGGTTCTTTGTTGACAAAACCAGTGTGGAGTAATATTGTTGAAAGGCAATCGGGCTGAGCTTTGGATAAAACCGTTGATCAATGTCGTGAGCGTTCAACAGCTTATCCACCACACCACCACTCGGTTTGTTTAAATCATGTAACATATCACACATATGAACATTGACCAATGTGATATCTTGAATATCTTCCGTTATTAAGATGTGAGGAAATATGTTTAAGTGTTCAAATTGTGGTTTTTCGGCACCTTTAAGGTAGAAGAATGGACACATTTTGTATTAGAATAGTGTTTAGGACGGTTAGTGTGCAGTGCTTATATGAAAATATGGTCGTTGGACGACTTAATCCCTAGGTTAAAAATAAGTACATAATATATAACCAAACGGAGATATAGCATTCAAAAGACACAGACACCAAAGTATCATGAACCCGATTAATATACGAATTAGTCTATACCAGAACCTGATATTTTCCAAATCAGGTCTTGTAGCCACCAACGAAAATGCAGGGAATCCTATGCCTGTCCCACAATTCACAGCAACTGAACGTTTACTAAACTGTGACGTCATTCTAACCGCCAGTTGAAGTAACTCACCAATCATCGAGTTCAAATGTGGCTTTCCCACCATTGCTATTTAACGGATCAAATCCGGAGAGCTGGATCCGTTCCACAGACTGATATAATAAGGAGAGCAGAGGTGACAACAGGAGCCAACCACCTTGCAATACGACACACGTTTGGGAGCTTAAACTGGATAACGGTTGTACCCGACCTCTCGCTCTTCCCTCGTTGTCACATCATAAAACGAGACAGTGTAAATAAAGGGATACAAGTTAGACTATTTTGTTACAAATACGGCAGAACGCATATTTGTATATTGTAAAGCACAGACATTCTCAGGTACACATATATGTATATAACTAGTAATAAGTGATGCTTTGAATAAATGTACTAGGTGATAAAATATTTGGAAATCAGAGAAGTAATAATTATGGGTATGATAGTCGTTTGACAGAAACTTCATTTAAATAATTAGAAGAATGTCAACATTTAATCGACACTTCTGACGTGCAAATAGCAGACCAAAACTGGCGCATTCAAAACTAGCAAATTTATTTATTTATTTATTTATTTATTTATTTATTTATTTATTTATTTATTTATTTATTTATTTATTTATTTATCGTTTTATTCATTTGATTGTTTGTTTATAATTAATATTCAATGCTATTATTTCAATAATGCCTTAATTCCATATAAAGGAACGCACGGCAATTTCAAAGTTGCTTTTATTCATAATAATTATTAAACTTCACATATGAACGGATAATCAGATTGATATATGATCTGTAAGTATCGCTTTATGAAACGTCACATCTAAGGAACCATCAACCGGTTTATAAAACTGATGGTGTCACACTTGTTTTGATTGATTGATTGTTTGAATATTAAACGTCATTTTTGCCATCGAGGGCTAACAGACGATCAGTTAACTTAACCGCTGTTTCCTGGAATACTGAAAATTTTTAACCAATAAACTAGCCTCGTTTTAATGCAATGTTGGTTTGGATAGGAATTTTTTAAGATTAAAATAGTTTATTGTTGACGTGCACGTGTGTTGTATCGTTATAATCTTTTAAAATTAAAATATGTTTAAACTCTTTTTGATATGACAAATTTCTAAACAAGCATTTAAAATTTGTTACCAAGGTAAATGCCAATGTATAAAACTTGCCGGTGTTGTAGTGGGTAGGGTCAAAGGTGCTGACGTCAGGGGTCGGGGTTCACTTCACTGTCCAGCTGATAACCTCTCATTTATATCATTCGTGTTGTTTCTACTCTGGAAACAGACTCGAAGATGATTTACAAAGGCTCTGAACTATTGAACCTAGTTTGCAATCATTTTTAAATATAATTATCATTTATAACGTTGTTTCGTTGACCAAGATGTATGTAAGATAAAAGGCGGGACTTTCTTGTTTTGTAACTGTTGTTTTGTTGTTTATTGATTTAATTTATTTCTCTGTTTTCTTATTTGAATCATTTTGAAATGAAATTATCATTTAAAACGTAATTTTTGCTGACCACCCTGTGGTCATTCCATTTTAAATAACACAGAGATAAGGAACATTCGTTTATGACAAATGTCTTGCCAAAAACGTGACAAGCCAGACAACGGAAGTGACTAGAATATCATACCTTGTGTAACATAGCGTTGACACGGTCGCTACTCTTCCCACGTTTACGTGTTCTGGCAATTTTAGAGGTGTCAGTAAAATCGTATTTTACACTAGCACACACACGAATTATCTCACATTCCAACCCAAAAACATATCATATCTTCGCGTCAGCCTCTCTCTTCTATTGATCCGTAAACCACTTTACGGGAGGACTAATTTTCCCATTTTCTGTAATGTTTTACTTGGCGCCAACTTTAGCGACTTCTATAGAACAAATAGCAATTAATGCAAAACCATCCTAACCAGCAAATGGCCAATGGGGTACGTTTCCAATCAACGATTCCACGGGTTTGCTCTTAACGACGTAGGGTAATGGTTAAAACGACAAACGAATGGGAATTGAAAAAGATTGACAGATAGTTTTGCGACAGTAGTTACTGTTGCCGTAGATGAATATTCTGTATGTTTCCATTCAGTAACGCAGAGGTGATTGTCAGCTTCAAATTGAAATAGAAAGTGTTTGCAGTTGCAAAATTAGTTCACTTGACATAGTTATAATGAGCAACCTTTGTTTAAATTGTTGAAGTAACTATTAGAAAGTGAAATATATCCGAAAGTAGAAGTCATTAATAGAAATTCAACAGAAAAAATAATGAAGATACTATATATAAAAAATATTAGAATGTTGATATTACAATTATGCAGTTAGAGAATGAAAAAAAGGTTAGTTAAAGAAATACCGTTACGCAGCAATAAGAACACATAAATGCAAAATCAGGAAATGAAAAGTAAAATATAAAGCAAAAATCAGAAAAATGACAACTAGAACTAAAGCCAGGAATCAGAAAAAAATAGAAAATGGAGATCAAAATACAACAATATAATTTGGACAAGTTTGACAAGTTTATTTCTATTATTTCCAGAAGTTCTCAGATCCATGAGGAATAATTATATATACATATTAATAAAAACATGGCGACATTGAAGGTAAATCTAATAAAATTCATATTACTTCTAATTATAAAGCATTTAAGACTATACATAAAAACAAATCGTCCCATTAGTGCAATAAAGTACCAAGTGTATGGAAAATAAGAAGGCACTTGGTACCGTGTCCCAATATATTATACATAAATATCTATTATTTTATAAAGATAGCACCATTCTCGCTAATTACTGTCAATTCAATAAGCATACATTTCGTGCAAACTGAGTTCCATATATAAACTACCAATATACATTTAGTTTTATATGAAAATCGGAACTTCTACAATAAAACCAAACAAGGGGAAACGATATCTACAGTAGAACATTGATGGCTCGAACCTGTCAGGACTGGACAAAATAGTTCGAGTTCAGGGTTGTTCGAGCCAAGTATTGTTCAACATTCATACGGAAACATGTACATGTATATATATATGGAAATAGCAATTCGACCGGGACCAGATACGTGGTTCGAGCTATATGTGGTGTTCCAACCATCCGTGTTCAGCCAACGAAGTTCAACTGTGCATTTACATTTATAGAGACAGCACTTTTAAATTCATAATCTCGTGTAATTGATCATGTCACCGGATGCAACAAGACCATATATATTTGACAGTTTAATTTACGTCAAAGTGGCATGTTCGCATTATTAATTACACAAACAACTATTAAACAAAGTACTGGTTGTAAGATTTGAACAAAAACCATTATGTATAAACATTCCTATACGTTTTATACTCCGTACTTTATCATTATTAACACGTTGTTCGTTTTGCATATTTGGTATTTTCTTGTAAAAGTCTTTGCGATAAACTAGGGTTTTAATATACATGTATATTTATAATGTATGGTTTCACTAAACTCGTTGAGTCTGCTAGCCGAATTTTGTACGAATAGATTTTTTAATTCTTTTTTCATCATTTCATAAAATTAAATCGACATTTTCAACATAATGAAATAGCCATGTATTAAAACAACCAAGAGCATGTCTTTTAATAATGAACATGTTTTCTTAATATGGTTATTTACTTTCAAAATCGCTTTTCAACACCAAATAAACCTTTTCAGTCTTTTATTTTCCTTTAAACGTAACACTTTTACTCCAAAATTTTAAAAATTTCAAGTTTTAAAAAGACACTCGAACTAGTTCCACATTAATAAATTCGTTGTGTGCTTTTCTTTACTTCCAGTAAGCGCTTGCAAATATATAAATTAACTGTTTTATCTCCTCCTTTATTAAACCCCACATTTCACACCCACAATTAACGATTGGCGCTATCAGCCTGTTGCATCAATATTTTTTTTTTTTTTTATATATATATCTTTAGTTACCATTTGGCAACCCATTTATTCTCCCCGTGAATGAGTGTGTTGCGGGTCGGGGAGGACCATCCCACGGCACACTTCACAATAACATAATAATGAAAATACTACACAGCACTCAAACAACACTCTCTCACAAATTAAATAATAATAATTTGGTATTGCCAGTTGATAATTCCTCCTACTAAAAAAAGGAAAGAGGTGGTATTGCATGCGTCAAAAAGACCAGCTTAAAGAGGTTAATCCATAACATATTTTGTTAATTGAAATATCTGATCATTTTAGCAACCTCCGGCTTCCATTATCTTTTAAGTGGTTAGAAGATACATAGATGTTTGGCTATTGGCCATTAGTCATCAAATCTTTTTAAATCCTTGTTTTGTAGAGCTATTGTTATATTTATATCATACATATATGTAAAACTTATTAATAGTTGTTTTTCTGTAACTCTGCTTCTGTATATGTATCGCTTTATTTTTTAAGTATTAATATATTTTTATTGTAAGAATGAAATTCTTTTAAACCAAATATCAATTTTGTAGATGTTTTGTTTCAAGTAGTTTGCTGACACTTAGAATAATTGTATGTGTTTCATAACATTCTCAAAACATATGCAAAAGTATTTCAATTTCTCTGTGACAAAATGAACATAGTTGACTCTCTTTTATTATTTTTTTTACCAAGTTTTTATTAGTTGTTAGAGTCCTGTGGAGTATTCTTGTTTGAAGCCATTGCAGGTATATGCCTTTTGTCGTTTGAAAAGTCAAACTGTATAAGATTTTCCATTCATTTTCAGCTATGTTATATATTTCATTCCATTTTTTTCTGGCTTGTTGGTTTATCTGTATTGCATAAATCTTTATGTTTAACCGGTATATCAGAGAACGTATATAAGTATTTATTTATTGTAAAAATAGCTTAATGCCTGACCACTACGTGTACTCTGTGGTCCTGAAGAAAGAACAAACAACTGTAAGTAAAAAAAAAATGTCCAAATAAACAACTGTATTTACTATAATTTCGATTTCTTGATTATTATAACAAAATAACATCTCCTTTTCTGAAAATCATTATTTTAGTTTTCAGTGTAACACCTAATTTCGACTTTTACTCTGATAGAATATTCAATCTACTGTGTAACGCACCACTGTTGTCAGCAACTATAACAATATCATCCGCATATAGGTGCAATATCATCATTGGAATCAGGAAATGCTTCATAACGGGGGTTATAAATAAGCATTGTTTCTTCTTTAAAATGAATGTTCCTCATTTTAATGACCCTTTTTTATTTCAATTGTTTTATGATATATTCGAACATATAGAAAACATTGTCATGTTTGAATTGTGAATGTCGGAAGTTTACGCTCACTTTGTCGACAGTGTACACACTTAACATAAAAACAAATATCTTATATGCCATATTACCCCTATTTTTCTCACCAGATTTCGTTAGTGCAGAGGCTAACAAACAATAAAATGTAAGTTTCACCTCTTTCATTTTGGGATTCTCTATGAATGAAAAGCTTTCAAACTTTTATAGTAACTATAGAATAAAGAGCAAAAAACAATGGTGGGCTTACACCTGCAACACTTAAATCATTTTAAACATGTCAACATGCATACTGTCAAGTCCATTTCTTATTAAGATACAAAATAGAGAATTGATTTAAAGTCTGTATGAGTATGTTATACCACAAACTTAAACTTTATATATATTTATTTTACGATATTTAGAAATACTGCACATCAAGAATAAAAATAACCAGTTATAAACAGAAGGGAAAATACTTACCTTAAAAAAATAAAGCAACTGGATAAAATTATAGGAAATTTCAGACTGTTCTAATTAAAAAGAAAGTATAGGACAATCTTAACTAATAAAATACAACTATAACAAAAATATATAAGAAATGAAATTCATCTTTAAAAGTATTTACAAGTTATTTATATATAACTTTTTGTCTCTAAAAAATCAATTTTGACAACACTCTTCCCAATTTGGAACTCAACGATAACTTGTTCACTATTGAGTGACTCTATCACCTATTATATCTATACACGTCCTATACCAAGCTTGTATTGTTGCGTTATTATTATCCCTCTGCCGAAGGCGAAGGTGGATATGGTAATTGTGTCCGTCCGTTCGTCCGTCCGTCCGTAACACTTTTGTCCGGAGCATAACTATAAAAGCGATTTTGTTGAATCTTAACACAATGACAGAGAACATTGAGAGGAAGTGCAGTGTATAAGAACCGAAACTTTACTTTTCTCACTAATTTTAACTATCTCCCTTTATTTAATTTAAGTGTTGATCATAATAAGACGAGCCATATCCGTCATTAAACAGGATAAAAGTACCGTGTTGGCCTCTCTCGCCATATGCCATAGGCTTGACCCATTTGTTTTTTTTTATATAATAAGTACTGTTTCTACACAGGACTGGGACTCGAGAGCGTTTAACGTCAGCTCTGATCTATTTTCGAAATCAAGCTAAAAGCTAAATATAGTACATGGTGTAAAGCAAATAGAACGCAGAAGTTGAGTGAAATAGTGAGAAGCAGGTTACGCACTATTCAACATATGTGTTAATGAATGATATGATATTCCTCTAAGTAATGATGTACTCATGGTCTGTTTACTAATCTCCTACATAATGAGATTAGTTTAAATAATACTAATATATTAATGCTAACTCAATTGTAAAGTATGCTTAAAGCTTATATGAATCGCTCTTGGGTCCGTTTCAGAGTCTTGGGTGGAACCAGGACTAAGGGGACTGTATAGGAGGAAATTGCTTTACAGAGGAGTGCATGGTCCTGTGGTGGAGCATTCGGACCATGGGTCGGAGGGTCGTGGGTTCGATCATCCGCGCTCTCTCTCTCTCTGCATCTCTCTCTCTTTCCCTCTCTCTCTCTCTCTCTCTCTCTGCATCTATCTCACTCTCTCTCTCTCTCTCTCTCTCTCTCTCTCTCTCTCTCTCTCTCTGATTCTCTCTTTCCAACTTTTCTCACTGTCTCTCACTCTGTCTCTTTCTCTATTAATCTATTAATTCCATGCACATTTTTTTAAATAATTATTTGTTTTTTTTGACATCGCAATTGATCTCCCACCATCAACAATGGTAATAACTTCTTCATGAAGCATAACAAATACAAAATCATTTTAAAAAATAAAGTTGCACGCCATGTATCACCTTTTGAATTAATTGTCATTTTCATTCTCCACCCTTGCCCATAATAAAATTACACAATTTTGATGACAGTAAAATCATTCTCCCAGCAGCTCATAGCGACACGACCAGATGGGGCGGTTTCGGGTTACAGATTGTTTTCGCAATACCGTACTGGCGGAAGAATACTTCATTATTGATGAAGGTCATTAAATGTGTGTGTTTTCATATTTGTTACTGGTTTAGGAAAAAAGAAATATGGCTTTATTCGATACTTAAAGACCTTAAATCGCCCCATCTCGCACAAATACAATTGCAATTCATAATAGTCCCTTCGCATACCATTTGTAATAACTGTCCCAGTATCATTCAATATAACCAGTAGTCCCATTGTTACAAGGGGTCATCTGCGGCCGAGTGGTCTAAGGCGTCGTCTCAAAACCACTTACCTCTCACAAATAAGGTCATAGGTTCGAGATCCGTTCCGTTCAAAATCAATTTTGGAAAGTTTGTCAGTTACTTGCGGAAGGACGGTGGCTCTACTCAGATTTGTTCTGAAGACTTTCTCCACCAATAAGACTTGATATGCCATATATAACCTGAAATGAGTTTAAAATTGCGTTGAACTCATTCCATAACGGTGATCTACCGTGTCAGAATGAGCAAACACGCCCATCTTGGAAGTACTTTAAGTCCCACGATCTCTCACAATGTTTTACTAATGCCTTTTGTTATCCAAACTCACCACAAATACGAATTACAAATGTTTTATTGCACACAACATAAGAAATATTAATTTACAAAGTTAGAAGTTTAAATTACATCCCATACATATGATACTAATATCTGAAGTTATATGTTTATTTATTGTCTCATATGTTTCTAATATTAGTAATTAGTTTCCATAATAATATGAGCTGAACTTACAAACAGTTCACATATCTAATTAGATACGTTATTTGACAATTTAAGGGAGATAAATCATTATTTCGGAATCTATTTATTATTTCTTTTACAAATTTACATAACTTAGTATTCAGGATGTATTTTAGTAGTGGACAAATATATTTCATTTTTGAAAATCGGTTGAGTAAAACATATTTTACAGCGACAACTGACAGCATAAAACTAATTGTATTGGAATAACTTACAATGGACATAATCCTCCACACACACTGCCCCTCCCCCAACCACCAAAACATTTTTTCAGGGTATTTAAGTACTGTTATTAACCATAAATAACATGAACATTTTGATTTAAATATTTTCTATTTCATTTTTGGGAAAAATTGTATACCCTATCAAAAATCACATTTTTGTGATATTTTTAAAACATATATGTTTTCATATTTTTATGTATAATTAAAAAGTACAGTTTAACATAGTGTATATTGTCTTTATTTAAACATTAACACATAGCTGAAAAAATCGCACTGAACAAAATGTCTTCTCTTCGGTAAACGCAATCGAACAATTATACAAAACATAGTGTTAGTTGTAAAACGCATATTCCAAACTAATTGATTATTTAAAGAACAATTATGTAACAAAAAATATTAAAAGATTCACAATACGTTTATAATTCTAACTTAATGTGTTTGTTGCCGTTATTGGTGATTTCTATTAACTTGGCGCAGAAATTTAAACGTGACGCTAGCGTCACGTGTCCTATCTCGGGGGACGGTAATAGTGTCACGTGTTCAATTTCTCGAGATTTTAATCACGATGCGCAACAGTCAATGAGGGAAAACGTGTATAGGAGTATTTTTTAAAAAATAATTCCTTTACATTAAAATATATTACCGAGAAGTTAGAACAATCTGAATGCAGCGCAAGTCCCTTACAGAGTAATGACCAATAAATTAAACATTTTAGTGCAACACAACTGGTATACTTGTAATGATTGAATTAAAGTATGACTATCTGGATACCTACTTACTGCACAATACAAACATTATATCACAAAAAAGGAAAGCGTTTTTTAGGGTGTCCTATTACGGTCATCATTGTAACTGCTCAATACAAACATGATGTTACACATAAAGAAAGTGTTTCCTATGGTGTCCAATTATAGTCATCATTGTAACTGCACAATACAAACATGATATTACACTTAATGAAATTGTTTCCTAGAGTGTCCCATTATGGTCATAATTGCAACTGCTCAATACAAACATGATATTACACTTAATGAAAGTATTTCCTAGGGTTTCCAATTATAGTCATCATTGCAACTACTCAATACAAACATTATATTACACTATATGAAAGTGTTTTCCGAGGGTGTCCAATTATGGTCATCATTGCAACTGTTCAATACAAACATTATATTACACGATATGAAAGTGTTTCCTAGAGTGTCCCATTATGTTCATCATTAAAACTGCTCAATAAAAACATGATATTACACTTAATGAAAGTGTGTCCTAGGGTATTCTGTTATGTTCATCATTGCAACTGCACAATACAAACTTTATATTACACTAAATAAAGAAAGTGTTTCCTAGAGTGTCCAATTATGGTCATCATTGTAACTGCTCAATAAAAACATTATATTACACTATATGATAGTGTTTCCTAGGGCGTCTCATTATGGTAATAATTACAACTGCTCAATAAAAACATGATATTACACTTAATGAAAGTATTTCCTAGAGTGTCCCATTATGTTCATCATTAAAACTGCTCAATAAAAACATGATATTACAATTAATGAAAGTGTTTCCTAGAGTGCCCCATTATGTTCATCATTAAAACTGCTCAATAAAAACATGATATTACACTTAATGAAAGTATTTCCTAGAATGTCCTATTATGGTCATCATTGCAACAGCACATTACAAACCTTATATTACACTGTATGAAAGTGTTTCCTAGATTGTCCCATTATGTTCATCATTAAAACTGCTCAATACAAACATTATATTACACTGTATGAAAGTGATTTCCTAGGGTGCCCCATTATGTTCATCATTGCAACTGCTCAATACAAACATTATATTACACTATATGAAAGTATTTCCTAGGGTGCCCCATTATGTTCATCATTGCAACAGCTCAATACAAACATTATATTACACTATATGAAAGTATTTCCTAGGGTGCCCCATTATGTTCATCATTGCAACTGCTCAATACAAACATTATATTACACTATATGAAAGTGATTTCCCAGGGTGCCCCATTATGGTCACCATTACAACTGCACAATACAAACATTATATTACTCTATATGAAAGTGTTTCTTAGTATGTTCCATTATGTTCAACATTGCAACTGCTCAATAAAAACATGATATGACACTTAATGAAAGTGTTTCCTAGGGTGTCCTATTTTGGTTATCATTACAACTGCACAATACAAACATTATACTTCACTGTGTGAAAGTGTTTTCCTAGGGTGCCCCGTTATGTTCATCATTACAACTGCTTAATACAAACGTTATATTACACTGTATGAAAGTGTATCCTAGGGTGCCCCATTATGTACATCATTGCAACTGCTCCATAAAAACATGATATTACACTTAATGAAAGTATTTCCTGGAGTATCCCATTATGTTCATCATTGCAACTGCTCAATAAAAACATGATATTACACTTAATGAAAGTGTTTTCCTAGGGTGCCCCATTATGTTCATCATTGCAACTGTTCAATACAAACATGATATTACACTTAATGAAAGTGTTTCCTAGAGTGTCCTATTATGTTCATCATTGCAACTGTTCAATACAAACATGATATTTGATATTTCACTTAATGAAAGTGTTTCCTAGAGTGTCCAATTATGTTCATCATTGCAACAGCTCAATACAAACATTATATTACACTGTGTGAAAGTGTTTTCCTAGGGTGCCCCATTATGTTCATCATTGCAACTGTTCAATACAAACATGATATTTGATTCAACACTTAATGAAAGTGTTTTCCTAGGGTGCCCCATTATGTTCATCATTGCAACAGCTCAATACAAACATTATATTACACTTAATGAAAGTGTTTCCTAGAGTGTCCTATTATGTTAATCATTGCAACTGTTCAATACAAACATGATATTTGATATTTCACTTAATGAAAGTGTTTCCTAGAGTGTCCAATTATGTTCATCATTGCAACAGCTCAATACAAACATTATATTACACTGTGTGAAAGTGTTTTCCTAGGGTGCCCCATTATGTTCATCATTGCAACTGTTCAATACAAACATGATATTTGATATAATACTTAATGAAAGTGTTTTCCTAGGGTGCCCCATTATGTTCATCATTGCAACAGCTCAATACAAACATCATACTACACTGTGTGAAAGTGTTTCCTAGAGTGCCCCATTATGTTCATCATTACAACAGCTCGATAAAAACATTATATTTGATATTACACTTAATGAAAGTGTTTCCTATAATGTCCAATTATGGTCATCATTACAACTGCACAATACAAACATTATGTTACACTATATGAAAGCGTTGCCTAAGGTGTATCATTATGATCATCATTGCAACTGCTCAATACAAACATTGTATTACACTTAATGAAAATGTTTCCCCTCAGGTGCTCTATTACGGTCATCATTCCAACTGCACAATACAAACATTATATTACACTATATGAAAGTGTTTCCCCTAGGGTGCTCTATTACGGTCATCATTGCAACTAGACAATACAAGTATTATATAACATTATAAACAGTTTTTTCCTAGGGTGCTCTATTACGGTTATCATTGCAACAGCACAATACTAGTATTATGTACATTATATAAAGTATCATTATGGTCATCATTGCAACTGCACAATACAAACATTATATTACACTATATGAAAGTGTTTCCTAGAGTGTCCTATTATGTTCATCATTGCAACTGTTCAATACAAACATTATATTACACTTAATGAAAGTGTTTCCTAGAGTGTCCTATTATGTTCATCATTGCAACTGTTCAATACAAACATGATATTTGATATTTCACTTAATGAAAGTGTTTCCTAGAGTGTCCAATTATGTTCATCATTGCAACAGCTCAATACAAACATTATATTACACTGTGTGAAAGTGTTTTCCTAGGGTGCCCCATTATGTTCATCATTGCAACTGTTCAATACAAACATGATATTTGATATAACACTTAATGAAAGTGTTTTCCTAGGGTGCCCCATTATGTTCATCATTGCAACAGCTCAATACAAACATTATATTACACTTAATGAAAGTGTTTCCTAGAGTGTCCTATTATGTTCATCATTGCAACTGTTCAATACAAACATGATATTTGATATTTCACTTAATGAAAGTGTTTCCTAGAGTGTCCAATTATGTTCATCATTGCAACAGCTCAATACAAACATTATATTACACTGTGTGAAAGTGTTTTCCTAGGATGCCCCATTATGTTCATCATTGCAACTGTTCAATACAAACATGATATTTGATATAACACTTAATGAAAATGTTTTCCTAGGGTGCCCCATTATGTTCATCATTGCAACAGCTCAATACAAACATCATACTACACTGTGTGAAAGTGTTTCCTAGAGTGCCCCATTATGTTCATCATTACAACAGCTCGATAAAAACATTATATTTGATATTACACTTAATGAAAGTGTTTCCTATAATGTCCAATTATGGTCATCATTACAACTGCACAATACAAACATTATGTTACACTATATGAAAGCGTTGCCTAAGGTGTATCATTATGATCATCATTGCAACTGCTCAATACAAACATTGTATTACACTTAATGAAAATGTTTCCCCTCAGGTGCTCTATTACGGTCATCATTCCAACTGCACAATACAAACATTATATTACACTATATGAAAGTGTTTCCTCTAGGGTGCTCTATTACGGTCATCATTGCAACTAGACAATACAAGTATTATATAACATTATAAACAGTTTTTTCCTAGGGTGCTCTATTACGGTTATCATTGCAACAGCACAATACTAGTATTATGTACATTATATAAAGTATCATTATGGTCATCATTGCAACTGCACAATACAAACATTATATTACACTATATGAAAGTGTTTCCCATAGGGTGCCCTATTATGGTCATAATTGCAATATCGCAATACAAGCATTACATTACACTTCATGAAAGTGTTTCCTAGGGTTTCCTGTTATGGTCATCATTACAACTGCACAATACAAACATTATATTACACTATATGCAAGTGTTTTCCTACGGTGCCCCATTATGGTCACCATTGCAACTACACTAAACAAACATTATATTATACTATATGAAAGTGTTTACCTACGGTGCCCCATTATGGTCATCATTGTAACTGCTCAATACAAACACATTATATTACACTATATGAAAGTGTTTATTATGGGCATCATTGCAACTGCTCGATACAAACATTATATTACACTATATGAATGTGCTTCCTAGCGTGTCCCATTATGGTCATCATTGCAACAGCACAATTGAAACATTATATTACACTGTATGATATCGTTCCCTAGTGTGTCCTTTTATCGTCATCATTGCAACTGCACAAAACAAACATTATATTACACTTAATGAAAGTGTTTCCTATGTTGTCCATTTATGGTCATCATTGCAATTGCACAAATCAAACATTATATTACACTTAATGAAAGTGTTTCCTATGTTGTACATTTATGGTCATCATTGCAACTGCACAATACAATCATTATATTACACTATATGAAAATGTTTCCTAAGATATCAGATTATGGTCATTATTGTAATGGCATAATTAGAACATTACATTACACTATATGAAAGCGTTTCCTACTGTGTCTTCTTATGGTCATATTTCCAAATGCTCAATACAAACATTATATTACACTGTATGAAAGGGTTTCATAGGGGGTCCTCTTATGGTCATATTTCCAACTGCTCAATACAAACATTATATTACACTGTATGAAAGTGTTTCATAGGGTGTCATCTGATGGTCATATTTCCAAATAATGCTCAATACAAACATTATATTACACTGTATGAAAGTGTTTCTTAGTGTGTCCTGTTATGGTCATATTTCCAACTGCTCAATACAAACATTATATTACACTGTATGAAAGGGTTTCTTCGTGTGTCCTATTATGGTCATATTTCCAACTCCTCAATACAATCATTATGTTACAATGTATGAAAGTGTTTCTTAGTGTGTCCTGTTATGGTCATATTTCCGACTGCTCAATACAATCATTATATTACACTGTATGAAAGGGTTTCACAGGGTGTCCTCTTATGGTCATATTTCCAACTGCTCAATACAATCATTATATTACACTGTATGAAAGTGTTTCTTCGTGTGTCCTGTTATGGTCATATTTCCAACTGCTCAATACAAACATTATATTACACTGTATGAAAGGGTTTCATAGGGTGTCCTCTTATGGTCATATTTCAAACTGCTCAATACAATCATTATATTACACTGTATGAAAGTGTTTCTTAGTGTGTCCTGTTATAGTCATATTTCCAACTGCTCAATACAAACATTATATTACACTCTATGAAAGGGTTTCATAGGGTGTCCTCTCATGGTCATATTTCCAACTGCTCAATACAAACATTATATTACACTGTATGAAAGGGTTTCATAGGGTGTCCTCTTATGGTCATATTTCCAACTGCTCAATACAATCATTATGTTACACTGTATGAAAGTGTTTCTTAGTGTGTCCTGTTATGGTCATATTTCCAACTGCTCAATACAAACATTATAGTACACTGTATGAAAGGGTTTCATAGAGTGTCCTCTCATGGTCATATTTCCAACTGCTTAATACAATCATTATATTACACTGTATGAAAGGGTTTCATAGGTTGTCCTCTTATGGTCATATTTTTTCTAACTGCTCAATATAAACATTATATTACACTGTATGAAAGTGTTTCCAAAGGTGTCCTGTTATGGTCATATTTCCAACCGCTCAATACAAACATTATATTACACTGTATGAAAGGGTTTCATAGAGTGTCCTCTCATGGTCATGTTTCCAACTGCTTAATACAAACATTATATTACACTGTATGAAAGGGTTTCATAGGGTGTCCTCTTATGGTCATATTTCCAACTGCTCAATATAAACATTATATTACACTGTATGAAAGGGTTTCATAGGTTGTCCTCTTATGGTCATATTTCAAACTGCTCAATACAATCAATTATGAAAGTGTTTCTTAGTGTGTCCTGTTATAGTCATATTTCAAACTGCTCAAAACAAATATTATATTACACTCTATGAAAGGGTTTCATAGGGTGTCCTCTAATGGTCATATTTCCAACTGCTCAATACAAACATTATATTACACTGTATGAAAGGGTTTCATAGGGTGTCCTCTTATGGTCATATTTCAAACTGCTCAATACAATCATTATATTACACTGTATGAAAGTGTTTCTTAGTGTGTCCTGTTGTAGTCATATTTCCAACTGCTCAAAACAATCATTATATTACACTGTATGAAAGGGTTTCATAGGGAGTCCTCTTATGGTCATATTTCCAACTCCTCAAAACAATCATTATATTACACTGTATGAAAGGGTTTCATAGGGTGTCCTCTCATGGTCATATTTTCAACTGCTCAATACAAACATTATATTACACTGTATGAAAAGGTTTCATAGGGTGTCCTCTCATGGTCATATTTCCAACTGCTCAATACAAACATTATATTACACTCTATGAAAGGGTTTCATAGGGTGTCCTCTCATGGTCATATTTCAAACTGCTCAATACAATCATTATATTACACTGTATGAAAGGGTTTCATAGGGTGTCCTCTTATGGTCATATTTCAAACTGATCAATACAATCGTTATATTACACTGTATGACAGCATTTCCTAGGGTGTCCTGTTATTGTCATATTTCCAACTGCTCAATACAAACATTATATTTCACTGTATGAAAGCGTTTCCTAAGGTGTACTCTTTTGGTCATATTTTCAACTGCTCAATACAAACATAATATTATACTGTGTGACAGCGTTTCCTGGGGTGTCCTGTTTTGGTCATATTTCTAACTGCTCAATATAATCTTTATTTTACACTGTATGAAAGTGTTTCCCAGTGTGTCCTAATATGGTCATCATTGCAACTGCACAATACAAACATTATATTACACTATATGAAAGTGTTTCCCCTAAGGTGCGCTATTATGGTCATCATTGCAACTGCACCATAAAACATTATATTACACAATAAAAAAGATAAGATAAGCGACTTTAGTTATAGAATTTGACACATTTAGTTTAAACTAATCTTCCATGCGGCCCTCTAATATTTACAAAATATACAAATATGAAATACACATTAATTATACATGCTAAAACATTTCTTTTCCCACATAATGTTCACACACACACATACACACTTTCACCTCAGGCTAACAATACATGTCAACATTCAAAGTGTTTTGTTAAATTTATATTTTACATTTGCAGTATGTTACTATTTACATGATTATGAACACACTTGTACAGAAAACAAATTAAATTATGCATTTTTCATCCATCTGATTAGATTGCTTTGGTATGCCATTACAGAAGTCATATGGAAATGTTTCCTAGGGTGTCCTATTATGGATATCATTGCAAATGCACAATACAACTATATGACAGTGTTTCCTAGGGTGTTCCATTATGGTCATCATTGCAACTACCAAATACAAACATTATATTATACTATATGAAAGCGTTTCCTAGGGTATCCTAAACAGTATATTACACTAAGTGGAGCACTATAGTGCAGTATATTGAAAGTATTGTGCCTTTTTTGAGGAAAGCACCAAACTTGGTACAAACATAGTACACGGTTCACTGATTATCTACACCGAAAGCAACTTTTAAAATGGTGGAAAATCCAAGATGACCGCCAAAAAGTCCGCCAAATTTTACAAAATTCACGTTTGTTTTTATATTTTCAGTATTTTATGACATCTTACGACTAATGTTATCAAATTATACTTATATTTATTATTCTAATGGTTTTACTGCGACAAATTATTCTTAAAGAGAAATAAAATGTAAACTATTGGCTAAGATCGTCAAAATCAGCAAACATTTCTATTATTTAGATATTATTTTATATTTTTGCACAATTTCATCGATTTTTTTTTCAAAAGGCATACTTGGACACGTAAGATACAAACTTGCTAGTATAATGCATAGGAAAGGATTGTTTCTATATGCAACTTAAAGTGGGTGGGGTAAATCAATATGACATTATATACCAGCATCAGTCAATGCTAGAACAAATTAAAGATTAAATTTTAGAAATATACAACAGCTTCTGGTATATCACTACATTGTACACAGATCTTTAGCCTTTGTATGTTTATATCTTTTGAAACACCATTTAAAAGCATGTAAAGAGACGACCAGATTGGTTTCCATACTTTTTCCCAATATGTATGTTGAGTTTGAAAGGGTGACAGGATTTGATCACCTGTTCGTTTGGTATGTTATAGCTGAGTTGTCGATATAAAGGTTAGTTACCTTTATGTGTGAACAATTCCTTTTAGGACTCATTAACATTTAAAGAAGTCATTGTTGGGGCAAATACAAATCAGTCGTGGAGCACATTTTTCAGTGGTAGAACACCAAACCCATAGTCCACCACGGCCATGTGTGGTAACCTTGAGCAATAATCTTTTTTCGTATATGACGAATGAATGAAATGCTGGCGGGGACCTTGTCCTCTCTTTATCAAGTTGATATGAAACGGTTTGCATACGAGAAGTAAATTTACGTTTTAAAATCCAACCCAATCCACACTCAAATCAGTAACCATAATTTTGGGATGCCTGGCAGGTTATCGATTTCACTTAGACTGTGTAACCGAGAATAACATGTGGTGTTTACTTAGATGTACACTAGGTTTAGTTTGAAGGTCAGATTTGATCCAATGTGCATGTTTCTCTTGATGGAGAGGAACTGGTGCTTTTTTCTGCCCTTCGCACAAGACTTGACAAGCGGAATAGTAGTGCCTTAGATATCATTGTCCGCTCATGCCAGATTTCGAACCCAAACTCGACCCTCTGGTCTGTCAAAAACAACTCTGGTTCTACCTAGAAAAGGGACTCCAGAGTGATTCATATAAATTCTGATCTTAACTCGCAATCTAGCTATATAAATTGTTATAAACTAAACCTATACCATTGCCTGTGTTGTTTACCAACATATCTCAAGAGTGCTTTACAAATGGATTACCGATTGCTTCCAGTCACACAGAGGTCATTTACTTCAGGCCTCAATTTAACACATTTGACCTGTTTGTGTTGTTGAACATTTGCTCCTTTTCTCTATGTTATTTTTTATTTATTTTCCAGTGACGTCTAAAATTCATTAACTGCTTAGGTCAACACCCCTCCATCTCATTTTACAAGCGTGTTATTTTATTCATGTGTTTGTTCTGTTGGAACTCATCAAAATAATGATGTGTTTATTGTTCATTACAATTTTGCCATTTGCAAACTGTTTTGCTTTCTTGTCCACCCAAATCATGCCATAAATGTCAACAAGGAACCAAAGTAAAAGATCAACAAGAGTCTTTTGTTAAGCATGAGTTGCCTTATAACAGCGACCTGACGAAATTTCAGTGTAATAGATCATTTAAAAAATATGCGGTGATGCAAACAACAATAAATATGTTTACTGCTGCCATTATCTGTATTTAGGTTTCTTAATCCAAAATCAGTTTACATAAGTATGTGAATTGCGCAAGCAGGCACCAAATAGGCGAAAAGTGTACGCCTTGATGAATTACCTGGCCCTCTGATACATTATCTGCCTTTTCCTGAGCACAGCTATTACTTCTAAGCCAGTTGCCCAGATTGTTCAAAGAAGCCATCCAAATGTGAAGTTTCCCAAACAATACTGACTACTTGTATCTTCGAATGTACCTGATCAGTTTTTTTGCATTTGTTGGAGGCCGGTCACAAGCATTAAAGGTAGTTTACTCGGGATTGAAAAGGTTTACAGACGCCTTGTGATGTTGACTGACGAACAGACTGAACAGATTGAGGTAGAATGGTGCATTTGTCAATGATTGAATACGTAGCTGATCCTTCCCACATACTGGCGTATGACTAAACGACTATGATTATTGTGCATTCTGGTATAAAAGTTTATCATAAAACTGATGAAGCTTTTTGAATTCTAAATTTATAAAATAATGAATACGCAACAACTTGTAACTGGTAGTTTTGAGACAACAATCACAATTAACATAAACCCCCTTAACTTATATGTGTGTGTGTGTGTGTGTGTGTGTGTGTCTGTCTGTCTGTCTGTCTGTCTGTCTGTCTGTCTGTCTGTCTGTCTGCTGTATTAATCGTTTGAGTTTTGATGCTTGCATTGTATAGAAATTATAAGAATCAGTAGAGCAAAGCATTAAAACAATAAAAATATAACCGGCATTATTAGTATTTTTACATTTTAAACCAATACAATATCTACTGTATTTTTTCATACCACTCACTTTAATACATCTTACATGTTTTACTAAATCAAATTATGAACCTTTAATACAGTTCGTTAAATGTACAGGGTTAAGTACGCTAAATAATGTAAATATATATGGTCACTTCCGTATTTATATACATTTAATATTGATTTACCCCACCCACAATATTTTGAATATACAATACAATTTTTTAATCTACATCATTAGAAACTTTATTTTTATATGTTTATAAAGCGTATAACTGTTATTTTGTAACACCTCTATGATAAAGTTAAAGAATATAATAGAATATTGAAATTATAGAAATGGTTGCTATTTTTTAAGATTTAAAGTCTATAATTTGCATATGTTTATATTTTAAAATATTCTTTCGCAATGAAAGCAATAAAATCAACAAAAATAAACATGTTTTGTTAACATAAGTCATAAAAATCTATCGAAAATCATTAACTACTGTAAGTATAAAGACAAATATGGATTTTGTCAAATTTTGCGGCCATTTTGGCGACCATCTTGAAATTTCCACCATTTTGAAAGTGGGTCTCGGTGTTAAAATAATCAGTTAACCTTGCTCTATGTTTGTGCCAAGTCTGATGCTCTCCTCAAAAATGGCACAATTTTTTCACGAAATGGCTCCATTAACTATTATTAAGTATATTACATTGCAGTTTACCGAAGTGTTTGTTTCTTCCAACAAAACAATAAACAGCACAATATAAATGTTACGTTACATAATACCAAAGTGTTTGTTTATAAGTGTGTCCGATTAAAGTCATTATCTAACAATACAACTTACTGTACTATATAAACGTTACAGTACAGTATACCGAAGTGTTTGCTAGGGTGTCCGATTAAGGCCATTATTCCGACATTGCTAATTGCTGTACAATATTTAAACGATATAGTGGAGCATTTTGCCGCAAATGCATATAACAATGTGGATTTGGGCATGCTAAAAATAGTTATAATGCTGTATGCCACCGACTGTTATTAAAGAAGATTTAAAGAATGTCTTGATTTATTGGAAATATATTATACAAGATGAAAGTTATGTGCAAATGTTACGAAAATAAAAAAGCATGATATTTAAAAAAAAGGAGGTGCCATCATGATATATACGATATATATGAAATTTATGGATCAGGAAAACGTAGCAGAAATAGTGGATAAGGTCGCATATCGAGGGGTTGTGTTTACACTTTCTGGATTATTCGCAGTATCGTATGATGCACAGATCGAGCAAGCCTTTAAAGGCATATTTTTAACTTAAATCTACCTTGTTATATTCCCTAGGGATCTATATTAGTCATTGCTTAGTTTTGTTTTATAAACTAACAACACAATAGTAAGTTATGAATAAAATCTGAGGGTTAATACATATTCTAAACCTGAGCGAATTAACTGACAAAATCGCAAACAGTTTTGGATATAAGTATACAAACTCAGAATAGTTTATAGTGAATAAGATCATACCCTTTTGACAACTATGAGAATGATTGGTGTTATAAAATGGTGGTTCAGAATACTAAGCTGTTAACATTATGTTGAACTTGTTTATATTATGATAATAAAAGATTTAGAAATATTTCCTTGGCAAAATCAGTTAACAATACTTATGTCACAAACATAAGGCTTTATTCATTTATAGCTTTTCCAAGGTGTTACACATTATAATATGTTTTTTTTAGAAATCTATGTGATACATTTATTCAAAACTGGAATTCATAGTGAGTGACACAATTCAAACAGACATAAAACTTTAAATTGGCACTTACGCGTTAATATTTAACTGTACTGAAGTGTTTCCCAATGTGCCTGGTTATGGTCAGCATTCTAACAGTGCTTCTCCCCGTATAACATAACATATATTAAACTATATTGAATTGTTTCCAAAGGTGCCTGGTTACGGTCTGCATTCTAACAAGTGCTACTTACTGTATAACATTACATATATTAAACTGTACTAAAGTGTTTCCAAAGGTGCCTGATTAGGGTCAGCATTCTAACAGTGCTTCTGATTGTATAACATAACATATATTAAAACAACTGAAGTTTATCCCAAGGTGCCTGGTTAGGGTCAGCATTCTAACAGTGCTACTTATTGTATAACATAACATATATTAAAACAACTGAAGTTTGTCCCAAGGTGCCTGGTTAGGGTCAGCATTCTAACAATGCTACTTATTGTATAACATAACATATATTAAAATATACTGAAGTGTTTCCCAAGGTGCCTGGTTAGGGTCAGCATTTTAACAATGCTACTTACTGTATAACATAACATATATTAAAACAACTGAAGTTTGTCCCAAGGTGCCTGGTTAGGGTCAGCATTCTAACAATGCTACTTATTGTATAACATAACATATATTTAACTGTTCTCAAGTGTTTCCCAAGGTGCCTGGTTAGGGTCAGCATTCTAACAGTGCTACAAACTGTATAACATAACATATATTAAACTGTACTAAAGTGTTTCCCAAGGTGCCTGATTAGGGTCAGCATTCTAACAGTGCTACGTACTGTATAACATAACATATATTAAAACAACTGAAGTGTGTCCCAATGTGCCTGAATAATGTCTGCATTCTAACAGTACTACTTACTGTATAATATAACATATATTAAACTGTACTAAAGTGTTTCCCAAGATGCCTGATTAGGGTCAGCATTCTAACAGTGCTACGTACTGTATAACATAACATATATTAAAACAACTGAAGTGTGTCCCAAGGTGCCTGGTTAGGGTCAGCATTCTAACAGTGCTACTTACTGTATAATATAACATATATTAAAATATACTGAAGTGTTTCCCAAGATGCCTGATTAGGGTCAGCATTCTAACAGTGCTACGTACTGTATAACATAACATATATTAAAACAACTGAAGTGTGTCCCAATGTGCCTGGTTAGGGTCAGCATTCTAACAGTGCTACTAACTGTATAATATAACATATATTAAAATATACTGAAGTGTGTCCCAAGGTGCCTGGTTTGGGTCCGCATTCTAACAGTGCTACTTACTGTTTAATATAACATATATTAAAATATACTGAAGTGTATCCCAAGGTGCCTGGTTAGGGTCAACATTCTAACAGTGCGACTTACTGTATAATATAACATATATTAAAACAACTGAAGTGTATCCCATGGGGTCTGGTTACGGTCAGCATTCTAACAGTGCTATTTAATGTATAATATAACATATACTAAAATATACTGAAGTTTGTCCCAAGGTGCCTGGTTTTGGTCAGCATTCTAACAGTGCTACTTACTGTATAATATAACATATATTAAAACAACTGAAGTTTGTCCCAAGGTGCCTGGCTACGGTCAGCATTCTAACAGTGCTTCTTACTGTATAATATAACATATATTAAAATATACTGAAATGTTTCCCAAGGTGCCTGGTTAGGGTCAACATTCTAACAGTTCTACTCCCTGTATAATATACTATATATTTACTATACTAGAATGTTTTCTAAGGTGTCTGGTTACATTTTATACTATACAAAAGTGTTATATAAAGCTTTCTATTTCATTCCAGTATTGTAACTTACCTCACAATATCAGTAAAATTTAACTGTACTAAAGTATCTCCAAAAGTGTTATGTTAGGGTCAGCATCCAAGTATTACTTCTAACGGCACAATTAACTTATATAACACACTGTACTTAACTGTTTCTTGTGGAGTCTTGTGGAAAAATAATAAAGACCGATTGATCTCTATACTAACCCGTCACTTTTGTGATTCCATTATCTTTGTCATAATATTGAGTTACGTTATTAATATTTGTTTACGAATATTATTTTCGAATTAAATAATACACGCTTGGTCTGTGATGTCATAAAGGATATTTCAGGTGGCGGGTTAGAATCATGAAATGTCAGGTGGCGGGTTAGAATCATGAAATGTCAGGTGGCGGGTTAGAATCATAAAATATCAGGTGGCGGGTTAGAATCATAAAATGTCAGGTGGCGGGTTAGAATCATAAAATATCAGGTGGCGGGTTAGAATCATGAAATGTCAGGTGGCGGGTTAGAATTATGAAATGTCAGGTGGCTGGTTAGAATCATAAAATGTCAGGTGGCGGGTGAGAAACATTAAATATAAAGTGGCAGGTTAGCTGGTCCGTTCAGTAAATATTACAAATATAAAAGCTTTCTTTACTTTATAAATTCCAATGTTTCATCTTGCAATTTACAATTACAATAATTAATAATGTTTTCGTGGTTGTCTTTATGTGATGAGCATGTTTACTTTGTTAATATAATAAAAACTTCCGTGCAAATATGGTTTCTTATTATTTTATAATTTTATGCTCTAGTGTGACTTTGACCTTGACTTGGAATACAGGCTTTTTTGTTACATTTTTGTTTTGAAATGGCAACCATCTATACCTAGTTATATTTAACCTAGTCAATTGAATATTAGAAAATCTACTGGTTCAGATGTTATCGGTTCACGTATTTTAAAACTGTGCTCAGACACTGTTACAAAAGCCATCTCAAACTTAATTAACAGAAAAATTAATCATGGTATATTTTCCAATAAGCTGAAAGAGGCGTGTGTCTTACCAATTTATAAAGATGGACCTAAAGACGATCCTAGTAATCACAGACCTGTTTCGATATTGTCAACATTATCAAAGATATTTGAAAGACATATTTCTAACCAGATACATACATATTTTGAATAAACTGACGTGTTACATACAGCTCAATCTGGGTTCCGTAAAACACTCTTGTCAAACTGCCCTAACAATTTGAAGTGACAAATGGATTAAGGAATTGATTCTGGGAAACGTGTTGGAAGTGTGTTTTGGGATCTAAGTAAGGCGTTTGATTTAGTAGACCATGATATTCTTTTGCATAAATTGAGACTCTATCATTTTACTGAACGTACAGTACAGTGGTTTCGGTCCTATCTAAAAAAAACAGATGTCAAAGTGACAAATTAGGCAAAATTCATTCTTGTCGTTTACATATCAAAGCAGGTGCCCCACAAGGTTCAATTCTAGGTCCTTTACTTTTCTTGATTTATGTTAATGATCTTCCGATGGTTGTTGATGACTCAAGTGTTGACATGTACGCCGATTATTTTTCTATTCATGTTAGTGATTGCCACCTGTGCCAATTTGAAACAAATTAAAAAAATTATGGTATAAAAAATGAAAGTTGGTGTAAAAATGATAATATGACTCTAAATCCTAACAAAACTACATGTATGATTATAGGTACATATAGGAAATAGGAAATATTTTAATACTCATTAATGATTGAGTAACTCATAGTTTGAAGTTCATCCTCAGTATATTTAATACATCTAATAACATACAAAAATATACAATCTGAAATAATATTATATATGTTATTTATATTCTGATAACTGGCATGTGAATATGTTTTTTATATATATATATATGTTTTTGTAACGAGAAACTGTAACAGTTTAAGTTAATAAAATATTCTTCTTCTTCTTCTTCATATAACAGAATTAAACATTTTGGAAAATAATGTATTTCAGTCAACATTTCACAAATCAAACATGTAAGATGACAAAACCTACTTGGCTTATTTATTGATGAAACATTAAGTTGGAACACACAAGCCAGTAAAGTATGTGATTAACTAAATTCAAAATTTTATCTATTTAGACGTATATCTAAATACTTAAATATTAAAATGAAAATTGTATTCTACAATGCGTGTATTCAGCCTACACTGGACTATTGCTCGACTATTTGGGTTACTTGTACACTTTCTAATAATAATAAGATACTTAAAATACAGAAGAAAGCTGCTATACTCATATTGGATGAACCATACGAAACACCTTCTTTTAAACTTTTTAAAGAACTTAGATGGTTATCATGTCCTGACAGAATAAAATATCACATTGGCATTTTTTGCTTTTAAAGCATTTAATAATTTAGTACCGTCATATATATGTATCCTTATTAAGATATCCATTAACACTAGCTATAATATACGCTCAATTTCAAACAAGGAAATTATGCATCCAAAGGCTAAAACTTAACTTCTTAAACGTGTATTTTCTTATTCTGCTATGACAATATACCTGCAACAATTAGAAAACTGAATAACGTAGCTACTTTTAAATAGGTGTCCAAAGAATATCTGATTACTAAAACATCTTTCACATGAAATATTGTATTATGAAAAACATTGTAATATTGGTATTATTGATTTTAAATGTGTTATTCAGAGGGCCCCATTGAAAAAAAGATTTATATTGTATATAAAACTGAATGAGTTAACCCTCTCTAGATAAAAACTTGATTTTTATTATTATTAGTAGTAGTATTATTATTATTATTAGTAGTAGTAGTAGTAGTAGTAGTAGTAGTAGTTGTAATAGCAGTAGTAATAGTAGTAGTAGTAGTAGTAGTAGTAGTAGTAGTAGTAGTATTTTTAGAACACGTCGATAATCTTTCCGAGACAGCACGCATGTCGACAACATTTCCGACAATTAAAGATATGAAATTGTGTTTTAGCTTTTCTTTGCGTAATTTAACAACACTGAAACTTCTTTCAGTATTTAAGACCCAAATACGTTGTATTTTTATGAAATAGAGCAAATAAATAATCATTTTATAGCATAAATATAATAAAGATGCCAACAACACCAATTTTAACAGATTAAATTTTAGATGGCGACCACAATCGAAAATAGTCTCGGTATGAATGTCGAACCGAATCCAATTTTAACAGTAACCAAAGAGTTACCTTTCTGCAACAACAAAAATCTATAATCATCTAAAAAGAATATTATTGATGTTCTTAATTA
Source organism: Panopea generosa (assembly GCA_029582155.1). Classification (NCBI taxonomy): domain Eukaryota; kingdom Metazoa; phylum Mollusca; class Bivalvia; order Adapedonta; family Hiatellidae; genus Panopea; species Panopea generosa. The sequence continues at coordinate 77,916,033 of CM055899.1, forward strand.
AATTCAAACATTAATTTATTTCAGTTTGTTTAGAACTTGGCTAGTCGAGTCATTTTAACGTACCTTAGAACATATGTTTGCATTATACATGCGTCAGATTACGTGCGAAGGCGACTTAAAAAAAACTTGTCCCATTCAAACATGATCTTATATACTTATATAGAGTTTTACATCGAGTCACCACTGTCTTCGTTACCAAGTGTACCGTCACTAAGTTATGTTTTTTTTACATCAAATGTGGGACAAGTAGGCTTTGGGTCGATTGTTTTAATGATATCTGGATAGATGATAGTTTATTTTGCTGTCAACATCTTAATGATCAAAAGAACAAGGTATATTTGTATTGTATCAGGTTCAGACAAAATTATATCCAATATGGATTGATCTCTTTTTCCATTCCTGTGAGTCCTTAAGTTATCTCGGGATCAGTCTTTTAATAACCCATAAAGTTGAAGAATCTGCCAGAAAATAGGCGCCATCCCCATTTTCAAAACATCTTCGTTTGCATAGAATACTGCATACTCGTTGTATTTTTACAATCGAACCACCGGACATTTGTTCACAGTAAAATACCAAGTTTTCTTCCAGAAATGTCCCAGCGTGCACGTGTTGGACTCTAAATGGCAGCGTCGGCGGATCAAGATTATTATACTCTGACAATGTTCACATTACATCAAGGACAACTTCTATATGTTTTTCAGTGGTATTTTCCTTGAAGTGTTGGGTAGAGAGTAGTTCGTGGCCATTTTCATGTAGCTCTGCGGATATGTTATTTATAACGATGTTATTGTCTAATGTGTCATTTTGAGGGTTGTTTGATGTTGGCATTTATTTGGTCACCCAATAATTCATTTTCATAGATAACTCTGTAAAGCATGCTTAGGACGATTGATGTGGTTTTCATGTGCATCAACTCAGCGCACAAAGGAAAGCAATATTGCGGAGACCTGCCAGAGTCACTATATACCGCTATACTACAATTTACCTTGATGGAACAATCGTTTACGGATACGCCTAAAATTGGTCTCTTATATTGTGTTCAATATATGAAATATGCATACCGGTATAAATTAATTGTTTATAGCAATTAAACCTGAATATGGAATATAATAGAAATCTTATTATTTATACAAATATTCCCAAATAGTATAAAAACATTAATTTTGCAACTGCAGTTTATTTAACGATGGCATACATTAAGAGCTATTTTTACTCAAATTACACGGTAAAGTGGATTTTTTTATTTTGATTGTCATTAGAAAAGTATCAAAGAGTATTGTGTAAGGTTTTAAGCAAAATTTATCCATACACTATATCAAAACATTAAAAAATAACGCTTTATTTGTATTACAAAATTGAAAAACAATTGACACTCGATATAATTTTGTTTTTAAAAACCCTAAACAGTTAAATTCTAGCTTATAATTACGATTTCCATGAAAATTAATATTATATGCATGCATGTATGTAAAGTTTTAATTAAATATTAGATGCAAACAATTTTAAGTTTTTGTTTTGCATTGCTTGTTAAATCTATATTATTTAGCCAACTTTGAAGGACGGGTGTGTTTATGAGGAGGCCAAAACATCTGTACAGTAACATATGATTTTTATTTCTGATATTGCATGAACATACATTAAACTTAAATACAAATTATATCCATAGTAAAAAAGTGACAAAAACTATAGCAATCGTTTTTAAACAGTGTCATCATTTGTGCTATTCTGAGTGTTCGTGTCTGTTTCTATTATATATTGGGTCAATGAAATTAACAAAAAATGTGGAAGTATTTCGCACCACAAATTTAAGTATACAAATCAACAGATATATCTATCCAAGGGCAAAGAATAGTTAAGGCTAAAACAAAATATGTCACGCACAACGACACCGTATGCTTACCATGTATACAAAGATTTATTGAAAGCCAACACAAATTATGAAAGTGAAAGTCACAAGGTTAATTTCGAAAACTTTATGAAACATTGTTACAGTGAACACAGTAAACCAGTGTTTGTATATTAAGCAGTAACATAGCTTCCCGTTATATGAAACTAGTATGGTATGTTTCTAGTACGGTGGCCATCTAAATTTCGTCTGCTAAAGTTGACATCTTTGCTACATTTATGCTATAAAACGATTCGTTTGCAACTGAATTTATAAAACAGAATAAAGACATATTTGGGTCAAAAATGTTGAAAGAAGATTCAATTCATTTTTAAACACAGCAAAGATAAGCTAAAGCCCTATATCAGAGCTTCAAGCTCTGTGGTGACATCATCAGTGATCACGTAATAGTTGTTGTTGTTTCCCACCGTGATAACTATATTTATTTGGGTATGTGTGCATATAAGTAGTTTTGATATAACTAGGTACAGGTGGTCGCCATTTCAAAACAAATAAAGTAAAAAAAAGACCTGTATTCGGTGTGACGGCATCATTTGTCACTTAATATTTTTTTGTTTTCGTGGTTATGAAACATTATGCGCGATATAAAAGTTTTTTTTTTAAATACTCATGTGTGAACGTCAACATTTAAGGTACATACCACGTTGTTGCGTTTTGCACATCTTCTTAATATGGTGAACATTTATATCTATTTATATTAGAATCATTTCATGCATTTTAAACTTATGGACCGGACACGAAAACGTTACGTTATTTATGTAAAAGTGACTAGCTTATACCTTAAATGTTCAGAAATTACATTGACCTTCGTTAATGAAACTTGGCTGTTGCGTTCTGCACATCGTTTTGGCATGTTGAACGTGTGTACCGTACATACTTATATTAAGATCCTTCATGTATGTGAGAGCGATGGACCAAACACAAACACTTTATGTGTTTGTTATAATATAAAAATAGTATAACTTTGATCCTTAGCTGTGACTTTAACTTCGAGTACAAACCAGGTTTTGCATTATGGACGTCGTCTCGATATGGTAAACATATTTAATTACTCCATGCATGTGAAATTGAATAATTTATTTGATAATCATATCTCAGCCTTAGTTAAATGTTAGGTTTAATAATGCGCGTATATCCATAAAAATGTATTGTGGTTTTTTTTAGTATGCCTTGGTAGCATAGCAGCTAATGCGGTTACTGGCCATTGGGACATTCAGGGTTAGAATCTCTATAGAAGCTCATTGATTCCATTTCACAAGCAACACTTCTTTTTTGTAGTATTTCATAACTAATTCCCTCTATTCTAAACAATTTAGGTTCCAAGAAAAATATTATTTAGTTTAAACTTATTTATTTTACTTCAATTGTGAAACAAGTTCTTAGAACTTAGGCAAATCACGCTCAACGTCTTCCTGGTTAGAACCAGTACTAAGCATATGCGGAAAAGTGTCTTGCTCAAAGACACATACAGCCGTGGCAGAGGATCGAACCCACGACCCATCGATCATGGGTTCGTAGCTCTACAACTAGACCACGCGCTCTAAAATTATTTGTCCACACATTAAATCTTATAAATTTTCATGTATTTAATAACAAGTTGTCTTATACCACTTCAACAAACATATCACCTTTTTTATAATTTATTCAATATGTCGTGATGATATATGGCAAATGGAACTCCATAAACAATGACAATGAGACAAAAAGTAGAACCTTCTGCGTAATTCGCCGGAAAAGCCGAACTACAGTTTCCATTTTGTTGTATCCTCGAAATTAGTGATGGAAATCGGTTGATATTTTTACAATCGATTATCGGTTACAATCGATTTAATTCAACCGATTTATTTAAAATAGAATATGATAGAGAGATCAAATGAAATACTTGTTTTTGTGTCTATGACGTGTGCAATTCAATTAAGTAATTCATTTACTTCATCTATGTAAAATCATTCGAAGAGAACATGATAAAGGAGTATATAGAGATATATAAAACATCATATGTATTCAGGTTGAAATTACATAAGTTCCCCTTGTATACCTAGTACTCTAACATAGATATCTGACAACAAGAAAATAACCGAAAACGTCACTGTTAGGCGACAATCGATTGATAATAAACACAATCAATTATCACCAACTTCTACTTAAATCTACCAATAATCAGTAGTCTGAGACAATCGGAACATAACTAACTTTTGGGGACGCATCTGTTCGATTTAAGTCTAAATGACATTTCATACAGTGAAGACATGCGTCCTTGAAGATGCGATAGGTTAGTAAGATAATCTTGATCCGGCAAGATTAAGTCCTGGCCGACTTTCATATTAGTTCACACATGTAACAAAGCTGTACTGAGTCAAGCGGATACCTCTGACGTTGCAGACTAAAATCCATATTTCACCTTGTCGTTTCAATTAAACTGTTCTAATCATCGCTTTTAATGCGTTTTGATCGTATATTCCTAAACTCTAGTCCTGGTTTGTGACTGTACTGGCACTCCATACACGTTTCTTCAAATTGAACAACAAATTGTAACACTTTAGTTCTTATTAGAGTTGAAATGTCCGTGTCTACAACACATCCCCAACCTCTTGTCTGATATATGGGCTCGTCTCTGCTTATGTATTACAACAAACAAATGAACAAATTTATGGCCATGATTGATGAAAATGGCGCCTAAAATGACACTCACCCGTCATTGTGTTCATTTCCCTCAAGTAACGTTCTTGTTTTATCCCATTCTAGTCAGTTTAGCTAATACCAATCGTCCATGGGTATCCAGAGCAGACGAGAATTCCAAGCAGTCGTAAAACTGCCGTTTTAATCGAAATTGACGAGACGTCTGCCCAAATGCATTAATCTTTGAATCATGAGAAATGCACTGCCTCAAAAAGACGTTTCCTTTTTTAACATATATTTATTTTTATACCCGCGTGTCATTTAACTAGAAAATTGCTGCATATATTTACAGACACAAAATAAATAAGATCTGGCTGCTGTGTTTTCTACCAATTGTTAGAATGTATATATAACAGTGTTTGATATAAATTACATTAATGGTTTGAAATCTACCAAAGGCTGGAAACATGCATTGGAGGTGGTTAATGTCTTCTAAACCAGTTGATTTGCACTGTGGCATATGAAAAATCTGAATGCTGTATTTAACGAATTAATTTGTACAGTGGCCTATCTAAAGGCTCGATCAAAATCATGTATCGGGAATTAGTGTCTGCTAAACCATTTCTCCAAAGTCATTTACACTGTCGGTTGAGTTGTTTGTCTAAGTTGTTTCTTGGAGATAGCTGGTTATGTCGTAGTCATAGTTGTTGTCTTGTAGGCTGGTTATGACTAGATCCCCGTCAATGGACCAACTGACGAGCTCGGATTTGAATAAATGAATATTTTATAGATGTTTATACCGGATTGAAAATCAGACAACTCGTGGCTGGTTTCGTACGAGGGACCAGTACAGCCCATGTTGAAATGATGATAAAATTCTTGAAGATGATTTGTTGATAAGATGGTTCCCGTCGAAAGATGATTCTAAGAGGTATGCTGATTCTTGCTGATTATAAAACAACCCTTTCTAACACCACGTTAAAAGCATAAAAACGAAGATAGGTTAAAATTCCCTCCATGTAAAAGTGGAGGGACCGTGACCCTATTAGAAGGTTGGAGCTGGACATCTGTTCTGATCGGCAGCCGCTTGAAGAGTGATGATATAAATAATGGATGTTTCATCGTGTATTGGATGCTGATAACTCCAAAGCCAATTGATTTCTCTTTTGACATGTATAACCGCGGAGTGCTCGGTGCATAGGAATAGAATGTCCCCTAAGCCAATCATTTTCCAAGACGGCCTATTTAAAGACTGAATCACCATGCATTGGAAGCTACCGTCTCCTTGACCAATTTGTTTGCACTGTGGTCTATATAAAGGCTGAATATTTCATCATGAATTGGAAGAGTTGGTGTCTCCTAAACCAATTAATTAGTACTGTGACCTATACAACAAAACTGGATGCTTCATCATGCATTGCAAGTTAATGTCTCCTAAGCCATTTAATTTCTCTCTTGTGACCTATATAAAGACCGAATGCTTCATCAAGTATTGGTTAATATCTTCTTAACCAATTAATTTCTCTTGTGGCCTATATAACGGCTGAATGTTTCGCCTTGGTGCATTATAGGTTAATGTCTTCTGAACCAATTAAGTTGCACTGTGACCTATATAAAAGCTGGATGTTTTGGACGTTAAAGTCTCATTAACCAATTAAGCTGCGTTATGACCTATATAAAGGCCGCCGTATAACGTCTCTTTAACCAATCAAGTTGCGTTGTGACCTATACAAAGGCTAGATATATTATAAGTTAAATATCTCTTTAACAAATCAAGTTCCACTGTGGCCTATATAAAGGTTGGGTGTATTGGACGTTAACGTCTATTTAACCAATTAAGTTGCACTGTGACCTATATAAAGGCTGGATATATTGGAAGTGAACGTCTCTTTAACCAATTAAGTTGCGCTGTGACCTATATAAAGATATTCGCTTCTATAATTGTATTGCTTCTAAGGATATCATGTATGATAATATTCAGTAAAACCAACACCTTCACCTGATTGCCTTTTCAAAAAGGTAGGTTAGTCTTGCAATATGATCGACCGTTCTGATAATTCATTACACATTTTAAAGCTGTCAAATCTTCATAAAAACACGATCATCCAAACCTGGTAGATTTCATTAGTAGAGTCCAATCTTTCAGCCCATAGATGAAAAATGTATTCATATCGGTCATATTAAAAATTGGCACAGCTTTAAAAGCAGTGCAATGGTCTTTGACCTCCCTTGCGTCACTAAGGTGAAGTATGTTCACAATATCGTCACTGAATGCTTCTCCTTTACCAAGTTGAACCGACACGTTGTTGTTACATGTATTTATTCCCAAAATTAACGGGGGATAGAAATGTGTGCCACGAACCGAAAGCTGTAAAGACACTTCTATTAAATTCCTATGATTTCAAGCTACATCAATACAATGCCACAGGTTTTACCGAGGGCTGGGGGTATGCTGAGGACTAAACGATCTCCATGCATATGCAGATGACTAACCGTTCCATCGGGGAGTGGAACATGGGGGAGAGATATGACAGGTTCTCCGCCATGAGAGAGAGGGGAGATATTAAGTGACTGTTATGGAGGTCTTATTATCCACCTAAAATAGTTATTCCAATGAGTATTGAGCATTTGTACCACGTGAGTGCACATAAGAAATCGATATTGTGCGCTTCAAAATAGAAGCGTCCCGAAAATCCGTTTAGATTTTTCCTATTGGACGGTTCGAAAATCGATAATAATTTCGTATTGGAGGTTAAGGAACGGTAACTTTAACAAAATAAATATTCCGCATATCTCAGATATAAATATAAGAGAAATCACTGAGGCACTGCTAATGAATAGAGTGTCGTTTAAAACAACAAGAAGCAACATTGCAGGTTCTTGCATACCGGATAAGGATATCTGTATTTTACCGGGTGCGGAAGGAGGGGGTCGAGATAAGATTCTCGCGCTGTGACGTTGGAACCATCTAGTTTATAATAATTTCTTTTAGCTCGATTGTGATGAAAGCTCAGAGCTGATATGAACCGCTCTCGAGTTGGGGATCGAACCCGCATCCTCTGGCCAGAGCGGCCAACACTCTGTTTTGTTTTAATTTAAAAAAAATAGCTGCGATAAGGGAATTATATTGATATCGATATATTTACTACTATTTAAAAGAGCCAACTTTAATATACTCAAAATGTATTTAAACATTAACCAAATATTTGGGGGGTGGTGGTGGAGGGGGGAGGGGTTAAAAATGACCATTTATCAAAATAAATTATGTTATAACTTTTTTTTTGTTAATTTTAATTTAATATTGTGTATCGTATGGAAAATAACTCGAGGTGAATAATAAAAAAGTATCTATACCGTTTACTGTGGATTTGTATTGTACGAGTCAATGTTGTGGAAAAAATGTATTGGACGCGGCGTCTCGTCCAACACAGGTTTTGACCACAACTTTGACTCGTACAGTAAAAATCCATATTGAACAGGGAACTGAATAGTAACGTTGGAATGATAGTGGATTTTATATCATGGACGGTATTGCAAGTGTAAAAGATATTTCATGGAATACATGTGGGTTGCCGTTAATATTTTGTGGCAGTTATCAACATTATCAAAGTGTTGTGCTATGCTGTGACACACTACCAAACACAAATACGTTTTTATTACAAAAACTACTTACTATAAACATGCAAGATTTCAAGAAAGTAATATTTGTTATACAGATCTGTAATACAGTGTATGAATAATTGATATAATGTTTGCATTAAAACGCTATTACATGTAGTTATAATTGAATTGCCAATAAGGGTGCAGTATTATTTGTGTATTATTAAATACCGTTCTGTTCCAGTATGCTCCGTTATTTTGCAATTATCCGTGGTGTCAAGGACTTGTATATAATTCCTTGATAGTACGCTTTGAAAACGAATATATATGCTGAAAAAAGAGATAGGTACATTAATGAATGAATTACAGCCCAGGCAAAACTGTGTCTTCATGCGGCTTGGCGGACATTGTGAAACCAGTATATACCTTCCATAACGTCGTTTCAAATGCATATTAAAAGACAATTCAAGTATGACATCACCTATGACGTACGAATGTTAATTAAATAACATACGTAAGATCCCTAAATCTGAAAAAGGTCACAAATATGAGAAAAAAAATTACCTCACTTGTAAGACATTCTACAAATGTAAAAGTAGTTGTTACAAAAATAAATTGATTGATTAATTGAAAACCAAGCGTCATTTTTATGCCATCGAGGGCTAACAGACGATCAGTTAACCTAACCACTGTTTCCTTGGATCCTGGAAGGTTAACCAGTACTCGAGCACACCACATCTCCGCAAGTACTAATAACTATCCCACTTGAATCAGCGCTGAGAGACGAATGATAATGAGACGAATGTCGTATATCAACCATCACGGAGGCTGTGGTCGGGCGGAGATTCGAACTCACGACCCCTGGATTGATAGTCAGGCGCGCTAACTTCTGAGCTAATCGGGCCCGCCTGTAAATGTAAAAATGACGATGGCGACATATGTCACAAAAACGTCACAAATGTGAAAACATTTTTGGTCACAAATGTAAACAAATGTGAACCCGATTTCCCGCTACAAAGTGAGACCACATATTGGTTGAAAGAGTGTGCTGTACATTCAGTATGTTGAAATGTTTAAGCGAACTTGAACATATATATCAGAAACGTTTTACTATTGTTTTCTGTCTCCAAAAATGTATCGAAAGAAAATATATTCTGATTTATTATATCGGTGTGTTTTTGGTTTGCTTATTCAAATTTACATAAAAATACCAGAGAAAAAATGCGTTCACGATTCCTAACAAAGTATATGCACCCTAGCAATGATACCAAAATTAGATTTAGTTTAGTTTATACTGATTTATTTTAGCTCTTTTGCAAAGATAACTTAGAGCTTAGATAAACCGCGCTCGAGTCCGCTTCCTTGGTAGAACTAGTGCTGAGTGTTACCATTTAATGAGAGGCCATCTGGTCGTGCTGGGATCGAACCTGTAACATCTATCGTAAGCGGCTAGTACTCTGCCCACTACACTACCGCTCAGTTATAGATATTAATACGAGGGAAATAACTACAACTTTTTATCACCGTGGACTGTTAAATCAGCTGTTACAAAAGTAGCGAATGAAAACGATCCTTGAGTGCAGTCATAAATATAAAATAAATGAATAACTACATGAATGAATGAATGAATGAATGAATGAGTGAGTGAGTGAGTGAGTGAGTGAGTGAGTGAGTGAGTGAGTGAGTGAGTGAGTGAGTGAGTGAATGAATGAATGAATGAATGAATGAATGAATGAATGAATGAATGAATTAATTAATTAATTAACTAATTAATTAATTAGTTAATTAATTAACGAATGAATGTCAATGAATAAGAATGAATGAATGAAGGAAGGAAGGAAGGAAGGAAGGAAGGAAGGAAGGAAGGAAGGAAGGAAGGAAGGAAGGAAGGAAGGAGGGAGGGAGGGAGGGAGGGAAGGAAGGAAGGAAGGAAGGAAGGAAGGAAGGAAGGAAGGAAGGAAGAAAGGAAGGAAGGAAGGAAGGAAGCAAGCAAGCAAGGAAGGAAGGAAGGAAGGAAGGAAGGACAAACTTCCCGATTTCACCAAGTAAAACATATATTTCACTGACACCAACAATTGCCCTCTATGTAGTTTGTTTTTATGTATTTTTCTTTATGTAGTTTGGTTTCTCCCACTCAACAAAATCTGGTATTAAATAGCGGCTGTTGACAAAAGACAATGTAAACGTTTAAATTGTCTCTTATTAATACATCTATGGAGTTTTCGATGATAGTCATAGAAGTCGGCGCCAAGTGAAACATAACGGCAAATATTCTATTAGACAGAAACAAAAATAGCACGTTAAACGGCATGTTCAAACCATAAAGCTCCATTTAGATTGAATCAATCTATTTAACAATTGTAACCTAAACAAAATCAGACTTTCTAGTGAAAGGAGCAGTGATCTATCAACTACCTATTAAATTGACACATTGCTCACTGTCATATATATACATACAATCCTGATATTTTGTACATAACGTCCATGATCATCCAGAAACTGACGTGCTGAAGATAATATAATAATGCAATACTATCATATAATAATAAAACAGTAAAATAAAAAATAGAAGAAGTTTTTATTTTCAGTTTTACATTTATACCCCGTACCATATCGTTTTTATATTTACACCCAGTACCATATCGTTTTACATTTACACCCAGTAACATATCGTTTAACATTGACACCCAGTACCATATCTTTTTTATATTTACACCCAGTACCATATCGTTTTTACATTTACACCCACTACCACATCGTTTTACATTTACACTCAGTACCATATCGTTTTACATTTACACCCAGTACCATATCGCTTTTACATTTACACCCAGTGCCATATTGTTTTTACATTTACACCCGGTACCATATAGTTTTTACATTTACACCCAGTACCATATCGTTTTTACATTTACACCCAGTACCATATTGTTTTGTTTTTTATTTCTAGAACCTCTGTTGGTTTTAATAACCGACTGTACCAGGCTTCCGTCTAATTCAGTGTTGCTATAATAAAATGTGTCTTTGTTCAATTCAATTCATTTCGATACATTTTATTGCATAAAGTATCATAAGAGCAAAGCTACATAACTAATTTTACAATACATTCACTTCCAACGTTATTCATGTTACAATTTAGACACTTTCTGTCTTTTCCGTCTGTATTTGTGTATCTACCCGTTTCGATCGTTAGGTTATGTGCTGATATTCTAAATCGTGTTAAGGTTGTTCGATAGTTATTTTCTATTTTGTATGAAAAATACGGTTCCAGGAGTAATTTGTATTTGAAGGTGATGTAGTATTGTAACAGGGGTGAATTTGTGATGATTGAATATCACGTTTGGTTATACATATCGATAATTCTGTTTTTAATTGGTAAAATATTTAGTTTTGTATAATATACTTGGTTAATCCAAATGTTAGACATTCCAATTCCATCTAACATGTTTTTAATTTGGAAGGTCATTTGTATGGCCATTTACTCCGTGGCAGTCAACTCTGTTTTTAAATGATGCTTCCACTTTATACCGTTCTAAATTTTGCAATGCCTTAAAGGGAGTGTATCAGGATAAAACGCTATAAATAAAATAATTATTAAAATACTGGTAACAAAAACCGTCTCAGCATCATTAATAAATATAAACCGAATAATTTAGATTGTCAAATTCACCAAAACGTGACAAAATCGATATGTAAATTGGAGTGGTAAACTTGAAAATCCCCATTCTAAAAATAGCCAGCACTTAAATATAGTTTAACGAGCTTCGTATTGTCATTCTAACTTTTTCTAAGATGAAATAAATCTTAATGTTACACTGTATAATGAATAAAATTGAAATCAAAATGAAATCGCGTGACTCATTAAATATGTCACAAAATATGTTGCAATTTTAAGTGGGAAATCTAATTAATCTAACTTAAGCGCGTGGCCAAAGTTAGGAAATCCCTTTTCAATATATTTTGACATATTTGAATATATAAAGGCATGGCAATACGATATCAATGAGTGTATATATAGGCTTGGCAATACAGTGTCAGTGAGTGTATATATAGGCATGGCAATACGATGTCAATGAGTGTATATATAGGCATGGCAATACGGTGTCAGTGAGTGTATATATAGACATGGCAATACGGTGTCAGTGAGTGTATATATAGACTTGGCAATACGGTGTCAGTGAGTGTATATATAGACATGGTAATACGGTGTCAGTGAGTGTATATATAGGCATGACAATACGGTGTCAGTGAGTGTATGTAGGCATGGCAATACGGTGTCAGTGAGTGTATATATCGGCATGGCAATACGGTGTCAGTGTGTGTATATATAGGCTTGGCAATACGGTGTCAGTGAGTGTATATATCGGCATGGCAATACGGTGTCAGTGTGTGTATATATAGGCATGGCAATACGGTGTCAGTGAGTGTATATATATGCATGACAATACAGTGTCAGTGAGTGTATGTAGGCATGGCAATACGATGTCAGTGAGTGTATATATCGGTATGGCAATACGGTGTCAGTGTGTGTGTGTATATATAGGCATGGCAATACGGTGTCAGTGAGTGTATATATCGGCATGGCAATACGGTGTCAGTGTGTGTGTATATAGGCATGGCAATACGGTGTCAGTGAGTGTATATATATGCATGACAATACGGTGTCAGTGAGTGTATGTAGGCATGGCAATACGGTGTCAGTGAGTGTATATATAGGCATGGCAATACGGTGTCAGTGAGTGTATATATATGCATGACAATACGGTGTCAGTGAGTGTATGTAGGCATGGCAATACGGTGTCAGTGAGTGTATATATAGGCATGGTAATACGGTGTCAGTGAGTGTACATATAGGCATGGCAATACTGTGTCAGTGAGTGTTTATATAGGCATGGCAATATGGTGTCAGTGAGTGTATATATAGGCATGGCAATACGGTGTCAGTGAGTGTATGTATAGGTTTGGCAATACGATGCCAGTGAGTGTATATATCGGCATGGCAATACGGTGTCATTGAGTGTTCATATATGCATGGCAATACTATGGCAGTGAGTGTATATACAGGCATGGCAATACGGTGTAAATAAGTGTATATATAGGCATGGCAATACGGTATCAGTGAATATATATATAGACTTGGCAATACGGTGTCAGTGAATGTATATATAGGCATGGAACTACGGTGTCAGTGAATGTATATATAGGCACTGCAATACGGTGTCAGTGAGTGAATATATCGGCATGGCAATATGGTGTCAGTCAGTGTATATATAGGCATGGCAATACGGTGTCAGTGAGTGTATATATCGACATGGCAATATGGTGTCAGTGAGTGTATATATAGGCATGGCAATACGGTGTCAGTGAGTGTATATATCGGCTTGGCAATACGGTGTCAGTGAGTGTATATATATGCATGGCAATACGGTGTCAGTGAGTGAATATATCGGCATGGCAATACGGTGTCAGTGAGTGTATATATAGGCATGGCAATACTGTGTCAGTGTGTGTATATATAGGCATTGCAATACGGTGTCAGTGAGTATATGTAGGCATGGCAATACGGTGTCAGTGAGTGTATATATCGGCATGGCAATATTGTGTCAGTGAGTGTATATTTAGGCATGGCAATACGGTGAGACATGGCAACACGGTGTCAGTGAGTGTATATATCGGCATTGTATATTTTGAAAAAAAATCGTTTCAGCCAATTTTAAAATTTTGTAAAACTCTGATATATTCCCTTTAACAAAAATATATGCAATATTTCTCTTTTAAATTGAATCACCCTGATGTGGGTTTCAGTTGATCAACATGTGCCTATAATTCATATATACACGTATATATAACGTGTTTACGATTGAAATACAACTACACATGTTTAAGTGTTTATTATCAATGTGAAAAAAATCAAATGGAGAATATTATCTTGGTTAATTTAGAACGCCCCATCCAGTTTGTTCCCATTTGTCCCCAATCACTTGTTATTTGTGAGATTGGATGTCACAAAGTGTAACGTCTGTCATAAATTAATACTAAAAGTCTGCGTGTCGAACATATTTTAAAAACAGTGAAACACCAAAGATTAAATGAAATGTAATAATAAATATTACATAAATAGTGATTTTTATTAACGAGTGATATATCTAATGACCTTTAAGTATTATAATTTCAAACTTCTTATTTTATACATGTTACAAAATTAAGTGTGTCACGAACGTATCTTTTTAAATACTATACAGATCGACTTCAGTTCGTTACTGTTTAGATTTCCTCCGTGTTTTATTTGTAAGTGTAGGTTATTTTAAACTTATAAGCCTGTAAGTGGAAATGACCTTTTATCCAAGAACCCTTCACGTATTGTATCTTTTAATAATAGTTATACTACAAAATGTGGCAGTATTGCTACTCAGAAGACAAACATTAGTGAAGAGATTGTTTTTAATTACCATGTATTACATCTGGTTGTTAAGGCATCGTGCTGAAAATTAAGCAATATTTTAATTCCCCCCACCTCTCCCCAATGCTTGCCTCGTTTTAACTGACCTATCAGCGATGGTGTAATTGATTAACTTGAAGATATGGATGTAAATTATGGCCGTTTTAAGAGCAGGGCTGATACCCGCATGACGAAAGTTGATGTCGGAATACGATACATGGAAACTGGTTCTTCAAAGGAAAATCGTTTTACAACTTCTGTCGTGTGTTATTGTTTTAATAGTAAACATATGTTGAAATTTTACATTTCTACGTTTATTATAAAAATGCCTGCATGATAGTGTATCGGCAACATCAGGCGGATTTTCCGTCAATGTTTATAGTTATCCTTTAATAGTCAGAACAGAACAGAATAAAACATATTTGAACCGAACCGAGCAGAGAAGAACAGTGCAGAGCAGTATAGTGCAAAGCAGAACAGAACAGACCAGAGTAGGAAATAACAGAGCATAACATGAACGGCTGACATATAATATCTTATATCTTATATAATAGCAGAGTCATTATATTTTCTTAATAAAAAATGTTTTTATGGAAAAGGCTTGAAAAATGTATTTTTTTAAATTCATAAAAACAATAGAGAGTATCAAATGTGACGTTGGTTTACTTTACATTCCAGTGTATTAATTCTTATCTCTCTGAATATAGATTATTATTTATATTTTCATAAGTTCATGTATAATAATGCATAGCGTATCGCCACAGAGTATAACATATAATTATATGTATCTAAGATACTAATAATTTAACTTATTACTTGATTTACTACTTAAAAACAAATTATTAAGTATTTTTCATTTCACCGTAAGTCATTGATCTGAAAATTTTGGTTTGAATATTGTATATTATTTGAATAATTTATTTTGACAAATTTTAAAGTCATACTTGTTCCAATAATACGCTACATGTCCTTTTCACAAGAATACAGTTTTATTAAGTGCTTTAGTTTAGTTTATACTAATTTATTTTAGCTCGATTGCGATGAAAGCTCAGAGAGCTTATATGAACCAATCTCGAATCAGCTTTCAGTAGTGAGTGTTGTTTTATGAGAGACGTCGGCTCCAGCTTGGGATCGAACCCACAGTTTCTGGCGTGAACGTCCAACACTTTATCCATTACACTACCGCCCTGCTTATTTAGTGCTTGATCTAGGTAAGACTGTTATTCAAACATATTTATATTTTTTCTTAAACTATAACAATCATCAAATAAGTTTGAGAAAAAAAATGGCATTTTTAATGTTGTGCGGAAAAACGTTGGCTATTTTACACATTCAACATATTCGTTAATATTTGGCTTCCCTCCATTAATTGCTTTTAAATATTATTTATTTGGGTGTCTTTTTCTTATTTGGTAAAATGAGGTTAGTTTGATATTCGCGTTTTGTTTTTTCGATATTCAACATGTAACTAACCATAATCATTACCTATTTCACCCTCCAATAGTGAAGAGTTAGTTACACACTTAAATATCAAAATTATTAAAATAAAAACCAATTACCCTTCTGTTCAAATCAGTTAGATATATTAAGTTAGTCAATGACTATAGTACTGTAATTCTTATATAATAGCTCAACTGCAAAATTTAATATTTGTACTGCTAATAAGTATCTCAAAGTAGGTTAATCTTTAATTTTACGTCGGTGTTCCTAATTTATATTTTTGCATTAAACTGTGGACCTTTGACTCGTATAAGTCAAGCATTTCCAAACTAACGCTTCTTTTATTGCTATGCAACATTAAAATATATTTTATGTGTAAATTTGAATCCAATTTCACGAGAAAGCTATAAATTAGGACATTAAATAGTTGAATACAGGACACCGTATACGCTTCTCCAAACTTTTTGTTTAATAATTTATACAATCGTTTTCATCATTCATGATTTGTCTGCTAATATTTTCACAATTCTGTTGTTGCAATTCCATTGTTTGCACGCGATATTAACACCTGCGATGAGAAAAGAACTGTTCCGCATGGTCAATGGCTGCTGATGATGGTCTCCCGAGAGTTTGATTCTTTATAGCACCGTCTTACCCGGATGATGAGAATTTGGACATAGCCTACTCATGTCTATAAATATTAAAATAAGCATGTTTCTTGAAGCGATGTATGTAGTTTTTTATAGGTGTTAAGAAAAAATTATATATATACAATGTATATATATAATTGTACGATTTTGTGTGTGTTTTATATGTCATGTCCGGTTGTCATTTTTTTTTTGTATAAGGGACATTAAATGTGTTACACATATATCAGACAGAGCAAATATCATTTTAATCATGTTTATTTTTTATTTTTTTGAATGGGGCTTAACGCCAAATTCAACACACTTCAGGTTATATATGGTATATCCAGTTTTACTGGTGGAGGAAGACCTCTGACTGAGTCAGGTTATATATGGCATATCCAGTTTTACTGGTGGAGGAAGACCTCTGACTGAGACCGTTCTTTCGCAAATAACTGGCAAACTTTCTCGCATAAAGATTTTGGAGCGAGCGGTACTCGAACCTACGACATTAGCGTTGAGATCTTGTGACGGCACCTTAGACCACTCGGCCACAGAAGACCCTAATCATAAATATCAGAAAATGGCTGCTATTAGCAACTACTCGTATGTGTCAACCCACCATTGATTTTTGTTCTTTATTCTATAGTAAATAATAAAAGTTTGAAGGTTTGTCATTCATAGAGTATCCCAAATGAAAGAAGTGAAACCTACATTTTACTGTTTGTTAACCTCTGCACTATCAAAATATGATGAGAAAAGTAGGGGTCATGTGTCATATAAGAGATTTTTTTCTGCTCATTGTGAACACTGGTGACAAAATGAAAGTAGTCTTCCGAAATCATGTATTCATACCCAAATTTCCAAGCATAATTTTTTTTTCTAAATTCACAATTCAAACATGACAATGCTATCAAAATGTTCAAAATACATCAAAAATGCCATTCAAATAAAAAAAATGAGCATTAAAATAAGGAAAATGCATTTTTAAAGAAGAAGATACGAGGATTATTTATAACCGCCATTATGCGACTACCCCACGGTACACTTCCTTTTTGCAATGGTGGTACTATGCCTATATACGTCCTCGATATTAACCATCAATGCGGACATTTAATGTATATAGCGGTTATTACCGATGGAACCAACTGTGCATACCAACCGGCACAAGGGATCGCAGACAATGCAACAAGAAGACGCGATATGATCATCTTAATCCGTTTCACTAGACTAAGGGACACTGACATCTCTTGTACAGATACCTAGCAAGACCAGCACTATTCCCGCTCATGCCCGCCAAAATGACCAGTTCAACGTGTGAGGGTAAATAAAATCTTTTAAATACATACATACTATTTCCGGTACGAAAGTGATGGAGGGCGAAGTGTATAATTATGTTTGTTAAAATTCCTAAACTATAAAACATCTAAGAAAATATATCTATTTATATTTATTTAAATATTTAAGTCCATTAACAGTTAATTTCAAGGAAAGTGTTTAGAAAATGTATTAATATGTTTCTTCTATTCAAATAATCGCATGTCTTATGAAAATGCAACACGAATAGAGATATGAAAATGCAGCCAGGAAGAGATGTGAAAATGCAACACAGGAAGAGATATGAAAATGTAACACAGGAAGAGATATGAAAATGCAACACAGGAAGAGATATGAAAACGCAACACGGGAAGAGATATGAAAATGCAACACAGGAAGAGATATGAAAACGCAACACAGGAAGAGATATGAAAATGCAACACAGGAAGAGATATGAAAACGCAACACAGGAAGAGATATGAAAATGCAACCAGGAAGAGATATGAAAACGCAACACGGGAAGAGATATGAAAATGCAGCCAGGAAGAGATGTGAAAATGCAACACAGGAAGAGATATGAAAATGTAACACAGGAAGAGATATGAAAATGTAACACAGGAAGAGATATGAAAACGCAACACTGGAAGAGATATGAAAATGCAACACAGGAAGAGATATGAAAACACAACACAGGAAGAGATATGAAAACACAACACAGGAAGAGACATGAAAACGTAACATATTTAGCACGAGTGTATATATTCTTCGGTAACTATCATCTGTTGCTGTTATTGATTGTTTACTTGTGGAGTTACTGAATAATTTGGAAACACTGGCACTGATGTCATTTTTTTCATTTCCAAGTCCCCTTTAAACAGTCAGAGATATATAAATAATTATGTCACTTATACCGTGTTGCGTTTCCATATTTTTCCTATGTTGATTACGTTCATTCAACGCAATTTAACAAGTCGTCAGTTACCTCCAATACACTATTTAGACGAATGATATCCGGAAATAGCCGAGTACGGTTACGAATGGAGTGGACGTTTAGAAAATAAATCAATTCTCCATGGCTTTGCAACAACGTGTTTTTCTTCTTTGGTTCGATGATTGATTAACTTGAAGATACGGATGTAAATTACGAGCGGTGTGAATGGCGAAGTGATTCCGAGTGACACCCGCATGCCGCATGGTTATTCAGGAATTCGATACATTCGAATTGATCTTTTGAATGAAAACCATAGCAGCTTCTGTTCGGCGACTTTTATTTTAATACTTAGCATATGTTTAAAATCGCTATCTTCGTTTTAATCTAAATTACCGCGTTATTTGCTGGACTCGTCTGTTAAGGGGTTATATATTTGTTTAAATAAAAAAGTATTATAAAGTGAACCCGATTGTCAATAGTGTGTTCAGTTTCGTACTTTACGATCTATGAAGTGATATGAATTTAGATTATTATATTGTATTGTATGGTGTTTTGGGTCGCTATCAACATTTTTTCAGCTATATCGCGACGAAGTCTTTTTGAGACACGGTTTTCTAAGCGGTGTAACACTGGAGTATCATGCCCAGTCACATTATACTATAACACCGGGCCGACCAGACCTAGAACTCTCCTCTAAATACTGAGAGCCAAACGAGGAAGCTTCTAGTACCAATTTTAAGTCTTTGGTATGACCCGGTCGTGGGTCGAACTCACGATCCTTCCCATGAGAGGCGGGCGCCCTCCCCCTAGATCATCGCTGTGGTCACGAATTTAGATTCAAGATTTGGAGAAAAAGATTACTATCATTTTAATCCTGTAACACTCGAATCTGTATATTAATGTGTTTGAAATACGCCTTGCTTTCAACAATAACGGACAAGTTTAAATAACATTTATTTGATTGACTTGGTCGGTCAGCATATTCTAACTAGTCAGCGTTTCCATCGCATACTATTAATTTAGAATGCCTATAGCTGACGTCAATTTGGTCTGCCCGTAGCTGACATCGACCAGAAGTCAACGTTTTTTGTATGACCTGAAAAGACTTGATGCTTTATTAGACGCTTTGTTATGCACTCAAGCAATGAGCGTCTGGTAAAAATGGCAGCCTCTACAGACTTCAAGAAACTTTTTCACTTGTATATTGAATATTGGTATTCTTTTCTTATATGCATTTGTTTTTTTCAGTCGTGGGTCTACGTTACCTATAGACAGACAAAACTCGACCTGCACCCATTCGGTGTACACATTTTTTTATTCCATATTGTATTTTTTATCAGTTTTAACGTACTATATATAAAATATGGTGGCCATGTTAATGGTAGAGGGAGCCCGTGTAGGGATAGACTGGTGTAATTTGAGGTGTAAAACCATCATTATCTTCCATTTTATTTCTTTAGTGAGTTTTTAAAGGATTGCCATTCATAGAAAAAAAAATATTAATATCTTAAATAATAGGATCATATGTAATGAACTGTGAAATTTATAAAAAAAAAAAATGGCTATTTCATGCTAGCTTTGAAAATATTAGTAAAATCTTTTAAAATACAAAATAATATTTTTTTGGATTTGTTTCAATCATACCGATAAAAAATCTGTTTAAACACACGTTTTGTTATAGTTTATCACAAACGTGTAAAATATAACACTTTAAAAATATTTTCCAAACGTATATGAAATTAAGGGTATGCCTGCATGTTGGGGTATTTTAATTCTGTATTTGATTCACGTATTTCTTAAATTTTCAGAAAAAAAAATATTCTGAAATTTTATCCAAAATGCCGTTCATTTAAAATACGTAAGAAACGCATTGATTGTATTTTCGTTTTTATCTGTAGTCAGAGGATATGAATATTTAAATGATTCTTTGAGCTTAAACACACGACCTTGTCAGTGAGAAAGAATGCGACATTGGAACGGTACTGGTCATTTGGTCACGTAAACCACTCTCTGAATTGTTATTGTTATTTTAACAATGATTAAACACCGTATCATATTGCATTCGCGAAGCTTCTGAAAATAGTAACAACTTTGAAAAATATGCATGTGTGTAAAATAGCGTCTTGTACTGCAAAGCGGTACGAAAAGTCGATTTACTTCCCACGTTCTCGTGGTCCCGTAATTTTAAGGGTGTCCGGAAAATCGTAGTTTATACCGACATTCAAACAAATTATCTCACCTTTCGACCCGAGCGCACAACATTGACATCGAGTATTATTACACTACCCATCTAATTCTATCGGTCTATTTACCATACTATACCGGGACCAATCTTCCCTTTCTCCGTAATGTTTTCGTTGGCGCCGAGTTTTACGCCTTCCCTGGAACAAATAACAATTAATGCAAAAACGAATTTAAATAAGCAATGAGATGTTTTCGATAAGCAATTTAGGCGATTTCCCTACAGCAACGGTATGTACTATTATACGGCAAACAAAGGGGAATAAATAGACGGTTTCATCTTAATTTGCCACAAACTCTCATTAAGAAATATGGAATAGTCACGGATATAGGCACTTCAGTGCCATTAATGCATTCAGATCTGGCGTTAGACTTATCCTAATGCGTTCATTAGGACTGATGTATCTACTGTATATTTGAAATCCTATCTATACAGTGTAATAGCTTCACCGCTATAATTTCATCATTTGCATGTCCTTTTTTAAGGATAAGTATAGAATTATTCCAAATGGTCAATATGGCGGCTTATCAGGGTCTCACAGGAGTTCGCTTCTTTTATTTTGGCGACGTGCACGACTGGCGGGATAAATAATGACTTATATAATCTGTCTAGAAAAAAGGAGGATGAAATAACATGTTTCTTGTTGAAAACGAAGACAATGACGCGTGAGTGTCATTTTAGACGCTACTTTCATCAATCATAACAACCCATTTAACGTTTTATTTGTTGTCTGTGGAGGTACAGAGCTAGATGCGTATCTTTATTTTTCATTATATCTACTATGCATAATAATTTGTATGTGCGATTATTATAACTGTGTGGCTAAAATGTCTCTCACTAAATAGCTTTACCAGACAGCCTAGACGAATATTTTATTATTATTTTGCCACTGTTTATGTTTTTGTGTTTTCATATTCGTTTAGATGAATTCAAGATATATTTGTTTTAAACTTATTTGTTTTACATCGATAGTGAAACTTCTTACAACTGAGATAAATCACGCTTGACGTCTTCCTAGGCAGAACCAGTGCTAAGGATGTACGGACGTCTTTCGCATTGACGTCACACATAGCCGTGACGGAGGATCGAACCCACGACCCTCCGATCTTGGATCCGATGCTCTTCCAATGGACCACTTTTAAGATAGCTGACAATACATTAATAGTAAAGGTCAACATTTGTTACAGTACTGAATGTCAAATGAAATAGTGAAACAAATGAATAAGAAGAAAACATAATTCTAAAAATGGCAATCGAAACAATAGAGTGGATTTAACGCCATGTTACACTGCCGGTATTAATTATGACACCAAGGTGATTTACAGTTATAGGAATCACTGTAGCTAGAGGTGACAAAATAGTATTGGATATACGTTTTGTAGTTTTGCAAATGTCAAGGTTTTCTTTATTCATTTTGCACATTCATGTTTATCTTAATTTAAGATAACCAAGTTTGTATACAGACTCTTAAATTTGTGTCCGTGTTTAAAATTTGGAAAGGGGTGTACTTCTTATATTACGTGTTAGTATGTGTTATAAATACGTTATTATGACGCTATATATATATACAAGTCAGTCTTAAATGAGCCGTTCTATTATGTTCTGTTAGTGTAAATAAATATAAATGAATATTTATTCACATCAGCTTTATCGGTAAAGAAGTAAAAATCCTAAGAAAAAAACAATAAATGGTATTTCATGATATTTTACCCATTTCCCCTTTTTTTTTTGTTGGGGCGGGGTTAGTGGTGCGGTAAAACTGCTGTAGAGTAACGTCACTAGTTCTCTGAAAAATGTTGACACTTTCCTGAATATGAAGTTTTAGAGAGTAAAATTTCTATATTGATATCGCTACATGGTTATGTGTTCTTCGGTGTAAAGACTGATAGTTGACGCGTGAATCGAGTATATTCGATTTCCACATTATAATTATGTACCGTGACCCTTCAACCAAGTGTTTGTAATTCACAAACGTAATATAGACAATAGACAACTTACATCGTAAACTAGTAATAAAGTTAATATTAGTCATATTTATTTGTGAATTTTAGCAGTCATTAATTATTCTGTAAACTTAATTATTTTACAACGATTGCGAAAGAAGTTCTTATAACCTAGAAAAACCACGCTGGATGAGTTCCTGGGTAGATAGAACCAGTACCAAGCATTATGCAGATAAAGTGTCTTGCTCAGTTTAACCGTCGATGCTATGGCGGAGCGGTTATCGAACCTATGATCTACGCTCCTGGAACCGATACTCTACCATCATTCCACGTGCTCCACTTAGCTGTTATTTCTGGCTGAATCTTACATTGAAGTTATGATATTATCACTAGTTTTATTTGTTGTTGTTTTAAGCAGTAATCCAGTTATTGAACGGCAGGCAGGGCGCCTAATCGTAATGATTGGGATTTGCTAGGCGGTTAATCAGTAGTACCAGACCCACCTGATCTCTGCAAGTCGCTGACTGGTTCCCCGCACATTCAGAAGAGCGACATTCATGGCTGTATAACTAAGTCCATGCACAATCACCACAGAGACTTAGCCGGGCGGTGATTCGAACTCCTGACCCCTGTATAGACAGAAAGACACGTTACCGGACCTGGCTTATCACTGAGTCCACTAAACGATAGATTGTGTTTAGGAGAATTATAGTACTTCAGGGTCTAAAATGATAAATTTTAAATTTCTACCACAAAATACTGTCATTAAGTAAGTGGGTTTGTTTTGTTTTTTTATAAAATTCCAATTAAGTGTGATCCCGACGCCAGACCAGTACATAATCAGTTACTAGGTAGTGTGTATATTGTATCATAGCAATATAAATATAACATAATATATTAGAAAAAGCTCGACGCAAGTGTATAACGACAAAAAAATGTATATCCTAAAACTCATTTTACGCTCAAAAATAGTCGATAAAACTATCGTGGTCCAGAGCTTTTTCAATGGGGCTTATCACCATTTCCAACGCATAATAGATCATATACGAGTAATTATGGCAGTTTTCTTGGTTGAGGAAAAACTCTCCACAACTTTTGCGTCAGATGCTTCTTAACTTAAAGAGATACAAAGTTGGTCAAGTTAGCAGAACAGCAGAATGAACTATTTTCATTTTGCCAGAAGATTAGCAGAACAGCAGAAAGAACGAAAATCGTTCTGCCAGCAAAATAGCAAAAACATCAGAATGAAATATTTTCATTTTGCCAGAAGATTGGCAGAACAGCAGAAAGAAAGAAAATCGTTCTGCCGGCAAAATAGCAGAACAGCAGAATGAAATATTTTCATTTTGCCAGAAGATTAGCTAAACAGCAAAAAGAAAGAAAATAGCTCTGCCGGCAATATAGCAGAACAGCAGAATGAAATATTTTCATTTTGCCAGAAGATTAGCAGAACAGCAGAAAGAAAGAAAATCGTTTTGCCGGCAAAATAACAGAACAGCAGAATGAAATACCCCACCCCCCACAAAATTGGCGGTTTTGTGGTATTGATCTTGGTTGGTAACTTATTTCAAACCTTGTTTGACACCACTGGTTTTATGACAAAAATGTATAAAAAAAATATGAAGTTCCAGAGAGTATTACTTGGGGAAATGTATATATCAATATAGTTATAAAGATCAGAACAAAATAGATATTTATTTTGATTTGTACAAAAGACATCATCAGTTAAACAAAAACAATTTTCGCAATAATTAAACATTTAGGTTGCGTGCAATTATTCGAATACTGAAGTATCAGAACCCATTCATATATAAAGTCGATCAAATCAATTGAGCGCCTGAACCAGGTAATATCTTTAAATAAAAATAATAAAATAAAATCATACATAGTATATACTCCCGGCGTAATGTTGTCTAGAATATCAAATCTAATAGTTATAGTTTTTTAACGTAAATAGCAACTTCACACAAAACCTTTTGATTATCTAACATAAGCATTTCTATATTCATATAAAATGACACTAGATTTTAACATTTAAAAGTGTAAAGTTTGTTAATGCCTAAACATAAAATGAAATCGATTTTAAAAAATGCAACGTGTTCCTGTAAATGGTTGGTATAAGTAAAATATTTGAGATATAAATATATACGCTCGTGTTTATGTCGTTTACATTCAAGTATTTTAAATGTAGCATTAATATATGTATCATTTCCATATATGAGAGGAAAACAGAATAAAGTAAAACCCATTTAATGACATTATAATGAAAAAGGGGGCGAATGTTAAAATACTGGAATGCGAAATACCGCCACGTAAGCTGACAGTCGACATTTTTTAACATATTGTCATATTTGTTCTCTTTTCATTTATTTACTAATAATTATATTAATTAGTTTTACATTTTTACTTATTCCCATATGTTTATGCCTAATGACATGCGAGTCAAATTGACTGATTCGATTAGTACTTTCAAAACACGAAGATTACTTATTCAATTTCCCTTTTATTGACAAAAATAGAATAATTTTTTCTCACACGTTACGTTTTAACACTTTTTTGCGACCATTCAAAAGATGGCTTATTATTTGCCCAGCGGTGTAATTAAGTAATTACTTTCACTTAGTTCCTATTGACGGGTTTTCAATGCATATACTGAAAATGCCCCCACCCCATTCCGGCCAATAAATCAATTCTTAATTTCTTAAAGGGACACGCGACAATTTCGACATTTTTTCTTTACTCAACACGCTATTTCTTAAATTGACTAAATTGAGCTTAAAGGTAGTATTCGTTAATGTATTTCTATTTCTATTTCGGATTTCGTATTACGTATTTCGAATAACGTATTTCGCATTTCGAATTTCATTATTCAACATGAAGCTAACACTAACACTACCTTTCTCAGCCTCCCATATTGAAGAGTTACATTCTTAAATATCGAAACAGACTAACTTCTTACTGTTCATAAATTTAAAATGAAGTTATTCGTATTTCACTGATGATTTTTTCGTTATTCAACATGAGAGTAAACTCTACCCATAGCCTTCTTAGCCTCCAATATTGAAGAGTTACATTCTCAAATATCGAAAAACGAAATACGAATATTAAACTACTTTCCAGCTCAGATGTTAAATTACATATGACCTTTTTGTCACAATTATATAATATTATACAATTTAGATACATTATTATCCTCCAATATAAAATGATCATGTTTGACAGACATCTAGTCAACATGTTTAATACATTATACTTCGCCAGTTGTATATGTAGACTTTAATAGTTTATAAGGTTGTCACATCAAAGTAAGGCAATGTAAATGTCGAATAAGACTTCTATATCCGACCGTTTATTTCGACCTACGAGACACTAAAACATTATTATCACCCTGTGTTACTATAAAAAAACATGCACAATAGATTAATATATTATTATTACATGAATAATAGGAACAAAATCAAGGAAATGTCTCGTGTTTATATTTTCTTTTTTAATCCAGCGCTATAAAAGCATCAAAGTGATATGTATTCAATAAATTATTGGATTTTCTATTTATGTAAAAAAAGTTGGGTTTTTTCTATATGGGTTTTATGCTCGAATTCAATAAGGAAAATAAATAGAACAAAAATGTTCCGTTTCGGTTATGCATAAGAAACAATAACAAGAACGATAAAAACGACACCAACGACAATATTAATAATGATGATGATAACAATAATAGTAAGATACTGCCACAACTATCACTATTACTATTGTTATTATGACTGTTGTTACTACTGCTACTGTGTCTGCTACTTATATTTCTGTTATTGTTAGACACGTTGCTTCTACTGCTATTGTAACTGCTATTGTGACCTTTACTTCTACTACAACTATTATTACAACAACTACTACCACTGCTGCTGCTGCTGCTGCTGCTATTACTAATACTACTACGACTACGACTACTACTACTACTACTACTACTACTACTACTACGACTACGACTACGACTACTACGACTACGACTACGACTACGACTACGACTACGACTACGACTACGACTACTACTACTACTACTACTACTACTACTACTACTAATAATAATAATAATAATAATAATAATAATAATAAAAATAATAATAATAATAATAATAATAATAATAATAATAATAATAATAATAATACTATTACTACTACTTCTACTACTACTACTACTACTGCTACTAATACTAATACTAACACTACTACTACCACCCCCCTACCAGCAACCACCACCACTACCACCACCACCACCACCACTATCACCGCCGCCGCCGCCGCCGCCGCCGCTGCTGCTGTTACTGCTACTACTACTTAATGCTTTATTCGACAACGACCCGTTTGATATCAACAAATCATATTTATAGCAGTTTTGATAAAAAAAATCACCACAAATAAAAATCACAAATGCATATAATGACCATGATTTTAATTGTTCTGAGTATTTAAAAAAAATATGATTTTCCCAAACGCGTTATTAAAAACAAACATTAATAAAATGCAACCAATCTTTTTTTAAATTCTGGGTGACTTTTTTTTCTTAAAGAAAAATTATTTCTTCACCGAAGGTGTAACATATTTCCCAAGTCGCCGGAAATTTCACTCATATTTCCGAAATCCACGAAATTGGTCACGAAAATTCTTTTCCAATTAGTGTTTGTTATAAAATTATGCACATATTTCGGGATTTTATTCAAAATTTGTTTCTAAATCCATCAATTTCGCTTGTTTATTGACAAATGAGGTGTTACTTCGGAGGCTTTCTGATCCCGAAATTCTCAACACGCCGAATGATTGATAGATGTCCTATACGTCCATGAGTTTGTGTGAAATTATGTCATTTTAGAGTTTGGTATCAAATCAAGAAGCGGAAGCCATTAATAATAAATATTCCTAATCCCAGTGGATCTTCCGCTCAGGCTAAGATTACATTTTCCCGTGAATTATGACTAGGCGTATATGCAAAGCAATTACATGCGACCGTGGTAAGAACTTCGTATTTCGACAATGTATTTAGGAGTATAAGAGGCCGGACCGGCTGAGGTTAATTCGTTATTCAGTTTTCGGTATTCAAATTGAAACTAACGATAACCATAATTATCTCTAATTGAAGAGTTGTATTTACATAAATTAAGACGAAAATATAATAACAAACTGAATTTTAAATGCTATTAGCCTGTCATTATGATCCTCAATTTGTGCAAAATTGTGCCTAGTGCTTTCTTATTTCACATACACGAAACGCACATTTTTGCACAAGAGGGACGTTACGGACATCGCAGCACCATTGGAAACAGAAATACATGTATTTCCATTGGATAGCCGCATAATGGCGATTGGTTCTTCTTCTTTAAAAATGCATTTTTCTTATTGTAATGATCTTTTTTTTTATTTAAATGGCGTTATTGGTGTATTTTGAACATTTTGAACGTAGTGTATTGTTTGAAATGTGAATTTAGAAAAAAAACTGTGGCTTGGAAAGTTGGGTATGAATGCATTATTTCAGACGTCTACTTTCACTTTGTCAACATTGCACATAGACATTGAACAGAAAAACATATCCTGGATACTTTTCATATCTTGGATGATACATAACGCCCTACTTTTCATATCCTGGATGATACATAACGCCCTACTTTTCATATCTTGGATGATACATAACGCCCTACTTTCCATATCTTGGATGATACATAACGCCCTACTTTTCATATCCTGGATGATACATAACGCCCTACTTTTCATATCCTGGATGATACATAACGTCATACTTTTCATATCTTGGATGACACATAACGTCATACTTTTCATATCTTGGATGACACATAACGCCCTACTTTTCATATCTTGGATGACACATAACGCCCTACTTTTCATATCCTGGATGATACATAACGCCGTACTTTTCATATCCTGGATGATACATAATGCCCTACTTTTCATATCCTGGATGATACATAACGCCCTACTTTTCATATCCTGGATGATACATAACGTCCTGATTTCCATATCTTGCCCTACTTTTCATATCCTGGATGATACATAACGCCCTACTTTTCATATCCTGGATGATACATAACGCCCTACTTTCCATATCTTGGATGATACATAACGCCCTACTATTCATATCCTGGATGATACATAACGCCCTTCTTTTCATATCTTGGATGATACATAACGCCCTACTTTTCATATCCTGGACGATACATAACGCCCTACTTTCCATATCCTGGATGATACATAACGCCCTACTATTCATATCCTGGATGATACAAAACGCCCTACTTTTCATATCCTGGATGATACATAACGCCCTACTTTTCATATCCTGGATGATACATAACGCCCTACTTTCCATATCCTGGATGATACATAACGCCCTACTTTTCATATCCTGGATGATACATAACGCCCTACTTTTCATATCCTGGATGATACATAACGCACTACTTTTCATATCCTGGATGATACATAACGCCCTACTTTTCATATCCTGGATGATACATAACGCCCTACTTTCCATATCCTAGATGATACATAACGCCCTAGATGATACATAACGCCCTACTTTTCATATCCTGGATGATACATAACGCTCTACTTTTCATATCCTGGATGATACATAATGCCCTACTTTTCATATCCTGGATGATACATAACGCCCTACTTTTCATATCCTGGATGATACATAACGCCCTACTTTCCATATCCTGGATGATACATAACGCCCTACTTTTCATATCCTGGATGATACATAACGCCCTACTTTTCATATCCTGGATGATACATATGCCAGACGGTATGATACCCCGCTCAGTCACATTATACTGATACCAGGCCGACCAGACGCTATGATACCCCACTCAGTCACATTGTAATGACACCGGGCCGACCAGACAGTATGATACCCCCACTCAGTCACATTGTACTGACACCGGGCCGACAAGACGTTATGATACCCCCACTCAGTCACAGTATACTGACACCGGGCTGACCAGACAGTATGATATCCCATTCAGTCACATTATACTGACACCGGGCCGACCAGACCCCAATCAGTCACATTGTACTGACACCGGGCTGACCAGACGGTATGATACCCCACTCAGTTACATTGTACTTACACCGGGCCGACGAGACGTTATTAAACCCCACTCAATCACATTGGACTGACACCGGGCCGACCAGACGGTATGATACCCTACTCAGTCATATTGTACTTACACCGGGCCGACCATACAGTATGATACCCCTCTCAATCACATTATACTGACACCGGGCCGATCAGACGTTATTATACCCCACTCAGTCACATTGTACTGACACCGGGCCGACCAGACGGTATTATACCCCACTCAGTCACATTGTACTGACACCGGGCAGACCAGACGGTATGATACCCCACTCAGTCACATTGTACTTACACCGGGCCGACAAGACAGTATGATACCCCACTCAGTCACATAATACTGACACCGGGCAGATCAGACGGTATGATACCCCCACTCAGTCACATTATACTGACACCGGGCCGATCAGACGGTTTGATACCCCATTCAATCACATTATACTGACACCGAGCCGACCAGACCTACAACTACCAACTAAATAGTGAGTGCCAAGCGAGAAAGCTTCTAGTAACATTTTTAAGTCTTTGGTATGATCCGGCCAGGGATCGAACACATCACCTGCCGTATGCAAGACGGACGCTATATTACTAGGTCACGCTGCGGTGTCATTTTATTTGTGTAATAAAACAATTTTAAGAAACTATATATCTGTATGCTTAAATACATGAGACTCCTTTTTCTAAAACTCGTTTTTTCGCCACCAGTTTTACGAAAACTTTTTAAAAATCATTTACTATTAAGTAATACATAGAAGCACTTGGAGACAATTTCAAAATGGTTTCACACGTGTGTCCCTTAAAAGGAGTATATCAGAAAAAAACGCTATAACTGTTTTAAAAGATTTTTTTTAAATTTTATAAAAGGCATGTCATTGTCATCAACAAATAAAAGCCGATTAGTTTGGTATGTCAGATCCGCCAAAACGTGAAAAAAATCGATATTTAAACTTGAAACGAAATCCCCATTCTTAAAATAGACAGCTCTTAAATACTGCTTGACGACTTCACATCGTCATTCGGATTCTTTTAAGATGAAACACTTTTACTACATGCAAACCTTTATAATGGATCGATTTGAATACAACATATGTTAAGCGGGAAATATATTTTAGGTGCGTAGCCCAAGTTAGGAAATCCCTTTTCAATATATCATTTTGGCATATTTAAACATATACCCTTTTGGCAAAACGGGATCAGTGAGTAATATATAGGCATGATATACTGGAACAAATTTGTTTATAGACAATTTTAAAATTTTAAAAAGTCCTGATATTTCCCTTTAAACATGTTTATTATATCTGAAATGTCAATGCTATCATAAAGGGCGCGTAAAGCATATTAACTTGTGACTTGTCAGGTAATTGAAAGGCCAAACAGTTTCAGTTACACAAAGACTTATATAGAAATCCTCGAGTTAATACATGAGACGAATCTTGTTTATCTGCCATCGCTCTTCGATTTGCCAATTGCCGAAAGATGCCGAAATATCACGGAAATAGCCGAGTTATATGACAACACCGCACTGACAAGCTTCCTCTGCTCCTTCCGTTGGTATACGACACTGGCATCAGTTCCGCAACACGTGACCAGTAGATCTAATCATATATAATAATAATATCTCATATAACTATATCATTACATCAGAGTTTTTTTCACACATGGACGTGTTTGATGTACCGTTGAGAACACCTACAGTAATTAAACATCCACAATTAAGTGAGATTTTAATTTCGTTTTTGCTAGATAGATTCTTCGTTTTATGTCACTGATCTAGCATTATCAGCATAATTGTAAGTGCAAAATACGGAATCTGTCACCAAAGTGGGCGTGACAAGTGATATATATATATATACAGTAGAGAGAATTACCATTTTACACTGCTAAAACTTATAACGAGATATTCTTAGCTAGCTTTCGGCTTTACGCCTTCATCAGAGGACAAAAATATAAGAAAACAAGAACAAAACAACATCATAAGAATAAACATTTTTCTATATATAACATATTGCAGACAGACTGAGAAATCTACTGTAAAATATTACAAACTAAAACTTTTATCTATATACACTACTAGTATAAACATGTATATATAAAGAGAAATTTACACAGAGAAGAGACAAAGGAGAAGGAAGGACACATATGATGAATCTTAGACAAAGAGACTGAGAAAAAAAGGGGTAACAGGGATAAAAATATACTTGGTGGTGTGGTTATAGAGCGGGTTAGTTGCCCAGTAAATAAGGCCTTGGCAGCAAACCCAGGGATCGGCCGCAGGTTCGATCACCGCTTCTAAAACTAAAAATACTTATCAGTCTTTCGGATGAGACTTTAGCAAAACTCCGGGTCCCATGCACTGGTGCTTTACACCGGACATGTAAAACAACCAGGAAGGCTACAAAAGGGTCTTCTTTATCTCTGCACTATTCTACAAAAATCTAAAATTACTAAAAAAAATCTTCTGGACGTGTCGTGTCGTCCATACGGGAAACCGGTGGAGGCAATAATTATCATCATCATCGGTGTGGTTATGCTTGCGAAAAGACGTCACAAATCAGTTTCACGCGTTACTGAAGTATTCCGTCAACAGTAAAGATTCAGCGGTAAAAATAAAACTGCAACGTGTTCCTCCAACAGTAAAAACCAAATATTCAACGTGTTCCTCCACCAGCAAAAACAGTAAGGATTCAACGTGTTCCTCCACCAGTAAAAACAGTAAATATTCAACGTGTACCTCCAACAGTAAACAGTAAAGATTCGGCGTTTTCCTCCACAGTTAAACAGTAAAGATTCAGCGTGTTCCTCCACCAGTAAAACAGTAAAGATTCAACGTGTTCCTCCACCAGTATAAAATGTAAAGATTCGACGTATTCCTCTATCAGTAAGCAGTAAAGATTCAACGTGTTCCTCTATCAGTAAAACGGTAATGATTCAACATGTTCCTCCAACAGTAAAACAGTTAGGTTTCAACGTGTTCCTCCATCATTAAAACAGTAAAGATTCAACGTTTCCTTCAACAGTAAAACAGTAAAGATTCAACGTGTTCCTCCACCAGTATAAACAGTAAATGTTATACGTAAAACAGTAATGATTCAACGTGTTCCTCTATCAGTAAAACGGTAATGATTCAACGTGTTCCTCCAACAGTAAAACAGTAAAGATTCGACGTGTTCCTCCACCAGTTAAACAGTAGAGATTGAACGTGTTCCCCCACTAGTAAAATCAGTAAAGATTCAACGTGTTTGTTCCTCCACCAGTAAAACAGTAGAGATTCGACGTGTTTCTCCAACAGTAAAACAGTAAAAATCAACATGTTTCTCTATCAGTAAAACGTGTTCTTCCTCAAGTAAATCAGTAAAGATTCAAATTAAAACAGTAAAGATTCAGCGTGTTTCTCCACCAATAAAACATAAAAGATTCAACGTGTTGAAAACTCACTAAGCACTTCTTTCTTAGTATATAAGTCATGTTACAGATGAATAACATGATTCTTGTTAAGTCAAGTTGTGTTCAATTCGTTCATCTTAATGATAAGTAATGGTTCAGTCTCGTGTAATTCTTTTGAGAATAATTTCAATGTTGATAATGATTATTATTCCATATTACTAACATAAATACAACGCAAATGGAAAAGAAATCAAGAGGGGGTAGGGTGTATTAAAAGATATTATATAACATTTATAAATTAGAAGAATAACTGTATATGAACATTTTCCAATATTTATTGTTGCTGTT
The DNA here is from genome assembly GCA_029582155.1 of Panopea generosa. NCBI lineage: Eukaryota > Metazoa > Mollusca > Bivalvia > Adapedonta > Hiatellidae > Panopea > Panopea generosa. The sequence goes on from CM055899.1 coordinate 77,949,975, forward strand.
TTTTTCACAAACTTTCTAGCAACTGTCTACAATTCATCTGATTATCGTACAATATAAATTAACAACATGTGTCCACGGTCATCTGTTCAGAGACAAACTAATTACCCCCAGCCAAAACAAAATAATTATCCATTTAACGTATGTGCGACGCACTGAATCGTGAAACTCTTCCGGTCATTAACGTGTTATTAAAATTGAATTTGAAATAATCAAAAAACGTGCCGATTGTCGCACCTTTTTAAACATTTAATTGGACAAACTGATTGTTTATTATTTTTGCGTCTTCAAAGAATATATAGACATTGAAACAAATGGTGAAGAAATTCACAGATGTTTAAATTTTCCTTTTGTTTTTAATTTACTGTTGTGCTGTCATTTAATTATGTTCGTTGTAAATTGTGCTTGTTATAATAGTTCGTTAAAGTCTCCTCGTTTCCACAACATACAATACTTTACATACCAATTCTACAAATATAAATATCATTCTATTAAGTTTATCCTACTATTACAGGGAACGAGAATAATATTGTACGCATACATATATAATTATCAAGAGTATAACATAGTATAGTATTAGCAGCATACAGAATACATAAAAGTTTATATGATATTTAAGCATATGACATAGCTTATCATCACAAAAAATAACATACCAATACAACAATACATGTACATGTATAGAAAAACAAACAAGTCGTAGTATTTAATGTTAACGTCCCTACTTAAGATGCTTGTATACTGAACGGAAAAGATAATGTTTTTATTTTACATGGCTTAAATGTTCTTTCTTATCCAAGTCGAAGTTTCAAGGAAATTGCTGTGATAATTTTTGAGAAGATACATAGAATGTCCGGTGGCGGGTTAACTGTTCCGGTGGCGGGTTAACTGTTCCGGTGGCGGGTTAACTGTTCCGGCGGCGGGTTAACTGTTCCGGTGGCGGGTTAACTGTTCGGTTCAGTATATTGGCAAATGTTTATTTACTATATCTATCTGCTTATACAAATACAAACCAACACAGTCTCTGTGGTGACTGAGCATGTTCTACCGCCATAAAGTCTTCCACCTCTGAATATGTGGGAAAGTAATCAGTGACTTGAAGGAATAGTGGGTGTCTAGAACTTGTTAAACTCGGGACGGTGGTGTAGTTGGTAGAGTGTTTGCTCGCTCACGCCAGAGGTTGCGGGTTCGATCATTTGGCTAAATAATTGGCTTATGGGGCTGTACCAAAAACATAAAACATAAACAGAAATGTTCCGCTCTGAAGGATACATATTTTATCTTTAAATATTTTATTTCTCATTACACACATACATACATCTACATAGCAACACTTTGTTCATATCATAATAAAAGCGAATACTTATTTTTCCCGGCTTTATAAGATGTACAAGAGATAATAAATTCTATATCTAATAAATGTATCTCGATGTGCCTCATAATCATAAAGACAGGCATTGTTAAATGTATGAGACAAGAACATTGTTTTGATTTTGATTGAAAGACACATTTTAGTTTTGATGTTTAATATCAAACAGACCAGATTCTGACTGCGTGTATAAGCAATATTGTGGTCGTGCTTGTTGTTTTATTTATAGTCAAATAGATTTCCCTCCTTATGAGGTATAGCAACTGGATAAACAGTAAATATACTTGTAAAATACCATACCGTCGTTGTAAATAAGACAAATATGAAGAAGAAATGGAGATTTCTTTGATTTAAATTGTTACAGTTTCCCATCATACGTTTATTGAAGTCAGATAGCAGATTAAAGAGTGTGTCGCACAAATTTACTTGTATAAATTCACATATTCAAAGTTACACCAAGATAAATGTCAATATGTCCCATAATTCTTAAGTTTAATAAAATATATGTTCTGTTCTATTCCACATGTTTTATACACCATCTCTGATCAGAAATTATGCACAGAGGTCATTCACGACAAGAAAATGTTGTTTTTTGTTGTTTTTTCAAATGCCATGTATCTCGCATAACCCCGTCGTTTCTAAATTCAGTAAAGTGATTATAGCTTGCCTACCACTTTGTGATTATTACAAAAAATATATCAGAAAATGAACATGTCTACTACTAAATGATTGTCAATCATTTTTTTTTTTTTTGTAGCAAGAACTATGTGGCCGTTAATGCACATAATCTCATTTTTTATAATGTAAATGTAGATACCAAAGAAAAGTAATGTTGTTTATTTTTAGATAACGTTACCATAGTAGATAAAATGCGTTTAAGCAAATAGTCTCTTGAAATTCTAAATAGAAAGACATGGTTCTTTATATATACTGATTATGTTTTATGTTTTAATAACGAATAAAACCTAATTGAGTTTGAGTTAACTATAAAATAGATATCCATATGATGAATTTTAATAAATAAATTATTTATCTAAAATAAATTATAGTAAATTTGCATTCTTGGTATGTTTTTGTATTTTCTATATGGTTTCGAAAAGATGTTTATTTATTTGTGGATTATCTCTATGGTGCTCACATTCATGTAACTAATTGTGAACTATTATTTATTATGTTGCTAGGAAACTGAGAGAGAAAACATGACAGGTGTATATGACATAAGGCATTAAACAGATCTCTTAAACTGTTCTGTTTTCGTACAACCATTAAGCTATCCGTATATTGAGTCTAAGATATTTGATTTAAATTTGTATTGTTCATATGTTGACATCTTGACTTCGTGTTTATTTTCTTTACGTTATTTATATACTCTCCTGAAAATCTGAGGAAATAAAATTTCGATCAATAAATTCAAAATTGCATACATCTCACGTATTGCCGTTTTGAAATCAATAAATTAAGTGCATTGTTTCCTTTGCCTACCACTGTTTGTGATATTCGAAATTATACCAGGAAATATTCTAAATGAAACAATAGACTGAATAGAGAAGCTCAGATTGACGAAACTTAGCGGATTATCGCTGTTCAAACATCCTTATTTAGCAATAGACATCACTCCGTCGCTTTTAACTTTCCAATACAAGTTTTCATCGCTTGTCATTCGCTTCACGGGTTGGTGAACCGCTGGTCGCCATGATGTCTCAAGTGGGTGGGATTTAGTTATTAGCCAATCAGAAATTGTTCGATTGTAAGGGGGTGTGACTGATCTTTACGTTGAAATAGAAGCTAAGTTTTGTGATTTAACACAAATTCTGTGAGATAGACACCTAAGAGTTGGAATTATTTGTTATAGTGAAAATATCCACAATTAAACCGCTAAAAGGTATTGTAAAATTTTACATCTAGTTTTATCGCTTCCAAAAATGTTAACACTGGGTAGTGAGTAAAGAATTTCGTACAAAATATAAGAGAACGCGTATTAGTGTGTTATAGGCAGTGCAATTAAAATTTTTGGATTAACACATTATGTCCTTATGCATTTATGGTCGGGATATCCCTTAAGCCGTGGAGAAATGGTATATACTAGAACGTCGTGTGTTGTTTGTCACATTGATATTAGTGTGTGTTTTTTTTCAAAATGTTAACTTCTTATTTCTTGAAGCAGGTTGAAATTAATGCATTTTTACATAATATTTAATATTCAGCATGGATTTTTTTTTATTTTTAACTATTTTCAATAATAAAATAAAATGCAAGTTTCTATTACTGGACTCAGAAACTTCAGACTTATTAAGACACTGTCTTATGGCATTTCGATTCAATTTCAACTATTCTTTTTATTTTTAATATTTTATAAAACAAAGAAAATATAAGATGCTACCAATCTTGACTAAATAATCTCGATTGAGTATGTGTTGCGCTAAAGACATTTAATGCGTTTATAATATAAATACATTTTTATTTTATTTTTTGCTGAAATCAGAAACTTCAGATATATTTAGACACAAGTCAGCTATTATTATTTCAAATCTTATGGTATCTCGATTCACTTTCAACAATTGTTTGTTTAATTATAATATGAAGCAAAGAAAAAATAAATATTACAGATCTTGACTATATACTCTCAATGTAGCGGTTAGTCAATTTTTTTTTACTGCACTTAATGTTTTACATGCGATTTAAATATGATACATTTTATTTTTTAACATTGTATCTTTAGTTTAGCTTGTTCTTTTACTATATTGTTTGAATTAATCATCTTACTCAAATCTTTTTTTATTGTCATCTTTTTTTTTCTTATCTCAAGTAATGCAATGACAATTTCTTATCGGGCCGTAAATTTCTGTTCATATTTGGCCACACCCACTTAACTGGCACGTGTCTGAAGATAAACAAAACACTCTCGCTGCGTTGTTGTAGTAGGTAATGAAATCTATAATTAGATTTCTGGGATGATTGACAGGTATGTACAGGTGAAACATACAACAGACTAGGTCGAAACTGGCGAGATATCCAGTACCTCTCAATCTAACACTACATGCAGACGTCATCTTTTGTTTACCTTTGTGGTGAAATAAAGAAAACTAGTTTGTACAGTGACCATTTGGAATATTCTGTGAATTATTTTTCAAATTTGGAGAAAATTTTGAAACTGTGTTTGTGATATACGCGAAATCTTCTTTGTAAGTGAACAAAAAAATCTAATTTTATAGATTTACTTCTCCAATATTGCATCCATGTTGTTTCTTTTTTGTTTTTGAAACATAAATTTACGGGTACATCCATGTTGTTTCATTTTTTATTTGAGACAACATTTAAAGGACGTATTCTAGTGTTTCAGTGATTCTTACCAGTGTGGGTCGTAATGCTTTCTTATTTTTTAGATATATTTAATTCAAACGCAACCTATTTAAATGTTAATGTTGTTTTTGTGTTTTTTTTTCCATTTAATTTAATTTTTTAAAATAAATCAAGTCGTCAATAAGTTCTCATTTTTTAACTGACCAGAGATTATATTCTGAATAAAAGTACAACATCGCTGATTGAATTTTATTAAAAAACATAAACTAGAAACTAAACATAGCAACTGTTTGCGGAAATTGACAGAAAAAGATGGAATTAATATTTTTAACTTTAGAAACGATCTTTTTAATTGTGTTGCAATTAAAAGTAACTACAATAAATAAATTAATGAGCTTTTAAAATGAATTCTTAATTTCATCATACCTTTTTTTAATTTTCACTTTGTGTAAAATTTGCTCATATTCTGAACGACTTTTTATTTAATAAAATAAAATAAAAATACAAAACAAAATTTTAGATTTTAAAATCGTTATTACAACTCGTTGTTTTCACATAAAAATGACGAACAAATCAGCCATTATTGCGTATATAAGTTACGAATCTTATATTTTTGTGTTTTATTTTGAACGGGATCTTTGTAGTTTTATTATTTCTTTTTTTCTATTACATTTCAAATATAAATTTTATTTATACAAACATTCGCAGCTTCCACTTTACTAACTAAATACAATAATATGCAGACTAGAGTTTAATGACGTTTTGTTTACTCTTAATTATAAACAAAACTCCGTTGAACAAAATGTTGTACAATTATATAAATGTGATCTTCTACTTTTTGTTTCTCATTCATCATATACATATTGCTTTATTTATATTATTATTTATACGCATGTTTGTATATGTTCACGCAATCTTAGCCTATTTTTACGCATTATTAGCCTATTTTTATTATCCTATTTTCACGCATTATTATTCTATTTTCCACGCATTATTTGCCTATTTTCCACGCCAATTTCCACGTGTTTACAGATGCTGCTCTTGCAGGGAAATAACTACGGAGGAGGCACGGGAAGTAACACGAACGGATACGGCTCGGCACCCACACCCGGGGGCCACATGTACGAAGACGATTTGATATCCCGTGGGGCCCGGGGTTTCCCCCTCGGACACGGAATGATCCCCACACCACAGGCATACTCATTCGGATTCCCGGTCCATCCAGCGCACGACCCCATGGGTTTGTCTTCATGTAAGTTCATTATTTATTTTGGATAAAAGCAGACGACATTTTGAATAAACTGTCTTCATAAAAATAGAGTTACGCTAACACGCGCTATCCATCGTGTTGAAACTACTTTTTGGCAATGCTCAACTTCAAACGGCATATCAAGAAAACTGTTTAGATACCACATACTTGGTTCAAGGAAAATGTAAATTTTAATTTAAAAAAATGCTTATACATGGTACTTTTAACGCTATCCACACTTGTTCACACAATCAATCAATTAATTATGTTTTACCCGAGTGTAAGGAGAGTTGGGTCACGCTCGCGTACTAGTATTTGATTTGTAAATGATCCTCTCTGAAAAGAGGTCGACGGAAATTGGTTGTGTGCACGTGTCGCGGTGCCTTGAAAGCGTCATACACCGGGGGTCGCGCGCGTGGCATAAACTGAACAATATTCCTCTCTGCGGTTGTTGCAGTCGTTACCAAACAAATTTGTACTCGTATTTATTGAATTGTGTGCTATCCTGCAAAAGAAAAAAACAACGCAGGGATTTTATGTCAAATTATGTTCTCCCGTTTACGTAAAACCAGTTATTATTTCAGAGTTAACGTTCATAGTTCTTCATTTAAAAGTGGATATTCAAATAAATGATAACTCCCAACAAATCTTAAGTTTAGAACTTTATTCTCGTCTCATTTTTGTACAAACAATACAAAACAAGATAAAAAATAGACATTATAGTAATGTACATAGCCATTCAAAATAGAATTATAACAGACGCGTCATGAAAATCAACAATGCAAACACAACAAAACTACGTAATTGCTGTTACTCGTTGATTGAAAATCTGCAATAAAACTTTTAAGAAAACACTCCCCGTGTTTGTGTCTTTAGGGATTGATGGCAACTAGATCTGCAAAACAAACACGGTAAAATATAATGGCGCTCCTAATTAATATCGGTCATTCTTCCCTTAATTAATTTAATTATAATCGCGAGTAATATGACATTGAGTGTCGAGTATGTTGAAAAATGAGTATTTTGATTATTGAGTTAGTTACAGAATGCTCGTGTTCTATATATTAAAAAGCGATTTTAAATACATTTTAATACAGCTGTTTACAATTACTGTTGACGTATGAGATACTGATCAACTTTAGATACAGTGATTAAAAACGACTAATAAGTGAATTATTATTTCAAGAAATTTATACGGTGTTCGTATTTCATAAAATGGCGTGTGCAACAGATTTTCTAAACGGCTTCCATGGTAGGTTAATTAAAAACACATAAAATTACGAAAAAAATATAAAAAAATTACTTCAGTATATCTGTCGCTTATAATATATATATATATATATATATATATATATATATATATATATATATACTATAACCGCGACCGTTTAATAAAACAACACCAGCGATAATGTTGAGGTAGGAATTTATATAATAAAATATTTATTTTTTTAATAAAGAAATCTATTCATTCAAATTCTATAACTATATTTTTAATCAATTTTCAGTTGGTCAGTCTCAGCAATTCGGCGGATATCCCTCTTTCTCCGGACATTCTGACCACAAAAGGATGCTCGGAGGATCCCAAGGTGAGGCGATGGACAAAAATCTAAAAATAACTTTAGAAAACCGAGATTTGTGGTCAAAGTTCAGCTCGCTAGGAACAGAAATGATTATTACAAAAACCGGAAGGTGAGTTTATTTTTTGTCAAATGCTAAATGTTGTTGCTGCTATTGTTGTTGCTGATGATGATGATTCTGTTTTGTCTACTGTTTCGCATCCGTGATGCCAATTAATAAAATAAGGAATAAATGTAGACTACATTAGTGGTATTCTCTGAAATGAAAATACATTTATATTTTTTTAAAACACACTTGGTATGCAATAAACAAATAAACGTATTAGTTTAAAATTTAAAATAAAAGGAAATTTCATATTTACAGTAGAAACTAATTTAAAGTTCGTGTGCTGCTTGCATGTTATTACATAAGATAACATAAATGGTTAACACAGTAGTGTACTGGCATAAATTAAAAACATATTAATATATATGAATGGAATTTTATAATTACGCATAATAACTTATTGAGTGTTCCATAAGCAGGAATAAAAAAAAACTACATCGTTTAAATGCCAGCAGATAAAAATCTTTTGAAGTTCTTAAAAATGTGATGAAAGTAATTTGTGATGTATAAGTTGTAACAAAACGTCGCCGCCAATCTTTGTCTTCCGGTGTGACTTTTCCCACAAGTCTCAGCAACTTTCCATACGGACCGGGTCACGTGACAAAATCTCTCATTCCTGTAACACCTCTATCAATAACGGGTCAAAATAGCACAACAAAACATCTTATTACCAGTCAATTAAGACAGAGAAATGGCGATTTGGTTGTTTTCACAGTTACATAGCGTACCTTATTCAGCCCTATGGGAAAGGTGTGTTGTCTCTCCGTTGCCGTGATTGTTTGATGGATTGTCTTTTCTTCTACCGATTCGTATGGAATTTGGTGTGAGAAACAATAGGAATTAAGTACACTTGATATCCGGTTCCACGTGAGAAAAATGACAGCTATAATCACCGTGTTTCCATTCTGTTTATCGTACGAAAAACAGCACACAAATCCGATATATTCTTTACCCTGGACACTCATTTGTTTTATTTAAATTCTCAAAAGAGACTTTTATTGCAAAATGTATTTAATAATAACGCTTTTTAAATGTTAAAACTGTATCATAACAGTTTTACAAATATGCCAACAAAACAGAAATAAAGCTATATCTTCATATTGAATTGTTTTAAAAAATGTTATAACAAAGATTACAGAGAGCAATACCAACTCTGAATTAAAGTAAATATAATAGTATCAATATTTTGTAATTAAAAAATAAAAATAGTAAAATAAAAACATTAATAAAATAATATCCAAACAGTATAATAGAAAAATGCAATTGAACTGAAGAAAAACTAAATTTAAATATATGTCTTAAAAATAAAACCATTTATTTTTTTATTTATTATATGTGTTTCTTCGATATTTAAACATACATTCATGATTTGGTAAATAATACATTATTATATTTATGAATTCACTAATTCAAACACTTAAAAACAGAATTACAAAATAACAGTTCGGATATTATCTAAATAAGCGCCCTCTTCAGCAAGGTGTCCTTTTCTGAAAATTCGTGAGAAAATATTTTCGTAAAAATAAGCCCGTTACCGGATTTGTATGAAACATTGTCCCTCACTTAGTGGAATATAATTGAAACGGATTAATTGTTTTAATCTAGTGGTGATGATGACGTAACACAAATGACTTCTCTATAGATCAAGACGGAGTTTAATTTAGATTTGATTGGCGTGACACTTGTCTACATTGGATATATTTTTTTCGTGAAGCAAAATTGCAATAAGAAACGTGAGAAATTTCGCGGGTTATATATTGACTTGTCTCCTTTTTGTTTTATTTTATTTTTGTTGGTTTTGTTTGTATTGATCAAACGATTGGAGATGTCTTTTCATGTTTTTTCTCAACTTTTGTAATTTGTTAATACATGTATTTGTTTCTTATGTTAAGTATTTTATTATCTAAACCATTGTGTTAATACAATGAAGCGGTCTTAGATATTTTCTTGGTTTATTCTACATCCTTGGTTTATTACATGCATTTCTTTTTTATATATATAAAATACTGGACTGTGACACTTTGGTGGTTTCTGTATGGTATATTTGGACTAATGACGAGACTTTCATAAACCAGTAAAACTAAATTACACAGACGACATATGAAGGTCCTATAATTAACGTAATATTTTGTGTATTTACCTTTGTGATATAAGCGTATGTGATATTATTGTAGTTTAGTTTAATCATATTTTATTGCATTTATAATTGCAGTAATTGGGTTGGGCCATAAGTTCTCACAACATTAGTTACGGCCCTTCCCCTAAAATATTACAAATAATTGAGGAAGAAAAAAAACAACATTATTGTTCTATTTGTGATAATAGTCTCTTGCAATTCTAATAGTCGAATGGTCATGCATACGTGTGTATATGTATATTTTGTTGTTTTATGTGTAAGTGGATGAGACTATAATAGAATAATAAATCTTATAAACAGCATGATTCTTTTGGATTTAAGCGTAAAACAGGCAGTTGTACGTTAGTTTTATATATTTAGGCTTTCGAGTTTTAAGACAGGTTTACTTTCTTTATTATGATACTCTTCAATACTGGAGACTGATAAGGTAAGGGTTAGGTCTAGTTTCAAGATTATTACCGGCAGGCGAAAAACTAACATCAAACCAACTTCAGCCTGTAGATAATACAAAACTTCCTAGCACAAAAGTAACATTTCAGTGCATACGGTTGTATGTTAAAGAAAATAAAAAACAACAACTGAAAAGCAAGTACACAAACACCTTTTTTTATTACCCATCGTAAGACGAAAATTAAAGCATTATATATTAGTATACATATATTAGTGTGTTTAATCCGAATTGTAAGATGACTACTTTATATCTAGATTCTACTTTATTTCCGTTTTTCACCTAATTTACCACGGCAATATATATAAAAAATTATATAAGATATTTCAGTTATTATACATTTTTTTTTAAATATATATCTATTTGTCTAAATAAGAAAAATAATTCAGTTACAACATGTAAAATCGTATAACCAATAAAACGGAGGTAGTCCGATGATTGGCCGCGAGACGGCTGTCTAGATTTGACTGGAAGATAAATCCTCCATTGTTGGTTAATTTACTGACTATTTTCTCACCTATTTGATAATCATCCCAAATACTCCGTCCAGACCGCCTTAAATGTGTTGATTGGGCAGTAATTAGGATATTTTATAAATAATAATTGAAGGGATAAATGCCTTGCGTAAAGAACAAAGTTAGCCGTAATATTCAAAAGGAGGTAGAATAGTTGCGAGACGCAATGTCTGAGTGGACAGTTTTTAAGAGAATTATACTAAAACACGACTTTTGTTTCTTGAATTATTGGTACGACTTAATGAAAGTGATTTTTGACATAGATTTTTTTTTGTATTTTTATTTTGTTATGAAACAAAACATTAAATTTTTTCATTTACAGCTATAAGTAATTAATTGTGAAGAGTAATCGTTTTTTCTTTAATATATGCTACTGTGCTCTGTCGGTATTCAGCTTAAGACATATACTACTTCGCTTATTGTCAAATTTAAAACATATGTGACAGTTGTTTATCTGGTTTTGAAATCCATTTAAAGAATGATATTTTCATAGAACTCGAAACTCACGTATAAAACTATAACAACAACAAATTATCATGTTTGAAAGATAAACATTATACGGGGTTTTTAACTGCGTTTTCAATATTTTCTATTATAAGACTAATAGGGGAAAGCCAATAATAATAACATAAATGACGACTAAAATCAGATACTTCTTTAAAATACAATTGCACCACCACCTGATATTTGAGTTACTGATGTCAACAGGTGTTCGAGCACGCGACCCTTCATTAATTGCCTAATAAATTAATGAGATACGCTTTTGTCATTTTTTATGACAATCAATGGTCCCTAATCGCCACAGTTGAGCAAATGGTCATTATATTTTATCCATTGTCGACATTGATTTTATCCACTGTCAAATTTTACAGGCTTTTAGTTTAAAGATGATTCCTGTCCACGTGTTGTTACTTTTAAGTCAGACAGAGTCGCGAATTTTACACATTTTGGCGATGAAACGCTAGCGTCCTAAACACCGTTAAACAACGTAGGTGTAAAAACGTAGTGATGTATTTTAAAAAAATTCGGACAACATTTGATAAGATTACGCCATAGTCTACTCCCCCTATAATTCGTCAGACTCCCTGCGTCGTTTGATTTATTAAAACTTTCAACGTATTTAAGCGCATGACGCGAAATCTCGCAACATCTCTTACAAATTTTCAGAACCCTCATTATTCGGACTTTTACCAAATGTCTCAAAACAGCGTGTGTGCGTCGAATATCAGAGTCTGTGAAATCGGACGAAATAATTGACCGGAATATCTTGTAGAGAGATAGCCAAGGGTGCATTCAAAACAATTTGCTAAAGCTTCGTTTATCCTTATATCTTTTATACATTAAGTTTTAAAACTGCAAGAATGCCTTTAATACAATTTAGCGATGTGCTTTCGATTGAACGGTAAAACCTTGCGGCAACTGTGAAATTGACTTTGCGCTTTTAAATCGTCTGTTACGAATTATTTACATTTTTACAGCGTTAGTGAAAAGAAAATTACCGCAAATTACACGAATGTCGCAATCGTTAATCGACGATAAAATCTGATATTGAGATAACAAAAATTGTCATTTGTCATCTGAATTTTCTTTTAGAAAGAAAATACTGCCCCTGGTCAAACGTGAAGAATATATCTGCTCTAATAATCTTAAATTATCAATGATTTAAGCGTACTTTAACTTTAATCCGTGTAATAAAATAACTTTTTAAATTAAATTTCTTGTTATTTCATCGGACGAGCGTTCGGGAATTGCTGATTTTAACAAGATAAGTGAACCAAATCTCACATTTATTGTGACTGTTAGATATAATGAGATAAACGCCGATAAGATATGATCTCAAATTCATTGCGATTAAATCCTATTCATGCTGGAACGACAAATGATCTCTAACGTGATGCACTCTTGCACTGATAATATGCCTGCTATTAAATATTAAACGTTTAGTCACATGCATGAAATATTATTAATTGTCTGGGAATATATTTTTTTTCCAGTTCTCAAAATAAAACAACCACTGTTCCATAACCTCAGTATTCGTGCGACAAGACATTATGATTTCATTATTAAAAGTTTTTTTGTTATTAATGAATGCAAGTATTCTTTTTTTAATATTAAACAAACAATACTATTTATAGAAACTGAATTTATACAGAGCAGCACAGACTGTGAATTTTTTTGGTAAAGAAATGAGATGGATACTATATTGTTAAAACGTTTTAATTTATTTTAATGCAGTGAGATTTTTTAAATGAAGTGAGATGGTAAATATATTGTTAAAAGGTTTTGAATTTTTAAATTGTAAATCATAATTTTATTAAATAATATAATTAATACATAGAATGAAAATACCGTAATTATTTGACTATTTTGTCAAACAACCACCCACGATTTTGTCCTTTTGTATTATTTTATGTTCACATGTTATTGCAATTAATGTATTTTAATCTGTGTATCCAAATAAAAGTTCTGGTCTGCATAACGTTAAATAAATTTAAAAAAACACACACAATAAAACGTTAGGCAGAACATTACGTGTAACTATTTATTGTTTGGAGGGCTCTGAAAATTTGTTTGACGATTTCAAACAAAACGAAATATGTTCCAACAAATACATTGCCTAAATTGCAATTTGCAACATTGACGTCTGCTCGTCTACCACATTAATAATTTTCCCGACTAACACGGATCGATTTAGGCAAATTAATATCAGCAGACGAGAAAATAACAAACAAAAAAATAACTGCAGACGACATAACAAAAGATGATCTTAGTCGTATAGATGCTCGATTCACGTGTTTACATTTGTCTGATTAACGGGATAAAGAAGTGAGCGTCAAAAAGCAAACAAAAAATCAAACAATTTGTACTTATTGGTAAGAACTATTGTCAAACGTAAAATGTTTTTAAAAAGCAGAACAAACTATTGCATGGAGTAAGTACGCTATTATTGTTGCTAAGTGGCGGAGTAATTCCCGGTCTTTTGTCGGCAATTTCCAGCAGTCAAAAGTTATACTCTTCGCGTACCAACTAATTGGTTATATCGAACGCCGTCGCGAGGCTCATAAGAACAAAAATACTGGACAGTGGTCAAGTACCAATAGATGACCACTCGAGCACGAGAGGTGGTTTCTACAAAGTTGTGTTATGTTAACCGAGATTACTGAGGAAACCAAACACATTCCTATTTAGATAAATGTTTTGATTTACCCAAATGGACCATTAAGGCAGCAAAATGCAAAAAAAAAACAAAAAAAAACAAAGAGATTCATTTAACTAAGGTTAAATACTTTTAGTAAACACAAAACATAGAGATATCAAGACTTATGCAATAGTAATATAAGTAACTAAACACCATTTTCCTGCAGGGATAGTCCTTTAAAATTCACACCGTTAAGCAGTAATATAGCTGAACATGAATACATTCTAGTTAGAAACAAGGACCTATAGAAGAAGAGCTGTCTCTAATTCCTTGTTAAAGCATATGACATTCAGGGACAGCATACTTGGCTTCGCAACACCATCTTTTATATATGCGGGCGCATTTGAAAGACTAATTTCATGGCTTCGGATTCCGCGCTTATAATTTCCAGAACAGCTGATCGGTGGAACCGACTTATATTGGCAAATGGGAGTGGGGATTGTGTTGTGTGTGTGTGGGGGGGGGGGGGGGGGGGGGGGGGGGAGGGGGATTAAGAAGCCTTACTGTATGGATGTTCTTTGATTTCGACACTGCATCAATATATCAGCACATCTTTTCCATGTTTGCTTGTCTTAAATATAGTTCAATTTTCAATATAAGAATTCAATATTTTAAAAGCACTTTAAAAGTAATTGTTTTCACCATTTCATATTCATCAAGTTTTATAGACATATTTAATTTGAAGTTAATAGAGGGGGGACACGAGCGGCACGTGTGTATGGCAAAGCAACCGCGGCGACGCCAAAAACACTGGTTAAAGGCAACTGGGATCCTATAATTTTTGTAAAAACAAGAAATTCAGGGCGACTTGAATCGAGTACGAGGAATAAGCTCATGTGAGGCGATGTTCACGTGTCGCGTGTTAAGGCTTGGCGACAACAGCGTTATTGTATGGGTAGTAACAACACGTTGACACGTGCACGTATCAACATCTCGCAAGAATTATAATTAATTAAACACTAAACATGAGAATATCGGTTCACAGAAAGGACTGAGGAAGCGCTAAAATGGTGTCAACATTGTCACGAATAACGATAGTGAAATCAACACATTTAACCAGTGTGGTATTACCAGTACTATATGTAAATTCTCATACACAAATCTATCAATATAGAAACGGAACCGGAATTTTCAGTCATGTTAAGTGGTGAGGGGATCCATTGCGGGTTTTGTAATTCCAATAAGGGCTATTCCAGTTACAAATTCAATTTATTTGTTGTGAACTGAATAAACTTATTTGATACAATCCGCATTGTCATTGTATTGATTATTCTTTATTCAAACCAAATGCTTATGTAGATCTCTGTACAGGTCTTTGTTAAACACGACTGACTTTGATGTTTTTATGTCATTTTAAAGTCATACTGAGAATAACAAGATATTCTTATTTTTATTAAAACCACAATTTTACATTTTTCTGCTTGTTTTCAGACGTATGTTCCCTACGCTTAAAGTTGGGTTAGAGGGCCTGGACCCCCACTCCAAGTACATACTTCTTGTAGATATCGTACCGCTTGACGATTGTCGTTACAAATATCACAATTCCGAGTGGGTCGTAACCGGAAAGGCGGAGCCGCACATGCCAGGAAGACTGTACATACACCCGGATAGTCCAGCATCCGGATCACACTGGCTCAAACAGCCGGTCGCCTTCCACAAATTGAAACTGACCAATAACAACTTGGACCAAAATGGACATGTAAGTAATTTTTTAACGTAGTAGAATCTTTTAGAAAAAACAACAACATGGTTTTGTTATTATTGTGATATCAGTGTTTGTGTGTTGATGTTGCGGTTCAAATTTTGAACTTGGATTATTGGATTATTTTTTATCAGCCATACAGATATGAATTTTTTTTTTGTCCAATTTTTTCATATCTCTTATAAAGTGCTTCTATAACGTTTTACTTTGGGTTAAGCGTTAACAGCGCCATGTTTCACGACTACTGCAGTGCACCGTTCCTTCTTTATGATTAATAACACTGCTACGGACGTACATTTTCTTTAACTCGTGACGACATTAAGGACTTGTCCATTGTCACGGCTTATGTATATTGTGATTCATCAAATAATCCCGTAGTGACCAAACCAATACAAAAACAAACTTCTTTTCCACCCATTTCCATGCTTCCTCACGCACAAACATACTTCTTCGTGATCATGACTCGCTAAATCAATGTCTTCTAAACGCATTTCTTCGTGGAATTATGCCCTTGTTGAGGTCTTTGACACTCCTGTGTGCTTGAAATCAAGTTTCTTTTCATTTTATTCACCATTTTTCCTCCTGACGTAAATTGGTTGTTTTCGTGCCAAAAGACATACCGTAGCAGACGACCAAGAGCGTGCGCCGGATGTCGGCCCTTGGGACTGGTTTTATGCCCGTTAAAATATACACACGATGTGTAGCTTAATAAGTTGATGAATAAAGGCAGAGAAGCAAAGTCGTTTGTGACTTCCGGTTGTCTCATGGGATATTTATTTCAGCTGAAACACATGGTTTTCTAAAGCAAGACGACAAAACTAAATTAAACTGATTTAAAATTATGTATTGTTTCCATTGCTTTAAATTAATATTTAAATTTTAGGCGACAGTTTCCCAAGTCTTGCTATTAGGACCATGATATATTTGCTTGCTTTTGAAGCGTGTTTTTTGGTACTTTCCATATTTTTTCATTCCAATTGAAGTTTTCAAATATTCAGATTTGCTGTACTATTGGTACACAGCGCCTGCTAAATATATAATAATAATAATAATAATAATAATAATAATAATAATAATAATAATAATAATAATAATAATAATAATAATTATAATAATAATAATTAATAATAATAATAATAATAATAATAATAACAATAATTATCATCATCATCATCATTATGTCAACGATGCATATGACACATACAATGCGTGTTCCTGCCTTTAAATTATTTCCTATGAAGTCCATTTTATTCAAGTTCCTATAGAGTTTAAGCCTATTTTATTTAAGTTTGTGTGGATTATGTTCAAGTATCTATCCACATGGTTTATTTCATTCAAATTCTCGCGGTGTTTTAACTGTGTTAATCTGTATTGTCTATACGATTTGCAGTTTCATTTTTATTTTTCAAAAGAAATTAACTCATAGAGTGTGAACAGCAAAAAAACATTTTGTGGAACAAACTTGCCTAATATTTTCTATTAATTTCTATAATATATCAATCAGTGAAACTATTCACCACCACTCTGAACAACGACATACAATATACCGTGTATGTATTTCTACTAAATAATACGGTTACCCGGAAACAGACAAGGCAATTAAAGGCAACAACGCTGACAATTTCTTCTTGTCAGCTTGCGTGTATGAATAAACTGACTCCGGCCATAATTCATAAACGGGAGTCCCACCACATACATATTAATTGACGGAATATTCTCTTCATATAATAACCCTCTTATTTCGCTAGCAAAGACCTTGATGTTAATAGAATGTATTCTCCAGGGAGCCAAGAAAACGAAACAACTATCGTTTTAATAGCTCTAATTACAATTAAACGACTGGTCTCTGCTTTACAACTATGGTTTTATAAAAGCTCAGCATTTCTACAAAAATAAAAGCCTTTCAAGAGAATATTCAAAATCGCAAAAAACTGTAAAGTGATACCTTTATAGAGACCCAGCACGGAGATGGCGGCCATTTTTACGAGGCATTTTGGTTTTTGTTGTAATCTCGCGGGATTCTCGCCAACTTAAGAAAATGTTATGCCTCCATTAACGTCTGATGGACATTTTAGTGCCGGTCTTCGCCAGGACTTTTATTCCAAGATGAAACTCTCTCTCACTTTGTTGTTTTGGTGGTCTATTAACCTTTTGTTGTCGTCGAAATTTTCAGATAACTTTTACATTATCATACGGCGTTCGCTTCAAATTCCTGCTAGGTTTTCTTGTCAAATCTTATTACATCTTCAACAATTAACGTCAATGTTATAAACACACATGTCAAATTAAACACAATAATTAATAATATATACATATTCTATTAAAAGTTATTTCCTAAAAATTTCCTCCACCTTGCTTTTTTGGCCAAGACACTGAAAACTATAACAACTACATTACGGCATTTTTGGTATAAAAAAAAAATTAATCGGCAAATAAAAAATATTTCAAACGTATGGTTATGTTTTTCTTTTCTTTTCGCTTTCTTCCTTCAGTCGTGCTTTCTTCCTACGGCGGTGCTTTCTTTAATTAATTAAGTCGTTCCCTTTACTTACGTTCAAATGCTTTGCCTCATTGTTATCAAAATTAATTACGCGCTAGCCGTACAATTCTTGACAAGAAATAAAAATTTAAACTTGATTAAAGAATTTATCTATTTTTGTAATTGGTTTTACCAAATATCAATTAAGCGCCCCTTGATAGTTTAAATGATTTAAAACTCGACGTACCGTCCCCTTTCCCATCTCTCGGGCCTATTGCAGATCGGCAGAAATGATCTAAAGCCTCTCTAATTGTGAATAAATTGAATATGAATTCAATAGCAGTTTCTTAAGGGAGCCATTTCCCCTAATCTTTGATATGGCCCTTTCGCGGTGCATCACAATAGCCTTTTGATTTAGAAGATATTAGCATCAACGGAACCCCTGTCATTAAGACCAAAAGTGCCCCACCCAGCCTTTCTTCGGAGAAATCAAAACCGTTATAATTAAGGGGTGTTCCTCGCCCACGGCATGGAGCGACTGTCTAAAGAGATAATTCTTAATTTAGAATGCGCGAGAAAAATGAAAAATTCGAAAAATCTGGTACTGTTTTTGGAGATTCGTATAACGGTAAATTCGAACAGATGTCCGCGATATTAGACCCCATCTATCATTTCTCTTCCCCCTTTCAGAAAGGGACTCCTTTTGCTTGTCCTTCTTTGTTACACGTGTTATTAATATAATGATTTGATTGAAGTATGCTAGTGTTTCAGATTGTCTTTAAGAAAACTAAAGGTCTCAAATACGAGCGCCGACATTGTTTTTCATCTAGAATTACACACGGTGTGATTTAGACACATTAAGTGAAGCTAAAGATCAAGTCATACTTTCTGTAATTTAACAATTCACGATTAAATACGAGAATAGAAACGTAAAAAAAACAGAAGCTCATGGATTAACATTTGATATCGCAAGTTTAGAAACATGGGGTCATTAAGTGTCACGAGCAAATGGAAATAGCTAGTGCTTATAACTGAGCGTCCATGAAATAGTTATTAGTATTTGAAATGAGTTTTCGATTCGAAATTAAACTTTAATGCAAGTAATGCAAAAGCATGCTGAACGCCAAAAACGCAGACTCCACATTTTGTAAAACATAAGAAAGACAACATTCGGTGAAAATTGACCATGATCACCCACCGACCCACCCACCCTTTTCGATCATGTATCCTGTATGTACAGGTGTTCCAACTTTTATTATTTCTAGATTATTCTCAACTCGATGCACAAGTACCAACCCCGGGTCCACATTGTCCAGGCCAATGACATCTTCAGTATGCGCTGGACTTCCTTCAACACATATGCTTTTGAGGAGACAACCTTCATCGCTGTCACAGCCTACCAAAACGAACAGGTGAGTTATGAATATAATTAAATGAAAAAAAATGTTTGTCGTCAGAAGCTAATGTTTGACCAAATATTATTTCGTCCGTCCGTTCGTTGATCAGCTATGGCAATAGAAACTTAACAACATTAGCATATGTGAAACGCACCACAGGGTTTAAATGGGATTTGGTTATGAAAAAAGTGACACCAATGCAGAAAAACCAAATTATTTAGAAACATCTTAAGTAAATAACCAATAGCATCAACAGACAATAATTACTGTATGATATGGATATACACTCGTGCTAAATATGTAAATGTTGCGTTTTAATTTCTTTTCCTGTGTTGCGTTTTCATATCTCTCGAATGTACACATTTTTCGTGGTTTCATCTAATGATTCTACTATTGTTTTGTGTTTTTCTTCTTAAAGATGAATCCGCGGGTTGTTACTGCCCATCGCTTTGCGCATTGTTCCTTTCTGTTATTTTTATTTTTTTGGTTTAATTTCTCTATTTCTACATTGGGTTAATTTAAAGTCGAGTCGCATACCTATAAAAGAAAAAGAAAGAGGATAAACACTTGTCTAATGCTGTGAAAAAGAACACCAAAATATACACTCACGTCTCGTATCGAGTTTTCGTAGTTTTTCTCTTCCCCTTAAACAACAATAATCAATACGCCCATCGATAACCATTGTTAAATATATCCCCATACGGACTATACCACACACAGTAGACAAATAGAAGAATAGGGTTTCATAATAACCAATTAAGCTGGACTCAAATTATTCTCTAAATATTTTATTACGATAATTATGCGGACCAATTGTCTCATATTGGGTATTGTATAATATTTATAAACTGCAGCGACCTTTGACGGCCATCAGTATATGGGAACCAATCAATGAGAATTATTTATCTCACATACGCTTGTCCGTTACTTACTTTCTAGGGTTAAAACATATGGAACGTCTGGATGATGACTGGGTCTGGTAATTTTACTAACATTTACAAAATATACGAAGAACAAGTCCACATTTTTAGAATAAAAATCAATAGAAAAAAAAATATGCGTGTTAAATTGAAGTCTGGTTACAAAACATTTATAAGGAAAATGTTGTCATTCTTAATTCTCGCTCACGTCTAATATTTCGTTTAATTCTCTATTCTGTTTTCAGATCACACAATTGAAGATTGACCACAATCCGTTCGCTAAGGGGTTTCGCGACAACGGGATGGGTCGCAGGTGTGTGTTGTAAGTAAACATAATAATTACTATCTTATTGCTAAAATGTTGCTGTCTTGATATAAAATTACAAAGAATAAAATACAGGAAAGACAGAAAAAACGAAACATAAGACCAAAATATTCCTCTCGTAAATGTAATAACTTGTTATACTTACTAAATTGTTGCTCTTGAATTTTACAGAAAAAAATAGCATTATCTAATGCTCGTTTCGTATATTTTGTGAGAAAAAAAATGAATTTAAAATTTAATACATGTAGTATGCGCCATACGACAAAATATTAAAAAAACAATCAATAATTTCCATATATTGCTCACGGTGTATTTTTTTAAAAATGTATCACATAGACATTATCTTATGCTTAACATTTGACATATTTCAATGTAAACTTCTGATTTTTACAGGGACCACAGACTAACGCTAAAACGCCCAGCAGAAGACAGTATTCTTGATTTTGAAAAAGGTAATTTATAAGTTTATAAGTAGTAGAACAACACCCGTTTTGTTGGCATGTGTGGCAATTTGCAAGATGTATTTCTGTTTATTTCTGTGCCATTTTATATAAAAAACGCGATATAAAATCTAATCATAAGACATACTCGAGTTTCCCGATGTTTGGAGTTTTCAATCTTTTATAAATAATGCACAATATCGTAATTAAAACGTTTAAACAAAATGATCTTTAGAGTTTTGAATATATTGCTTTTACGTCGTAAGTAAATAATTCTGAAAATTAAAACAATATTTCATATTTGTAAATTCAAACTGTTTATTGGTCTATATCATAGGCGTAGGAGCCGGGGGTGCAGGGGGGGGGGGGAGGCGCCCCCACTCAATGTTCAGGTTGGGAGTGAGGCATATACGTTCTCATACATCCTCATACGCTCTCTCCTCAGTTTGCCTCCTACGTCCATGTATATATACTATAAAAGGAGCCTTAAATAAAGCTGTGAAAGTGAATTTCGAAAACTATATAAGTCTTTGTATATATGAATCAATGGTCTGCTTGGAAAATGTCACTTTTAACCTTAAAATCAAAAATAGAAATAACACCTAATATCTTGATACTTGTATAACTCATTTGTTTTGTCTTGGTTTCATAAATTAGGCGACAAAATCTTACCTATTTATACTTTTTTCCGTTTGGTAAAATTTATTTCGTTTTAAATTAAGTTTTGAGTTGAGCGCTATTCGCTAGAGTTTTAGACACATCAGTATACAATTTTTATTTTATGTTTTATGGTGTCGTCAAGTCACGTGGTACTGTGCACACATCAAGTATAAAAATGGAACTATATCTGTACAAAAGTAGAGACAAATTGACGTTTTTATGTATCTTCGCATTTCAAAACTCCACCAAATGGAGCCAAGATTTTTATGGGCTGTCCATACGGTTTGCCTGAAATGGCGTAAACATGTTTCAATTATTAAAATGTCTTCGTATCTACTAGCACCAGACATCCGTATATCTACTTAATCCAGTTAGCGTCAGTCCGCCAACTTTAAAACCAGATAAAATGCTATTACTACAGAATTTAAAACTTTGTTATTTGTCAAAGTTTGACCTGAATGTCAACATCCCCATAATTAAAACCTTGGTTGTATATTGCCGGACGGATAATAATTGAAAAATTATGACTTTGCGCGACGTTCTACTTTCCAGGAAAGTCTAGGCAAAAGTCCGCCGCGTTCGACGTTCGCTGTCGCCTCTTTTTACGCAGGACCTAAATAGAATTAAATGCATTAATTTAATTTGAAACGGATATTAACAAAGTGAATATTTATGCAACTGTATTACTATTTGCTTTCATAGAAAAAGAAAATAAGTAAAAAAACAAACAAACAAACAAAACAAACAGGCAAATTATGAATACTTTCATAACGTGTTTTAATTTCAACTACAGTACATTGTCTTTTCCTCTCTTATAATATACGGTGATATATGCAGCATGACAAATGCAATCTTCCTTATAATTTCATTTCTTCTCAAGAAGGAATCCTGTGCCTGGTATCACCCACTCATTTCTCAATCAAATTATTCAAAGGAAAATCAGGATATGTGCACACCTATCATCATTTCCTTCGTTTAGCCTTATGCGAGTTATTTCACATATTTTTTGTGGCAAAACAACAAATCTTCCCCGACCTTATAGCAACGTTTACGCGTTGTTACAACATATTATCAAATTTGGCCGTTTTTGCATAGCACCAGGTCTTTCTGATTATTGCGCGCCTCTCCACGCGAAACTTGCCATCTTCGGAACAATCCGAACATAATTCCGCGAGTTCCCGCGATTCAATTGCCGCCTCTACTGCTAAATTCTACGCCAAGCGCACTCAAGGTGAATTTTAACTTCACACCTATCCGCGGAGCAATCGCAAGAAAAGACGGCAAATTCGATCTTCGTATTCTTTATTCAATTAACTAGTCATTCTTGAAATATTAATGATGCGACAAAATTAGATCATCGGGCGATCGTTGAGGTATCGTTCCGACAGTTTCGCACCTCGTCCGGGAGTAATCGTGTTAGTCAGTTCCACGGCTTCCCTGGAAAATGATTACGATCGTTTCAAAAATGTTCCTGGAAAGACGGGTTCAAATTGTATTAAGATTTATTTGTCAGAAGAGAAGACGCGTTGTTTTAACGTATTTCAATATTTCACACAGCAAGTCATTGATTAGATTTTATAATATTTTTTTAAAGTATTTTTTTAATGCGAAATTAAAATCAGAGGAGACGGAAGATTTTAAGAACGTTTTGGTAGAGATTTTGGGTAGAGGCTAATGATGAAAAATGTCTAATTCATTATTTGCAATTGTATTAATCCGCACCATTCAGATTTAAATGGAAACTGTGTAGGAACCTCTTTTTCATAATTTATAGGGACAAATAAATGTTCATTACTAAAATAAACAATATAACTAAATGAGGTTTTCATTTTTATAAATAAATGATAATAAGCGTTTAAAATAATCTCTTTCGCTCCACCTCTCTCTCTATCTCTCTCTCTCTCT
Source organism: Panopea generosa (assembly GCA_029582155.1). Lineage (NCBI taxonomy): Eukaryota > Metazoa > Mollusca > Bivalvia > Adapedonta > Hiatellidae > Panopea > Panopea generosa. Next base: position 77,973,703 of record CM055899.1, read on the forward strand.
CTATCTCTCTCTCTCTCTCTGCCTGACTAGATTTTGAGCATAATGAGATGTATTTTTTATTGACTTTATTTTTTTTTATTTCTATCAAATGATTTCATTATGCAATAAACCATTAAACTATCATTTTTTTTTTATTTTCAGATGAAGGAAATTATGCTAAAAAGCAAAAAACTGTTGACGAGGAAAGAACAAACAACAAACAACATATTAAATCTGAACACAAAGAAGATCACGACCACAGCGCAGACCACGAACACATTACCGATTCACAAAATGAAATACCCGATCAGGATTTGAATCAATGTCAGTCATTGAGTAAAACGGGGTCTTCAAACGGCCTGCAGCTTCCTCTATCGAAGGCTAAAAGTCCACCATTGCCGGCGACACAGAATTCTAACCCTAATGCGTGTTCATATAGCAGTTCGCTATCAAGCAGCTCCTTACAAAAGAACTACTCAACTTCCTGCATGGGTGGATTGGGTGGTGGGGTAAGCAACGAGCCCCAGGGATACTACCCACACCACTCTCCAGTCAACAGAAATAACGCGTCGTCGTTTCTGCCAGTTTCAACAACACCGTCGTTGTTACAACCACAGTCGATCGTGTCGTCTAGTCTAAGTCTACATTCCCTGTCATCAATGAATCAAATGCAACAATGTCGCCTATCTGGTACATCAATTTCAAATTCAGATTGTGCTATGAGACAAGCATCTCATTTATCATCTACCTCGAACTATGGGCTCAGAACATCGCCAATCCCACAGCATCCTTCACTACCGTCATGTACTTACATGCAGTCCTCACAAGGGGCAGCATACCCTACACACTTAACGCCGAATGTTCATTCGATGAATATGAATTTCCCTGGACCTATGGCGTAACGCAGGGTGGGCAACTTGTGCCAAGACTGTTTCACAAAAAAAAGTGGTTTATACAGATTTCACATGTATGGAAGTGTGCACATATAAAGTTTACATGGATATACCATCTTTACTTACTAGACGTTTGATTTATAAATGAAGCTCACAAGATTTTAACTACTTTAATAGCCGTTATGCATAACTGAGGTTTTTAAGGTAAAAATGTGTGCGTGTCAGTAACTTGAAGTGCTCTGTTGAAACGTTTTAAGTGCAGTATTGTATTCATATCGTGTTCATAATTTTGTAAATATCTGATTTGCATTCGGGACGATGAGAAATCAGAATACAATATAGTTAATAAACAACTCCATGGACTCGGAAAACTTACAATATGAGGAGAGAGTGTACAGATACACATGAAATTTCGTGTTTATAAATATTTTATGATTCCATCTGTATTGAATACTATAATTATTAGAGTATATTTTATTTTGTTGAATGCTCGATATACTTACACTTTATTTTCGGTTTCTGTTGAATTCATTCTGTGCGGATAGAAAGCATAGAGTTGACCTATCGTATTATTTCATGTCAGTATTTAAAATAGCTACCCAATCAGTTTGTTAGCTAAATAGATAAAAAATGTGTTCAAATGTACATTTAATACACAAGAAAATAAAACTGCTCACTTAACCACCAATGCACATTTCATCGCTACATGTTTCGTTTCGTGAACTCCATTCTTATCAATCGCATTTTTGTTTGAGAGTTTGACATCAACATAGATATTTCTACAGAGTTTATTGATTAAAATAAAATTTAAAATAACTCTTGATTATTGCTAATATCAACGCGGTGCCGTGGTAAAGTTAACAGTTTTATTTTCACCGATGTTGCATTTACATTCCGTGTATGCCAGGTCTACGTTCAGTTCGGTTAAACGTTTGCTGACGTTATGTAACATATTTTTCTGGACACCGGCTCAACCTCAAAATAAGCACACAGTTCGTGATAATTCTAGGGAACCAGGCATAATTTTGTTGTGTGTTTTCTGTGTAACGGTACTGAAGGCAGCTCAGGGCTGCGCTCAGTAACAACATACTGCAAGTTAATGCATTGTCCGGTACCCATGACTTATCCAGGAAAATAAATTCGTTATAATTAGCAAATGTTTGCTGTCACTGAACACACTTCTGTTTCCTTATAAAACCATTCCATTGTTTGTCTTATGTTACTCCTTGTTCTGTACAGTTTTTATTTATTGTAACTAGTACTAGTTACAACATGAGGAAATAAAATTCCTTAAGTAAATATACGGTCTTGTTGTTGTTGTTCTATCCGATATCTATCTCATTGATAACTAAATGACACTAATCATTATAATGATTATGATGATGATGGCTCTGATACTGCTGCTGATGAAGATTATTGAGATAATTGTGGTAATAATGATGATGATGATGATGCTGATGATGGTGATGCTGTTGCGGCTATTTTTGCTGCTGCTGCTCTGCTGCTAATGATGATACTGATGATGATGATGATAATGATTATGATGATCATCATAATGAAGACTGTATTATGGTGAATAATATCAACTTATGATGAAATAAAAATGCACCATATACTTTTAATGAAACCATAGTTACTAACAAATGGTAAAATAAACTGTAAAAATTGCAAAATAATTATACTTATTCACTTTAGAAAATAATAATGAACCATAAGACATAAGACATATTATTGACTTAAACTAAATATAGTTTCTCGTCATCGTATACATACATATAAATAATCATTTTAAGAAATAATATTTGGAATTGATCGCCTTGTTATAAAAGCTGATAAATGAACTTATTGAATTAAAAATAATGAAGCATAAATGTACTTATTCACTTAAAAATATTGAAACATAAGTGTATTATTCACTTAAGAAAAATAATAATGAAACATAAATGTTCTTATTCACTTCAGAAATATTGAAACATATTTGTACTTATTCACTAAGAAAAATAATAAATGAAACATAAATGTTCTTATTCACTTAAGATAAAATGATAAAAAACAAATGTACTTATTCACTCCAGAAAAATAATGAAACATAAATGTACTTATTCACTTAGAATACAATGATAAAACACAAATGTACTTATTTACTCCAAAAAAATAATATAATGAAATATAAATGTACTTATTCACGTAAGAAAAATAATAATGAAACATAAATGTACCTATTCACTTAAGATAAAATGATAAAACACAAATGTACTTATTCACTCAAAAAAATAAAGAAATTTAAATGTACTTATTCACGTAAGAAAAATAATAATGAAACATAAATGTACCTATTCACTTTAAAAAAAAATATAAATGTACTTATTCATTTAAAAATTATTGAAACATAAATGTACTTATTGACTTAAGAAAAAAATAATGAAACATACATGTACATGTACTTATTCACTTAAAAATATTGAAACATAAATGTACTTATCCACTTAAGAAAAATAATGAAACATAAATAAATTTATTCACTTAAAAATATTGAAACATAAATGTACTTATGTTTAAGAAAATAATAATGAAACATAAATGTACTTATTTACTTAAGAAAAATAATAATGAAACGTAAATGTACTTATTCACTTACGAACAATGATAATGAAGCATAAATGAACTTGTTCTCTAAAACAATATTGAAACATAAATATACATATTCACTTAAGAAAAAAACCCATAGTTACTGACAAATGGTAAAATAAACTGTAAAAATTGCAAAATAAATATACTTATTCACTTTAGAAAATAATAATGAACCATAAGACATAAGACATATTATTGGCTTAAACTAAATATAGTTTCTCGTCATCATATACTTACATATAAATGAACATAATCATTTTAAGAAATAATATTTGGAATTGATCGCCTTGTTATAAAAGCTGATAAATGAACTTATTGAATTAAAAATAATATAGCATAAATTTACTTATTCACTTAAAAATATTGAAACATTAGTGTATTATTCACTTAAGAAAAATAATAATGAAACATAAATGTACTTATCAATTTAAGATAAAATGATAAAAAACAAATGTACTTATTCACTCAAAAAAATAATGAAATATAAATGTACTTATTCACGTAAGAAAAATAATAATGAAACATAAATGTGCCTATTCACTTTAAAAAAAACAACATCAAAGTACTTATTCACTTAAAAATTATTGAAACATAAATGTACTTATTCACTTCAGAAAAAAATATTGAAACATACATGTACATGTACTTAATCGCTTAAAAATATTGAAACATAAATGTACTTATCCACTTAAGAAAAATAATGAAACGTAAATAAATTTATTCACTTAAAAATATTGAAACATAAATGTACTTATGTTTAAGAAAATAATAATACAACATAAATGTACTTATTTACTTAAGAAAAATAATAATGAAACGTAAATGTACTTATTCACTTACGAACAATGATAATGAAGCATAAATGAACTTGTTCTCTAAAACAAAATTGAAACATAAATATAAATATTCACTTAAGAAAAAAAACATAAATGTACTTATTAACGTAAGAAAAATAATAATAAACATAAACGTACTTATTCACTTAAGATAAAAATAATGAGACAAAAATGTACTCATTCACTTAAAAAAATAGTGAAACATTTATGTACTTATTCACTTAAAAATAGTGAAACATATATGTACTTATTCACTTAAGAAAAATAGTAATGAAACATAAATGTACATATTCACATAAGAAAAGTATTAATGAAACATACATGTACATGTACTTATTCACTTGAAAAGTATTGAAACATAAATGTACTTATTCACTTAAGAAAAATAATGAAACATAAATTATCTTATTCACTTTAAAATATTGAAACATAAATGTACGTATTTACTTGAACATAATAATAATGAAACATAAATGTACTTATTTACTTAAGAAAACTAATAATGAAACATAAATGTACTTATTCACTTAAGAAAACTAATAATGAAACATAAATGTACTTATTCACTTAAAAATATTGAAACGTTAATGTACTTATTCTCTTAAGAAAACTAATAATGAAACATAAATGTACTTATTCACTTAAAAATATTGAAACGTTAATGTACATATTCACTTAAAAAAAATAATAATGAAACATAAATGTACTTATTCACGATCTAAATTCTAACAGGAAGACTGTTCCAAAATTTTATTACAATGGTAGAAGGGATTGGGCAATTCAGCATGCGCGGTTACGGATGCATAGCAGTTCCTTGCAGAAATTGAGGATACGTATCACATGTCCTTTATATCAATGTCAAATACCTCTACTCCATGACGTTATTCGTCCTATTACTCCAGACTTAAACACACTATTGTTGGGCATCGACACTCTTTCTGATGATGTCAATCGTAAAATATTTCACCATGTCCAAACATACATTTCGAAGACCAAGCGTTTTATTCATTGAATTAAACAATCCTTTATTCCATAAGAGTGACCAACAACACCTCAATAGGCATCCTGTGATAAAACCTCTATTTTCCTGTTTCTGTCTATATACTTTTTCTACCCTTTCCACTTTATTTCTACTCAATTTTTTTTTTTAAATAATTTAAGTTCTTTTGTTGATAACGACCAACGTGGCCGCATTTATCTGTGTAGATAGAGTAAATGTTTTATTGATAATGACCAGCGTGGCCGTATTTATCTGTGTAGGGAGAGTATATGTTTTGTTGATAATGACCAACGTGGCCGTATATATCTGTGTAGGGAGAGTAAATGTTTTGTTGATAACGACCAACACGGCCGTATGTATCTGTGTAGGGAGAGTAAATATTTTTGTTGACAATGACCGACATGGCCGTATTTATCTGTGTAGGGAGAGTAAATGTTTTGTTGACAATGACCGACATGGCCGTATTTATCTGTTTAGGGAGAGTAAATGTTTTGTTGACAATGACCGACATGGCCGTATTTATCTGTGTAGGGAGAGTAAATGTTTTGTTGACAATGACCGACATGGCCGTATTTATCAGTGTAGGGAGAGTAAATGTTTTGTTGACAATGACCGACATGGCCGTATTTATCTGTGTAGGAAGAGTGAATGTTTTGTTGATAACGACCAACATGGCCGTATGTATCTCTGTAGGAAGAGTAAATGTTTTGTTGATAATGACCAACATTGCTGTATTTATCTGTGTAAGAAGAGAAAATGTTTTGTTGACAATGATCAACATTGCTGTATTTATCTGTGTAAGAAGAGAAAATGTTTTGTTGACAATGATCAACATTGCTGTATTTATCTGTGTAAGAAGAGTAAATGTTTTGTTGACAATGATCAACGTGGCCTTATTTATCTGTGTAGGGAGAAGAAAATATATTGTTGATAATGACCAACATGGCCGTATTTTTCAGTGTAAGGAGAGTAAAAGTTTTGTTGACAATGACCAACATGGCCGTATTTATCTGTGTAGGGAGAGATTTTGTTGATAACGACCAACATGGCGGTATTTATCTGTGTAGGGAGAGTAAATGTTTTGTTGATAATGACCAGCACGGCCGAATTTATCTGTGTAGGGAGAGTGTATGTTTTGTTGATAATGACCAACACGGCCGTATTTATCTGTGTAGGAAAAGTATATGTTTTGTTGATAATGATCAACATTGTCGTATTTATCTGTGTAGGGAGAGTAAATGTTTTGTTGATAATGACCAACACGGCCGTATTTATCTGTGTAGGAAAAGTATATGTTTTGTTGATAATGATCAACATGGCCGTATTTATCTGTGTAGGGAGAGATTTTGTTGATAACGACCAACATGGCCGTATTTATCTGTGTAGTGAGAGTATATGTTTTCTTGACAATGACCAACATGGCCGTATTTATCTGTGCAGGGAGAGTATATGTTTTGTTGATAATGACCAACATGGCCGTATTTATCTGTGTAGTGAGAGTATATGTTTTGTTGACAATGACCCACATGGCCGTATTTATCTGTGTAGGAAGAGTAATTGTTTTGTTGACAATGACCCACATGGCCGTATTTATCTGTGTAGGAAGAGTGAATGGTTTGTTGACAATGACCAACGTGGCCGTATTTATCTGTGTAGGAAGAGTGAATGTTTTGTTGATAATGACTAACATGGCCGTATTTATCTGTGTAGGAAGAGTAAATGTTTTGTTGACAACGACCAACATGGCCGTATTTATCTGTGTAGGGAGAGTAAATGTTTTGTTGACAACGACCCACATGGCCGTATTTATCTGTGTAAGAAGAGTAAATGTTTTGTTGATAATGACCAACATGGCCGAATTTATCTGTGTAGTGAGAGTAAATGTTTTGTTGACAATGACCAACATGGCCGTATTAATCTTTGTAGGGAGAGTAAATGTTTTGTTGATAACGACCAACATGGCCGTATTTATCTGTGTAGGAAGAGTAAATGTTTTGTTGACAACGACCAACATGGCCGTATTTATCTGTGTAGAGAGAGTAAATGTTTTGTTGACAACGACCCACATGGCCGTATTTATCTGTGTAAGAAGAGTAAATGTTTTGTTGATAATGACCAACATGGCCGAATTTATCTGTGTAGTGAGAGTAAATGTTTTGTTGACAACGACCCACATGGCCGTATTTATCTGTGTAAGAAGAGTAAATGTTTTGTTGATAATGACCAACATGGCCGAATTTATCTGTGTAGGAAGAGAAAATGTTTTGTTGACAATGACCCACATGACCGTATTTATCTCTTCTTACACAGATAAATACGGCCATGTTGGTCATTTTCAACAAAACATTTACTCTTCTTACACAGATAAATACGGCCATTTTGGTCATTTTCAACAAAACATTTACTCTCCCTACAGATAAATACGGCCATGTGGGTCGTTGTCAACAAAACATTTACTCTCCCTACACAGATTAATACGGCCACGTGGGTCATTGTCAACAAAACATTTACTCTCCCTAAACAGATTAATACGGCCACGTTGGTCATTATCAACAAAACATATACTCTCCCTAATCAGATAAATACGGCCACATGGGTCATTGTCAACAAAACATATACTCTTCCTGCACAGATAAATACGGCCACGTGGGTCATTGTCAACAAAACATATACTCTTCTTACACAGATACATACAGCAATGTTGATCATTGTCAACAAAACCTTTACTCTTCCTACACAGATAAATACGACCACGTTTGTCATTATCAACAAAACATTTACTATTCCTACACAGATAAATACGGCCACGTTGGTCATTATTAACAAAACATATACTCTCCCTAAACAGATAAATACGGCCACGTGGGTCATTGTCAACAAAACATATACTCCCCCTGCACAGATAAATACGGCCATGTTGATCGTTAACAACAAAACATTTACTTTTCCTACACAGGTAAATACGGCAATGTTGATTGTTATCAACAAAACATTTACTCCTACCTACACAGATAAATACGGTCATGTTGGTCGTTATCAACAAAACATATACTCTTTCTACCCAGATAAATACGGCAATGTTGGTCGTTATCAACAAAACATATACTCTTCCTACCCAGATAAATACGGCCATGTTGGTCGTTATCAACAAAACATATACTCTTACTACACAGATAAATACGGTCATGTTGGTCGTTATCAACAAAACATATACTCTTCCTACCCAGATAAATACGGCCATGTTTGTCGTTATCAACAAAACATATACTTTTCCTACACAGATAAATACGGCCATGTTGGTCGTTATCAACAAAATCTCTCCCTACACAGATAAAAACGGCCACATTGGTCATTGTCAACAAAACATTTACTCTCCCTAGACACATAAATACGGCCATGTTGGTCGTTATCAACAAAACATGTAATCTCCCTACACAGATAAATACGGCCATGTTGGTCATTGTCAATGGTCATCGTCAACAAAACATAAACTCTCCCTACACAGATAGATACGGCCATGTTACTTCCTACACAGATAAATACGGCCATGTTGGTCATTGTTAACAATTGTTCTTCCTACACAGATAAATACGGCCATGTTGGTCATTGTTAACAAAACTTATACTCTCACTACACAGATAAATACGACAATATTGGTCATTATCAACAAAACATATACTCTTCCTACACCGATAAATACGGCCACATTGGTCATTGTCAACAATACATTTACTCTTCCTACACCGATAAATACGGCCATGTTGGTCATTATCAACAATACATTTACTCTTCCTACACAGATAAATACGGCCACATTGGTCATTGTCAACAAAACATTTACTCTCACTACACAGATAAATACGGCCATGTTGGTCATTGTCAACAAAACATATACTCTTCCTACACCGATAAATACGGCCATGTTGGTCATTGTCAACAAATGTTTTTTCTACACCGATAAATACGGCCATGTTGGTCATTGTCAACAAATGTTCTTTCTACACAGATAAATACGGCCATGTTGGTCATTGTCAACAAATGTTCTTTCTACACAGATAAATACGGCCATGTTGGTCATTGTCAACAAATGTTCTTCCTACACCGATAAATACGGCCATGTTGGTCATTGTCAACAAATGTTCTTTCTACACAGATAAATACGGCCATGTTGGTCACTGTTAAGAAAACATATACTCTCACTACACAGATAAATACGGCAATGTTAGTCATTATCAACAAAACATTTACTCTTCCTACACCGATAAATACGGCCATGTTGGTCATTGTCAACAAATGTTCTTTCTACACAGATAAATACGGCCATGTTGGTCACTGTTAAGAAAACATATACTCTCACTACACAGATAAATACGGCAATGTTAGTCATTATCAACAAAACATTTACTCTTCCTACACCGATAAATACGGCCGTGTTGGTCATTGTCAACAATACATTTACTCTTCCTACACCGATAAATACGGCCACATTGGTCATTGTCAACAAAACATTTACTCTTCCTACACCGATAAATACGGCCATGTTGGTCATTGTCAACAAAACATTTACTCTTCCTACACCGATAAATACGGCCATGTTGGTCATTGTCAACAAATGTTCTTTCTACACCGATAAATACGGCCATGTTGGTCATTGTCAACAAATGTTCTTTCTACACAGATAAATACGGCCATGTTGGTCATTGTCAACAAATGTTCTTTCTACACAGATAAATACGGCCACATTGGTCATTGTCAACAAAACATTTACTCTTCCTACACCGATAAATACGGCCACATTGGTCATTGTCAACAAAACATTTACTCTCACTACACCGATAAATACGGCCATGTTGGTCATTGTCAACAAAACATTTACTCTTCCTACACCGATAAATACGGCCACATTGGTCATTGTCAACAAAACATTTACTCTCACTACACCGATAAATACGGCCATGTTGGTCATTGTCAACAAAACATTTACTCTTCCTACACCGATAAATACGGCCATGTTGGTCATTGTCAACAAATGTTCTTTCTACACAGATAAATACGGCCATGTTGGTCATTGTCAACAAAACATTTACTCTTCCTACACCGATAAATACGGCCGTGTTGGTCATTGTCAACAATACATTTACTCTTCCTACACCGATAAATACGGCCACATTGGTCATTGTCAACAAAACATTTACTCTTCCTACACCGATAAATACGGCCATGTTGGTCATTGTCAACAAAACATTTACTCTTCCTACACCGATAAATACGGCCATGTTGGTCATTGTCAACAAATGTTCTTTCTACACCGATAAATACGGCCATGTTGGTCATTGTCAACAAATGTTCTTTCTACACAGATAAATACGGCCATGTTGGTCACTGTTAAGAAAACATATACTCTCACTACACAGATAAATACGGCCATGTTAGTCATTATCAACAAAACATTTACTCTTCCTACACCGATAAATACGGCCACATTGGTCATTGTCAACAAAACATTTACTCTTCCTACACCGATAAATACGGCCATGTTGGTCATTGTCAACAAAACATTTACTCTTCCTACACCGATAAATACGGCCATGTTGGTCATTGTCAACAAATGTTCTTTCTACACCGATAAATACGGCCATGTTGGTCATTGTCAACAAATGTTCTTTCTACACAGATAAATACGGCCATGTTGGTCATTGTCAACAAATGTTCTTTCTACACAGATAAATACGGCCACATTGGTCATTGTCAACAAAACATTTACTCTTCCTACACCGATAAATACGGCCATGTTGGTCATTGTCAACAATACATTTACTCTTCCTACACAGATAAATACGGCCATGTTGGTCATTGTCAACAATACATTTACTCTTCCTACACAGATAAATACGGCCACATTGGTCATTGTCAACAAAACATTTACTCTTCCTACACCGATAAATACGGCCATGTTGGTCATTGTCAACAAATGTTCTTTCTACACAGATAAATACGGCCATGTTGGTCATTATCAACAAAACATATACTCTCACTACACAGATAAATACGGCAATGTTAGTCATTATCAACAAAACATTTACTCTTCCTACACCGATAAATACGGCCGTGTTGGTCATTGTCAACAATACATTTACCCTTCCTACACAGATAAATACGGCCACATTGGTCATTGTCAACAAAACATTTACTCTCACTACACAGATAAATACGGCAATGTTGGTCATTATCAACAAAACATATACTTTTCCTACACAGGTAAATACGGCAATGTTGATCGTTATCAACAAAACATTTACTCTCCCTACACAGATAAATACGGCCATGTTGGTCGTTATCAACAAAATCTCTCCTTACACAGATAAAAACGGCCATGTTGGTCATTGTCAACAAAACATTTACTCTCCCTAGACAGATAAATACGGCCATGTTGGTCGTTATCAACAAAACATTTACTCTCCCTACACAGATAAATACGGCCATGTTGGTCATTGTCAATGGTCATCGTCAACAAAACATAAACTCTCACTACACAGATAGATACGGCCATGTTACTACCTACACTGATAAATACGGCCATGTTGGTCATTGTCAACAAAACATTTACTCTCCCTACACAGATAAATACGGCCATGTTGGTCGTTGTCAACAAAACATTTACTCTTCCTACACAGATAAATACGGTCATGTTGGTCGTTATCAACAAAACATATACTCTTTCTACCCAGATAAATACGGCAATGTTGGTCGTTATCAACAAAACATATACTCTTCCTACCCAGATAAATACGGCCATGTTGGTCGTTATCAACAATACATATACTCTTACTACACAGATAAATACGGTTATGTTGGTCGTTATCAACAAAACATATACTCTTCCTACCCAGATAAATACGGCCATGTTTGTCGTTATCAACAAAACATATACTTTTCCTACACAGATAAATACGGCCATGTTGGTCGTTATCAACAAAATCTCTCCCTACACAGATAAAAACGGCCATGTTGGTCATTGTCAACAAAACATGTAATCTCCCTACACAGATAAATACGGCCATGTTGGTCATTGTCAATGGTCATCGTCAACAAAACATAAACTCTCCCTACACAGATAGATACGGCCATGTTACTTCCTACACAGATAAATACGGCCATGTTGGTCATTGTTAACAATTGTTCTTCCTACACAGATAAATACGGCCATGTTGGTCATTGTTAACAAAACTTATACTCTCACTACACAGATAAATACGACAATATTGGTCATTATCAACAAAACATATACTCTTCCTACACCGATAAATACGGCCACATTGGTCATTGTCAACAATACATTTACTCTTCCTACACCGATAAATACGGCCATGTTGGTCATTGTCAACAATACATTTACTCTTCCTACACCGATAAATACGGCCATGTTGGTCATTGTCAACAATACATTTACTCTTCCTACACCGATAAATACGGCCACATTGGTCATTGTCAACAATACATTTACTCTTCCTACACCGATAAATACGGCCATGTTGGTCATTGTCAACAATACATTCACTCTTCCTACACAGATAAATACGGCAATGTTAGTCATTATCAACAAAACATATACTCTTCCTACACCGATAAATACGGCCGTGTTGGTCATTGTCAACAATACATTTACTCTTCCTACACAGATAAATACGGCCACATTGGTCATTGTCAACAAAACATTTACTCTCACTACACAGATAAATACGGCAATGTTGGTCATTATCAACAAAACATATACTTTTCCTACACAGGTAAATACGGCAATGTTGATCGTTATCAACAAAACATTTACTCTCCCTACACAGACAAATACGGCCATGTTGGTCGTTATCAACAAAATCTCTCCTTACACAGATAAAAACGGCCATGTTGGTCATTGTCAACAAAACATTTACTCTCCCTAGATAGATAAATACGGCCATGTTGGTCGTTATCAACAAAACATTTACTCTCCCTACACAGATAAATACGGCCATGTTGGTCATTGTCAATGGTCATCGTCAACAAAACATAAACTCTCACTACACAGATAGATACGGCCATGTTACTACCTACACTGATAAATACGGCCATGTTGGTCATTGTTAACAAAACATTTACTCTCCCTACACAGATAAATACGGCCATGTTGGTCGTTGTCAACAAAACATTTACTCTTCCTACACAGATAAATACGGCCATGTTGGTCATTGTTAAGAAAACATATACTCTCACTACACAGATAAATACGGCCATGTTGGTCGTTATCAACAAAACATTTACTCTCCCTACACAGATAAATACGGCCATGTTGGTCATTGTCAATGGTCATCGTCAACAAAACATAAACTCTCACTACACAGATAGATACGGCCATGTTACTACCTACACTGATAAATACGGCCATGTTGGTCATTGTTAACAAAACATTTACTCTCCCTACACAGATAAATACGGCCATGTTGGTCGTTGTCAACAAAACATTTACTCTCACTACACAGATAAATACGGCAATGTTGGTCACTATCAACAAAACATATACTCTTCCTACACCGATAAATACGGCCACGTTGGTCATTGTCAACAATACATTTACTCTTCCTACACAGATAAATACGGCCACATTGGTCATTGTCAACAAAACATTTATTCTCACTACACAGATAAATACGGCCATGTTGGTCGTTGTCAACAATACATTTACTCTTCCTACACAGATAAATACGGCCATGTTGGTCGTTGTCAACAATACATTTACTCTTCCTACACAGATAAATACGGCCACATTGGTCATTGTCAACAAAACATTTATTCTCACTACACAGATAAATACGGCCATGTTGGTCATTATCAACAAAACATTTACTCTTCCTACACAGATAAATACGGCCATGTTGGTCATTATCAACAAAACATATACTTTTCCTACACAGATAAATACGGCCATGTTGGTCATTATCAACAAAACATATACTTTTCCTACACAGATAAATACGGCCATGTTGGTCATTATCAACAAAACATATACTTTTCCTACACAGATAAATACGGCCATGTTGGTCGTTGTCAACAATACATTTACTCTTCCTACACAGATAAATACGGCCACATTGCTCATTGTCAACAAAATATTTACTCTTCCTACACAGATAAATACGGCCATGTTGGTCATTGTCAACAAAACATATACTCTCACTACAAAGATAAATACGGCCATGTTGGTCATTATCAACACAACATTTAGTCTCACTACACAGATAAATACGGCCATGTTGGTCATTGTCAACAAAACATATACTCTCACTACAAAGATAAATACGGCCATGTTGGTCATTATCAACAAAACATATACTCTTCCTACACAGATAAATACGGCCACATTGGTCATTGTCAACAAAACATTTATTCTCACTACACAGATAAATACGGCCATGTTGGTCGTTGTCAACAATACATTTACTCTTCCTACACAGATAAATACGGCCATGTTGGTCGTTGTCAACAATACATTTACTCTTCCTACACAGATAAATACGGCCACATTGGTCATTGTCAACAAAACATTTATTCTCACTACACAGATAAATACGGCAATGTTGGTCATTATCAACAAAACATATACTCTTCCTGCACAGATAAATACGGCCATGTTGGTCATTATCAACAAAACATTTACTCTTCCTACACAGATAAATACGGCCACATTGGTCATTGTCAACAAAACATTTATTCTCACTACACTGATAAATACGGCCATGTTGGTCGTTGTCAACAATACATTTACTCTTCCTACACAGATAAATACGGCCATGTTGGTCGTTGTCAACAATACATTTACTCTTCCTACACAGATAAATACGGCCACATTGGTCATTGTCAACAAAACATTTATTCTCACTACACAGATAAATACGGCAATGTTGGTCATTATCAACAAAACATATACTTTTCCTACACAGATAAATACGGCCATGTTGGTCATTATCAACACAACATTTAGTCTCACTACACAGATAAATACGGCCATGTTGGTCACTATCAACAAAACATTTAGTCTTCCTACACAGATAAATACGGCCATGTTGGTCATTATCAACAAAACATTTAGTCTTCCTACACAGATAAATACGGCCATGTTGGTCATTATCAACAAAACATATACTCTTCCTACACAGATAAATTCGGCCATGTTGGTCACTATCAACAAAACATTTACTCTCCCTGCACAGATAAATACGGCCATGTTGGTCATTATCAACAAAACATATACTCTTCCTGCACAGATAAATACGGCCATGTTGGTCATTATCAACAAAACATTTACTCTCCCTGCACAGATAAATACGGCCATGTTGGTCATTATCAACAAAACATTTACTCTCACTACACAGATAAATACGGCCATGTTGGTCATAATCAACAAAACATATACTCTCACTACACAGATAAATACGGCCATGTTGGTCATAATCAACAAAAGATTTACTCTCCCTGCACAGATAAATACGGCCATGTTGGTCATTATCAACAAAACATTTACTCTCACTACACAGATAAATACGGCCATGTTGGTCATAATCAACAAAACATATACTCTCACTACACAGATAAATACGTCCATGTTGGTCATTATCAACAAAACATTTACTCTCCCTGCACAGATAAATACGGCCACGTTGGTCATTATCAACAAAACATATACTCTTCCTACACAGAAAAATACGGCCATGTTGATCATTATCAACAAAACATTTACTCTTCGTTTACAGATAAATGGTGCACTTGTTCTAATACATCAAAATGGAAGTTTATCAAAATCATTCTGCAAGATTAGGAATTATTAAAACATGTAAGAAGCCTACGTCATTTTTTAACTCACCTCGTGAACGAAACATTCAAAATACAAAACATTATAATGAAACATAATTGTATTTATTCACCTACGAAACTAATGGTAAGACATAAATGTTATGATGTTTTTATTGACCTATGAAGAGTAACTAAGAAACACAAATGCTTTTATTTCCATATGGAAACAAATAGTTACACATTTAACATCATTATTGATTTACCTATGAACCCTAATAATGAAATATAATTATCTTATTTTCAATGAAACATAAATGTATACAATTACCTACGAAAAATAATAATGAATTAATTTCCCTATGGAAACAAGTAATAAATCATAAACATACTTATTCGACTAATGGAACATAACTGTGTTTCTTTTCACCTTAGAAAATTTATTTATTCACATTTGGGAACTTAAAATAATAAAACATAAAATGACTTATCCACCTGTTTAAACGTAAAATGAATCATATATGTTCTCATTCAAACATGGAAACTAATAATAATGAAACAAAATGTACTTATTCACCAATGGACTTTAATAATGAAACACATATTTATTTATCACATCATACCACATTGTTATAATACATAAACGTGCCTATTTACCTATGGGGATGTATAATGGAACATAAGATGAAAGATAAATGCATTTACTAATATAGTGACAATTAGAGTGAAGCATAGAATGTATTAATTTAATTATGAAATATTTTTATGAAATATAAATGAAACGTTAATGTTTTTTAACCTATGGAGACTTATAACGAAAAATAAATATACATATTCGCCTATGGAATCCTATAATGTGATATAGATGAAACGTAAATCAACCGTATTACCTATGGAAACTTATAATGAAACATTAATGTACATATTCACCTATCGAATCCTGTAAAGTAATATAATGAAACGCATATGAACCTTTTAACCTATGGGCATCTATAATGAAACGTAAAACATATTTATTAAACAATATAAACTTACGATGAAACATAACATGTATTGGCATCTTGAAATAAAACACAAATGCAACGTAAATGTTCTTATTTACATATAAAAACTTTTATTGAGACATAAATGTACTAATTCACTTATGTAAACATTTATTGAAACGTACATGTACGTATTTACCTATGTAAACTTATACTGAAACATAAATATACTTATTCATCTATGTAAATTTATATTGAAACATTCCTTAAATGTTTTTATTCAACATATGAAATTAATAAAGAAAATTAATATACTGAATGAAAGTTAGTACTAAAATATACAGGTATTTACTTGTCCTTGGCAACGTGTAGTATTTACAAAAAGTTTATGTATTTATTCACCAACTTGAATATAAACTTAAATAAAAATTTTCACCTAAAAATACAATGAAACATAACTCTAATACAGTATGACTGAAATCAATGTATTTACTAGACCCAAGGATGGTACTTAAACAAAATACTGGAATATATGATATATTAATTGAATATTTGGCTTATCAGGTTTATCATTATTTTAACTATAATTTTCAACTGATCATGAAATATTGAACACACTTCTTTTTACTAAAGTCTAAGTTTGATGAACTAAGTTTGAAATAATAAATTCATTTATTCTTACTCATGCCCAGAAAGTATTTATTTGTATTATTTTATTGTTTATGTTACAATCCAAATGATATAGAGGTTGAGTTCCACTTCTTATGTATATTTCTCTATCTTAGCACATTACGAAAAAGGTATTTGACAAAGGATCACCACAAAGTACGGTGTCCCATTTGGGGCATCGCGGCATATTTTTTTTAATTAACTCCAGTCGAAACCAATGAAACTACGACGATGAAAAGTCAAACAACGAAACTACGATGGTGAAAACTCGAAATTTGATTTCGACATTTCACCATCGTAGTTTTGACTTTTCACTTTCGCAGTTACGTTGTTTCGTTGTTTCGTTGTTTTGACTTGACCTAATTTAAAAATATGCTGCGATGACCTCCACAGGACACCGTACAAAAGACATTCTGTGATCCAGTTTTTAGAGTTTTTCTCAATCCACAGAATAAAACCAATGGAATATCATAAATACATAACATTTATGATATATAAAACGAACAATGAAAATGAGAAAAACAGTGTCAAATATCTGAGTAAAGTGGTCATCCATATTACATTTACGAGTATGCCTACCTTAGTTATATATTTAATAACATACGCTGAACTTTAAATTATATAACGTTATAATGCTACTGTGAAAAAAACAACATTATAGCTGTCAAGTGATTACATGTTTTGTGTTTATTGTATGTCGAATATTACAATATATAAAAACATATGCTTGGTAAAGGCTCTACCCAGAAAGACGTCGAGCGTGATTTGTCTAAGTTGTTAAGTTGTAAGAACCTTTTTCACAGTCAATGGAAAATAAATAAATTTAAAACAAAAACAAAATATAATTTACGATGATGTACTTTGTTCAAAACTCAATAATAAATACATGTATATGTGTCCATGAAAAATTTAACACACTTTTATATACAAGAGGCTAAATTTTATACACTTATATCGAAACAATAAACCCATTTTTCACTCACTATATCGGTCAAAGACGCTGTCTCAAGATCACTTACCTCTCACAGCTAAGGTTGTAGGTTCGAGTCCCGCTCGCTCCAAAAACTTTATGTGAGGAAGTTTCCAGTTACTTTCGAAAGGACGATGGTTCTACTATATGACTTAGTTTGAGGTTTTCCTCTAGCAATAAAACTGGATATGCCATATATAACCTGAAATGTGTTCAAAATGGCGTTAACCCCATTCAAAAAAAATTACTCACATTATCAACTTACCGTGGAACATTTAATACACTATTTATATCAAAGGCTTAATTTTATGAAATAAACAGGAAATGATAGAACACATTTTCAATACTGCAATACTTTAAATATATGGTAGAATGATCCATCATTTCTAGCACTGTTGTATTTAAAAAAAATGTTCTGTCAACAAATAAACTTGTTAATTAAATAAATTTATTGTGGAAGCTTTTGCTACTAGACGAAGCATTCCTAATGTTATAAACATGGCAACAAGAAAATACTTTATTACACATTTAAATTGATAAACTCGTAGGTTCATCCTCGATATATAAATACATTAAATAACAAACTTAATATAATCATAAATAATGGATTTATATTTTGATAACTGACATGAGAATATTTGTTGTATATTTATGTTTTGTTACGAGAAATATATTACAATATATATCATGCATATAAGTCAAATACAATTGAAGGCAAAAGGGTCTGGCAACAAGTTTTCTCACCTGACAGTTAAAAATTAGTCAGTTATTCGGTTTTCTTCGTTTGTCATTTAAGAGTGTAACTCTTCAATTTTAGAGATGACAAATAAAGATGAAACGAAAAATAGAATTACCGTACTACCCTCAACCCCCCCCCCCCCCCCCCCCCACCACAATCCACCCCACACCAAACCCTTCCTCTGATATAGAAAACAGAAATTGATACTGTGGATCAAATCGGAACTGCAAAGATCCACATAGAAGCCACTAAACAGTTAAAACGGTGGGCTCTAACGCAAGCTTACTGTTGTATTCTGTCTATTTACACTAGCCTGGTCTGAAATATGGCGAGTATATAATAACTAGAAACCCGGGAAATAAATAACAAAACTCTTCTTTTATTTCTCTGGAGGATAAAACGTTTTATTGGTTCATAAACGAAAAACGTGGTCGTATTGTACCATTAAGAAAGCGAATTGTTATTTTCGCCGATTATGGTGAAAATACCGTTATCCGAGGCGGCAAGCAAATTAGATATATCTTATTTACACCAGGGGCTATAGTTTATGGCCTAACTTTACTGTTTGGTATCGGAATAACTGCTCGTATTACCAAATATGGAAAGCTATGTGGCAGAATTCCAAACTTTTCAAGTGGTTGCATGCAAAACATTGTCAAATTTTACGACTTTGCCGTTTTATTTACAAATTTAAAAGCCAATTTGAGATCATTTTATTCATACGGCCGCTTTTCAATGGACGGTAAAACGAGTTGAAATGTTGTCGAACTGTCTCAGGGAAACTTAGCCATAGATAAACTCATATAAAAGTTAATAAGGCATTTTCACCGACAACAAACTTTGGTCACCTCATGACGAACGCGTAACACTTCTCTCGCTCGTTTCCACAGTTGTACATTTTACGACAATCGGTTTGTTTTATGTCAAAAGGACAGCATCTTCACCCGACAATATTTTATTTCCGGTATTTCCTGAATTCACGCGGAGACAACAGCAGCAAAATAATTTCCCATCTTTTATCTTCAGCGCTATTTTATAAATATTAGCTGTAATTAATTCGTCTAGTGGTAAAACTGGTGAGATATGTTGACTTCATAGCAACACGGTCATTTCGACACACCATGGGGTTCACCATGTTGAACATTTAAATGGGACCACCATAATTGTAAGTTTGAGGCAGATATTGATTTAAAGATACGATATAGTAAAAACTAATTACAAGTAGGCAATTAAAACGAGACGCAATGCCCGCGACAAATTTTAACAAAACACACACGGAACTCTCTGATAATACATAGATTTACGTGTTTTCCCCCGCGACTTCAGTTGACTTGCGAATATAGATCTTTGCATTTGTTGTGCATGGATTTATAATGACAGTTTATGCAAAACACAGGTCAATGGAAACAAAAAGTGATTCCGTGGGGGTGGTTGCATAATCAAATGATGATAAGTAAGCCGTGTTTTACTTCTTTATTCGTTTTAATTTATTATTCGTTCACATTGATCATCTAATTGGAACTCTTAGTAGTTAACTTATTGTAAGGTTTGAATGTTTAATGTACAAAATAAATAAATAAAGAAGTCAGAAAAATAATTGTTTGATTGAATATTTAACGTCATTTTATGGCATCGAGGGCTAACAGACGATATGTTAACCTAACCACTGTTTCCAGGGATTAACCAGTACTCGAGCACACCCCATCTCCGCAAGTAACTGATAGCTTTCTCACTTGAATCAGTGATGAGAGACGAATGATAATGAGACACAATGGCGTATATCAATCATCACGAAGACTGATGCCGGGTGGGGATTCGAACTCACGACCCCTGGATTGATAGTCAGACGCGTAACCGACTGAGCTAATCGGGCCTAGAAAAATAAGGATATGAATATATTATTTTGGAAACTGTGTCGGCAGTAAACACAATCATCAGAATAACAATTATCCACACCTTTCATTATAGATGAAAGCAAACCATATAATGAATGCAAGATTCTATCTTTTCATATATAAATCTGGGTGTTTTCACAAAATAAAGGAGAAGTAGAAAACCATAACGATGATTTCACACCTATACTGAACTTAAAATGGTTGACAGAAATCATGCAATGTAAACAATATGAGTATCTTATACATCAACGTAAGAAAACAGCCAGCACATATCTCTGTCCATTTCTTACTAATGAATGTTGTTATCGCATTCATATATTTATATCGGTTGTCATTTTAAATTAGAATTTTATGTTAAATTAAATATGAGCAGAGACCAACGTCGTATATTATCCAAATAACGAAGTTGCAATCTCCAATTAGCTGTTGAAACTTGGCGATGCACTAGACCTAAAACTCCTGTTAATGACCGTATTTGCAAATACTGTGACACTCATACAACTGAAGATGAAATACATTTTTTGATAGGTTGTACGTTTTACTCAGATTTCCGTTACGAATTATTTCTCATAGCTTCATATGAAAATCAAAATTTCAATGTTTTCTCTTCCTGTGATAAACTTAATATATTAATGAACAGTGATACAATAAATTTTGTCTTGCAAACACCTTAATTAGCATGATCAAAAGAAGGAAACATGCTACATAGAGTCAATATATTTTAATAATCAACATTATTTGTAAAGTGAGCATAATCAATATTGTACTATAATTTTTAAGGTATTTTATTCTTAATGTAACAATATATATACTATATTATTGAAAATTATAGAAATAGACATAGTACAGCCAGTGTTAATCAGTTCATTACGAATCTGATTCGTGGTGATACTCGATATTTTAAGACATGTCTTATCAACGCCCTACTGCAATGTACATACATATTATCAGAGAAGTAATAATAATTATCTTAATGAGATTTTTTGATAAAAGTTGCATTGCTATTTTCTAAATGACAATGCAACGTTTATTGCAATTAACATTGGCTGAGCTAATTTTAATTCTTGTTTCTAATTTATATAGCTAATGTTTGATTGAAATTAATATTTTCTGTGATATTCTTATATTTTAGATGTTGAATGTATATATGACATAGTGATAATAGTATAATAATATATTGTTAATGTTTATTTTTTATAATAACATGAAGTGATAATAATGTTTTAGTGTCTCGTAGGTCAAAATAAACGGCCGGATATAGAAGTTTTAATATACATATACTTTAACTTACTTTGATGCAACTTTTATATGTGACACTCTAATAAACTTTTAAAGTCTTTAAAGTCTAAAGTCTATTTAAAACAAGTGGACGAACGAACGAACGAACGAACAAAAACGTAGGTAAGCAAGCGTATAAACGGGTGTTTGACTGAATAAATGAATGGATGAGTGAGTGAGTGAGTGAGTGAGTGAGTGAGTGAGTGAGTGAGTGAGTGAGTGAGTGAGTGAGTGAGTGAGTGAGTGAGTGAGTGCCGAGTGAGATGACTGTTGTACGATAAATAAAGTAATGAATCAATCAATGAATCATCAATCAACACTGATGATTAATTATGAATAAATTAAATGACTGAATAAAAATTAATGAATGAGTTCATTTATAAATTGATTGATTGACAGATTGATTGGGGTTGTTTCACACAATTGTATCGATTATACCAAATCCAGTCTTGATTTAACTGCTCTATTATGCTAACATTTAATTTTGGATTCATTTTTAAAGAAACAAACTTGTATATTAGAGAACTTAGGCACGAATGCCCTCTCACAGATCTAGGAATTAAAGCAGATGAGCAGCGCAGCCACCTGGTATCTCAATTACCCGGATGCACGATTAAAATTATATTCGTGTTTGTTAAATACGTGCTACATTTCTCTGTTCTTTTGAACCTGTATCAGCTAAATACAAGATAATTTAATGCTAACCAGTCTCATGTTACCTTCAACTTATTAACCAGACCAAATACTGGTATTCAATTGGATATCTTATTGCTGAGAAGCGAAGCGTGGCTAATTCTCGTCTTTGATGAGATTTTACGAGAATTTAATAATGGCTTCCATTACCCGAAGTGTGTATGTTTATATTGTGACAGCAATAAAAGTTGTGTGGTCTAACTACTTAAATGGAAATCACAAAGGCGTTCATATATCGATATCGTTCTTTTTATTCAAACGTTTTCATTTACACCTATTTGAAAAACATCTCCTGCATCGGGCCCTCGGTTTTGCCTACAAGGGTTCTATCTTATTATTTCTAATACGAGTAAACAATACTTATTAGGTCAACATACACTAGGTTTCACCGGGGTAAATACACTGGTAAAACAATTGTTTTCTTCGGTGGCATCGTTTTATTTTTTCAGTTTGTTTGAATTTTAACCGTTATTTTTGTGCCATCGAGGGCTACCAGACGATCAGTTGACCTAACCACTCTTTCCTGAGTTCCTGACGTCAGTTGTCAAGTAAAATTATGTTACTTTCAGTTGACCGACGGAAACTGATAAAATGTATATGCGATTTGTTCTCGTTCAGGGGTGATCTGAAAATTATGTAATGTGATAACATTGACAAAATGATATGATGCTTGGTTATACATCGTATGGTATTTTATGCCAACTCGGTTTATAAATTCAATGATAAATGATTGATTGATTGATTGAATATTTAGCGTCATTCTTATGCCATCGATGGCTAACAGACGATCAGTTAACCTAACCACTGTTTCCTGGGATTAACCAGTACTCGAGCACACCCTGTCTCCGCAAGTAACTGATAACTTTCCCACTTGAATCAGTGGTGAGAGACGAATGATAATGAGATACAATGTCTTATATCAATCATCACGGAGACTGTTGGCGGGCGGGGGATTCGAACTCACGACCCCTGGATTGATAGTCAGACGCGTAACCGACTGAGCTAATCGGGCCCGGCAATGATAAATGATACATTTAGCTTAGGTTTACACAGGCATGTTTTAGTCAAACTGCGAACATAACCTGGCAATAAAAAAGCAAGAATGAAATTACCAAGAGGTCAAAGAGGACATGAGGATGCTCTACTTGTTTATAGTGGGCATTACACGTTTTGAAATTTCACAATATTAACCCTCTTTGGGGATCGTCTAATATTTACACAAATAAAAAAGAAATTGATAATTTTTCGTTTACCACAGTATTCCAATATACACTTAAAATCCCCTTAGAGTGTATCTATACACCCCAGAGCCCCTTGATGTGTACATCTCTATACACCCCAGTCTCCCTTGATGTGTACATCTCTATACACCCAAGTGCCCCTTGATGTATACATCTCTATACACCCCAGTGCCCCTTGATGTGTACATCTCTATACACCCCAATGCCTCTTGATGTGTACAGTCATAGAACCCTTAATCATAGAGATAATCTATATCAAATTATGAAGATATTTGACTGACCGGTTGTTGAGAATAAGCTTTTTGAGAATGTTTAATTCCAACCCTTTTTTTGACCCACATGGCCCCTTAATTGAAATTGAATCCTGCTTATTGAACTAAATTTTATTCGCTATTCAGATCTCAAACCGAATAACAACTCTGCACTAATGGATTGAAAAAAATATAACTTTCCGCTTTCCCATAGTATGTAAAACTATGTAAAACTTAAAGTCTCCTTACATGGTCCCTATAAATACAAACCCCTTTATGTGTACAAACTTCAAACTCCTACACAAATATGATTTAATTAGGTTATGAACAAATTTGACAGACCGGTTGTTAAGAAGAGGTTTTTGAAAATGTTTAGTTTTAACCATTTTGTAATCCTACATGGTCCCTTATAGAAAATTAAATCCTCCTTAAAACCTCCTTAACAAACATTTATTTTATACAGCTACAAGATGCTTCAGAACTCAAACCGAATAAAAAGAATTCACAAATGGGCGAGGAAAAATCCGTTTTCTCATAGTATTCCTATATAAAACTATCAAAGTCCCCTAAAAGTACTAGCCCCATGATTTGTACAAACTTCAAACCCTTTTGGATAGGGGTAATTGATGCCAAATATTAAGAGTTTTTGTTTTGTTTATTATAATAACTTGGGTCCTCTAGTTTAAACATCGGTGTGGGATCATTTTAACCTCATTTATATAAATCTAATATAACAGTAATTGGTTATCATTACTACATTAATATTTTCAAAAACTATTTGGCGGTTCATGAGAAGACGATTTTTGAAGTTTTTTAATTATTTTTTAGTAACGGCGGCCATCTTGAATTTCAGATAAAACAATCTGTGTAGTCTCCTATATAATAGAAACATCCATGTGAGGATTGAGTTTAACTGGCTCTGTGGTTTCAGGGAAAGTGCTGCTGACAGACGACAGACGACAAACAACGCGCCATTGCATAATCCTTTCTTGAATTGCCATGTAGAGCTAAAATATGAATAAAATATCTTGGTGACATTTGTTTTAGCAAAGTTATGTTGTTACACGATATGTTTTAAAAAAATATTTTAAAACAGAAAACCCTTCAGCAGAATTTCAACTATATAAATGTCAGTAGATGCTTGTATATAATTCAAAGCTAAGAACTTTTTTAATATTATTTTGAATACCAATTCAATGATATATGACCTCCACCCGGCCACTCCCTTTTTGAAGACAAACCAGGATATTTGCATTTAATATTAACCGATGAGAGAATTTATAATATATGTGACTACTTTAAAATTTGTTTAAGGCCTCTACTGCCAGGGGTGAGAAGTCTATGTTCTTGATACTGCATAGTTGTTTGAAATAACATGTTAACTTAGACTATAGAACGGACATAACAGTGAGATTTGAGTACGTTGATTGGTTAATTGCTACAGCGAAAGTTGAATGACGTCACAATTTGTTACGTGTTTAAGTGCTATTAATTGTGAGAGAGGCATAAAATTCCGTCATATTTCACTGTATTAGGATTTAACAGACATTTCC
Source organism: Panopea generosa (assembly GCA_029582155.1). Lineage (NCBI taxonomy): Eukaryota > Metazoa > Mollusca > Bivalvia > Adapedonta > Hiatellidae > Panopea > Panopea generosa. The sequence goes on from CM055899.1 coordinate 78,000,135, forward strand.
CTTTAAACATAAATATGCATGATGGCTAAGTTGCTGAGAAAAAAAAAAACGGACGTGACATCCATCCAGCCCGATCCGCATTTGCTTAGTTCGAATTAATTTTAGTATATAACTTTTATAACTAAAATACTTGCAAGCATTTTTTAAAATCATTTTTGATTTTGGCTCTTGATGTTATATATTGTCATTAGAATCTGAAAGCATTCTAAATCCTAGTTGTCTTAAAACTTTCTACTAAGCAAACCTTATTTTATATGGGTTTGTATCGATATTTAATTTGAGATCCTGTTTCATAGCAATGAAAAATGAAATAGTTTTAAACTATTTAAAGAGCACAAGAAGACCAGAGCTAAGAAACCATTGGAAACGTTTACCGGAGATAGTAAGTACCGCTCCAAAGCATAAACTGTTCAAGAGCAGGTTAAACAAACTGGCAAATGTTATCCAAGTAGCTAAATATTGTACTACTGAGAACTAGAATCAATTGATGTTCCACAACTTGATTGAGTACTTAACCCTCCCCCTCCTTCATAATGTTGAAGATATACTCCGGACAAGTAAAAAATAACCGAAAATAACGTACAACGGGGAGATAATTCTGATTCTGTTATTGTTATGGCATACTGCCCTATACCTACGTCTAAAATCTCGTTCGATTCCTTTCCGCGCCATTGAATATATACTCAAGACAAGAAAATATAACCGAAAGAGAGGAATATTTATCTTATTCTGATAATCACGAGGTGAATTGTCGACAGAATTGTAGACCGTCAATGAATATAAAGTTATGATAGATGGTATGTCTTTGACTGTTACATATTCTAACACGAATAGAAAGGACGGTGCTGCACATTTGGTTTGAATTCTTGTATATATTTAATTTTCAAAAGGGTCACAGATTTAGAAAGGTACTTGTTAGATTCGATATTGATTGAAATTCAAAACAGAAATAGGTATATCCTAATGCACATTATATCGAAAGCCGAATGGTCCGGTACAATTTTGGAAAAATGTTAACATTTCTACTGAAAAAACACTTAGAAATGTCTGACGGTGTTGTTATTGTTGGTGATATAAATGAAGATCAAGTAAATGGAAATAATCATCACTTTAGACAGTGTCTTATCCACTATCTGTTATTAAATCACTGCTTAAGAGACGTGTATTGATTTATAAAAGGGCCAATTTTACTAAACTTATATATAATATTATAAACACTGATTCACTTTTTATACAATCAAACTGTTAACGTTTATGGTCAGAGATTCACTGAAAAGTTTATGGAACTTGTCAAAATATGTATACCCTAAAATTGTTTACCTATTACAACGACAAACCATATCAAGACTCGACCATAAGACGTACCTCAAGACAACGAGACAGTCAAAAACGTAACGTGATATTATTTATTCAATTCCTGATTATGAAAAAGCAAACTGTTAAAAAAAATTTTTTTTCAATATCTTCAGTAGATGACACTAATTCACACCTACCAAAGTTCAGTCCTAACACAAATGCACCATAAGAAAATATAACATTTACTGAAGGCGAAATACGAGATATATTACAAATATTAGATGTCAATAAAGCTAGTGGATCCGATTTTATTAGTTATAAGATGTTAAAAACCCGCCTTTGCTGTGCCAAACCCACTCCGTTTACCGTTTAATAGACCTTTGAATGAAGGTTATTTCCAGACTGCTGGAAATGTGCAAGTGTGGTCGTTTTGTTGAAAAAGGTTTCTCCGAATGTTGCAACTAATTATAGGCTTTTTTCTTTATTAAGTTGTGTTGGGAAAATCAGGATTTTTTAAAAAAAACAACACTCAACTGTTAACCAACTAATTGATATTTATCATAGAATTCGTCAGGTTTTTGATGCCAAACAACATATTGTATAGTTATCTAAAGCCTTTGATCGTGTTTGAGAAAGAGATTTACTTTTTAAACTAAACAAAACGGCATTAATGCGAAAGTATTGTCTTGGATTTCAAGTTATCTAGAAAATAGAGTTTAAACATTTATTTGAACATTATTTTCTGAAATCAAAGAAAATACTGTTGGTGTCCCACAAGGACCTATGTGAGGACCTTTATTTTTTAAGTATATATAAATGATATTGCTGATAACATCTTAAGTATTGCTTGTCGACCACCATTCTCTTTCTGTATCAACGTCGAGTATAGATAACATTGAAGGTATTCTTAACCACGATTTGTTCATTCAACTGGGCTAAACTATGGTTAGTGAACTTATCGTTAACAAATGAAGAAAGGCGTCCAAAAATCTTGACAACATACAATTAACCTTCATAGAACACCTTAAATACATAGGCATAACTATTAGTCAATACGGCAAATGGCACAAGCATATAGATTCGATCATTTCATCTGCTTATCTGCATCTAAAGCTCTTGCGTCAATGAGATTCTTAAAATTTAAACTTAATAAACACACTCTTAATAAGATATGCGTGTCATATATGTGCCCGATTTTAAAACATGCTGCCATGGTATGGGATAGGTGCACTGATTATGAAAAAGACAAACAGAAAAAGGTGTCATTGTCTTGATCGTCGAAAGTTACAAAGCTTATTTATGTTTATAAAATGTTACAAAAGCTTATTTATGTCTGTTACAAAAGCTTATTTATGTCTATAAAATGTTACAAAAGCTTATTTATGTCTATAAAAAGTTACAAAAGCTTATTTATGTCTATAAAAAGTTACAAAAGCTTATTTATGTCTATAAAATGTTACAAAAGCATATTTATGTCTATAAAATGTTACAAAAGCTTATTTATGTCTGTTACAAAAGCTTATTTATGTCTATAAAAAGTTACAAAAGCTTATTTATGTCTATAAAATGTTACAAAAGCTAATTTATGTCTATAAAATGTTACAAAAGCTTATTTATGTCTATAAAATGAAAAAAAAAATGTTTCTCATCTTTTTAATATTCTATAAACTGTTTGTTCTGTATATCTAAATTTTCATGCTCAAATGTATTTTCTGTTGTTTAAATTATATATATTATTATTAGGTCATGACTAATGAATTTGTGAATACTGTATTTAAGGAAGGGCCGTAACTAATGTTGTTAGAACTTGTGACCCAACTCATTTACATATTATGGCAATAAAATAGGTTTAAACTGACAAATTAATGGTAAGGATGAAAGGATGTTATGACCCATTAAAGAATATGGAGTAAGAATGAAAACAATGCTTTACTGTGCTTTTTAAGATCCAAGTTAGAAAATCCCTTTTCAATATATCATTTTGACATGCTTTAAAACACCTTATGACAAAAACACTGATAAACTACTTTTAACAACTTCAACAAATGATTTGAAAAAAAAATTGATTAAATAATAGTGCCAGATTGGCCCTAAAGTGAACATAACTTCGAATAACGCAATTTTCAACATTCAAATGCCTAATAAATAGCATGATTCAAGGGCAAACATTATCCGATTGAGCCAGTCAAAAAAACTTGTCTAGGATATTTTTGGTATATAACTACTGGGTAAATCTGAGTAATCAAATGCAAACTAAGAGTGCACTACAGCGCACAGAAACTAAAATATATACAAATTTTAACGATTCAATGGCCGTAACTGCAACACTAATTTTCCGATTTTGCCAGTTCACAAATTTGTTCAAGATATGGTTTTATTGTTTGGCCAAGATCAAATGAAAACTGCAGGTGCTAGAGTACACACAGCATCAAATAATGCAATATTTGACAACTCAAGGTCTATAACCTCCACATTAAATATTCATTTAAGCCAGATTAAGAAATTGTCCAAAGTATTATGGTTATATAATAACGGTGTAAGTTTGGTTAGGATCAAATTAAAAACGCGGGTGCTAGAATGCACACAAGTTCAAATAGAGCATTTTTTGACAATTCAAGGGCCATAACTCTGGCATTGATTGTCCGATTTGACCAGCTCATAAAACTTGTCCAAGATATTGTAGTTATATTATTGCGTAAGTTTGGTGAAGATCAAATTAAAAATGCAGGTTCTAGAGTGCATACAATATTGTTCATGTTTCAAGGGCCATAACTCTGAAGTTAATTATCCAATTTGGCCGTTCAATACTGTATTCTAGATATAATGGCTATATAACAATCAAAAGAAAAATGTGGGCACTAGAGTGCATACAAAGTCAAATAGTGCATTTTTTGTTTCAAGGGCCATAACTCTGACATTGTCCAATTGAAGAACCGAGATATTATGTTTATATAATTACTGTATAAGTTTGGTGAGGATCAGGTTAAAAATTTAGGTGCTAAACAGTGCACACAAGGTCAACTTGTGCAACTTTTTATATCACAAGGGCCGTAACTCCGAATTTAATTATCTGATTTGACTAGCTCAAAAACCTGTCCGAGATAGTATGGTTATATATTTACTAAGTTGGGAGAGGATAAAAAATCAGGTACCAGAGTGCACATGTCAAATAGTGCAATTTTTTGATGTTTCTATGGCCATTTCATCTGACATTAATTATCCAATTTGGCCAGTTCAAGAACTGGACAGAGATATAATGGTTATTTAACTAATACTAGAATGTTAGTTTGGTGAAGAACCAACTAATAATGCAGGTGCTAGAGTGCACACAGAAAGTTCACGGATGGACGATGGGCACTGGGGTATTAGATAAGCTGACCTTGTGCTTTGCTCAGGCGATTTAAAAAGTGTAAGGGATTCAACTTGGTGGCTAGAAAAGACAACAACATTTTTTATTTATTTTTACATTTTTATTTATCTGTAATCAATGGAACCTAAAACACATGATGTTGACAATAAACAAATGACAAATATGGCTATTTACAATGCATGTAAGTTATATATGTGCTGACTGTGTAAACATCTATGTAAAACATTTATTTTTTTACAAATAACTATATAAGTGAAAATGATCCACTTCTGCAAAAACTTAATCGAAAAGTAAAAATAGAAAATGTGCCTAAGAATATTTTTGAAAATGAAATGTATCTTATCTAAAAATTATAAAATTAAGCTACAGTTCTTTAATGGAGAATAATTTTTGTGTGTGTTTTTAATACCATTTGAGGAAGACCTCAGAATAAACCGGATTAGAATCGTTGTCTTTTCATAAGTAACTGGTTAACTCTTTAATGTGAAGTTTCTGGTCGAAGCTGGGCCTGAACCTCAACCTCACTGGTGAGAGTGGAGCAGTCATTATACAACAGCCCCTTGAACCAATCAGCCATGGAGGATTGGAGAATGGGGTTTAACAAGACACTATAATAATATGACACACGTGTACATGGAAGCCAGCTTTATTGATGTAAAAAAATACCCGAGGCTTTAATATGAATCTGTATAGAAGTTATTCGCACATAAATTATTTGTGCAGAATTAGGCTCGAACCCACAACCTCAGAGATGAGAGGTAAGCAATCTCAATGAAGAAGGCGTAATAGACCACTAGCCATGGAGGACCTAAATTTAAGTAATATCCATGTTTTTAGAATTTTCTTCAATGATTTTTTATCTGTTTCTACTAGTGTAGGAAATGTAATAGATTTTGTAACATTAGATATACATGTGTAATACACAACTAGGTTTTTCTTTACCCAGAACCGATAGTATTTATATACTACAGAAATGTGTTACATACACCTTGGTATTTATTTACTTGGAACAAACAGTAGTAACATAATAAAGACATGTGTAACACACACCTTGTTTTTTCTCTACTTGGAACAAAAAGAAATTATATAATTAAGACATGTGTAACACACACCTTGATTTTTCATTACCTAGAACAGATAGAAGCTACAAAATAAAGACATGTGTAACACACACCTTGCTTTTTCTTTACTTGGAACAAAAAGAAGTAACATAATAAAGACATGTGTAACACACACCTTGGTTTCTCCTTACTGAAAACAGATAGTAGCTACATAATAAGGGCTAACACAACATGTAATAAAGACATTCACAAGAAAGCAACATAGTAACATCTAGAAATTGCTGTAGGTCCTCCCAACTCCTTATACACAATTTAAAAACAAAAAATGGACAACATTCAATAAAACATTATTTAACAGCTGCCTCAACAGAAATTTTTGGTATAACACAAGCTGTTGAAGGAGCAAATAATATATTAAACGTATGTACCAACACAGTAGAAATGCCAAGCCCTCATAATATATCGTTGTTGTTATCAATTCAACTCTGCAACCTGGCTCCTGTTTCACCAACACTTAAAAATTTAAATCTAAGAAAAGCAGCCAAGTGACATTTATATTAGACTGGTTTAGGTAAAACTGTTCCATTGATTTTGATTAAATAATAGATAAATAACTAGTCAAAACTTTAAGCTAAGTTTTAAAGTATTTAAGTAAAATGTTGGTGAAACAGAAGGTAGGACTACATTTTTTTATATAATCCTCGTTTCTTCTGCTTAAAAAATGCGTTTTCCTTATTTTAATGTTCATTTTTTTATTTGAATGGCATTATTGATGTATTTTGAACATTTTGACAGCATTGCCATGTTTGAATTGTGAATTTAGAAAAAAACAAGAGGCCCAAGAGGACCTGAGGACGCTCTACTGACTCATAGTGGCCATAGCACTTTTTGAAATTCCACAAAATTTACCCTCTTTGGGGGGGTCGTCTTAACAACTTATGGATAAATAACCCCACCACAGCAATACTGAACAAAAACTTAATTGCAATGAAAAGGAAATACTGTAAATTCCCATATCATTCATCTGTAAAAAAAAATATAGTCCCCTGTACAGAGCACTTATACAACCCAGCCCCTCAATTTGTCAGAACTGCAATCACCCACTCTTAGCTATTTGTTATGAGCAGAAATGATTCAAATTTTAAAAAGAAGTTTTTTTGTACACATGGATGCGAAAATGAAAAAAATCAGCTTTGCCTATAATATTCCTATGTAAAAGTCACATTACAGGGACCCAATATATCCCAGCCCCTTGATATGCATAATCTTTATTCGATGCTGTTGTAAGGATAATTTATATCAAATATGAACTAGTTTGACTGAAAGGTTATTGAGAGGAAATTGAACAACATATTTGTCCAAATGGACAAAAAAAATGAGAATTTTCCATTTTCCCATAGTATTCATATGTAAAAATTAAAGACCACTAACAGGGTCTATACATCCCAGTGTCCCTTAATTTGTACAAACTTATATTTCTTAATCATAGGGATAATTTATAACTGAACAAAATCGTATTTGTTATGACTAGAAGTTGCTTCAAAACTCAAACTGAATAAAAAAAATCATAAATGAATGGTAAAAAAGAGAATTTCTGTTTTCCAATAGTATTCCTATATAAAACTCGAAGTCCACTTACAGGGCCCTATAAATACAAGACCCTTGATTTGTACAAACTTTAAACCCATACTCATTGAGATAATCTACATCAAATATGAACAAATTTGACTGACCGGTTAGTAAGAGGAAGATTTTTGAAACTTTTCTATTTTAACCCTTTTTTGACCCACCCTGGCCCCTTATGGAAAGTCAATTCTCCTTATTGAGCCAAATCTGATTTCCTATGACTAGATGATACTTCAGAACAGAAATTGAATAATAATTATGCCTAAATAGGTGGGAAAAAAAAGAGAATTTTCTGTTTTCCCATAGTATTCCTATGTAAAATTCTAAGTCCCCTTACAGGGCCCCTATAAATTTTAGCCCTATATTTTTATCTGCAATCAAACCCTACACATAGGGATATTTAATGCCAAATATGAACAAATCTGACATATCGGTTCTTAAGAAAACAAATTTTGTAATTCCCAATTTTTACCCTTTTGGTGCCCCCCCCCCTTAAGATAGTGGAACCCAGTCATTTTTACAAATCTGAACCTCCTTCACCAAACAATGCTTCTGTGAAGGTACAGGCAAAAAAAAAATATATATTTATTATGACATGTGTCCTTTAATTGAAACCTCGGGGCAGGGTCATTTTTAACCCTAGGGACACCATTTGAACAAATCTAACAAAACTATAGTTGGTCATTATAACTACATAAACATTTTCAAAATCTGTTAGGCCATTCATGAGAAGAAGATTTTTTAAGTTTGGGACTATTTTAAGTAATGGCGGCCATCTTGAATTTCAGATCGAAAAAAAATAATCTTGTATAGTCTCATATGCAATAGAAACATCCATGTGAAGTTTCAGTTTAATTGGCCTAGTGGTTTCAGCAAAAGTGCTACTAACAGACGACAGATGACGGACATCGCGCCTATGGCCAGAAGAGCTAAAAATTGATGCTTGGAAATTGGGGTATGAATACATGATTTCAGAAGTCTACTTTCACTTTGCCAACACTGACCCCTAGTTTCCTCATCATATTTTGATAGTGTAGAGTTTGACAAACAGTAAAATGTAAGTTTCACTTCTTTCATTTGTGTCTCTCTATGAATGACAAGCCTTCAAACTTTTATTATTTTCTATAGAATAGTCATTGTACAATTTACAATGATCAGTTGTTACAGGCATAGTACCACCATTGGCAAAGGGAAGTGCTTCCGTGGGGTAGTCGCATAATGGCAGTTATAAAACACCCTTGTGTCTTCTTTAAAAATGCATTTTCCTTATTTCAATGCTCTTTAATTTTATTTGAATGGCATTATTGATGTTTTTTGAACATTTTGGAAGCACTGTCATGTTTGAATTGTGAAATTAGAAAAAATGATGGTTGGAAATTGAGGTATACTGACATGATTTCGGAAGTCTACTTTCACTTTGCCAACAGAGTACACACTGAGCAGACAAAAAATCTCTTATATAACACATGACCCTAATTTTTATTATTATATTTTGGTAGTGCAGAGGTTGACAAACAATAATATGTAAGTTTCACTTCTTTCATTTGCGTTTCTCTATGAATGACAAGCCTTTTATTATTTATTATTGAATAGAACAAAAATCAATGGTGGGGTTACACCTACAAGATTTTCAGCTTTACAGGGAGCAGTCATTGTACAATTTACAGTTTTACAAAGGTCAGTTGTTATATGATTTTCTGCTTTACAGGGAGCAGTCATTGTATAGATCACAGTTTTCAAGGATCAGTCATTGTATGTTTTCCAGCTTTACAGGGACCTGCAGTCACTGAATGTTTCCAGTTCATATCAACATAGTTACTTTTGGTTCATGTTCATGTACATACATTGTTATGACTTGGTAAAATTGTAAAATGTTTCGAAATAAAACAAAATGTACAAAATATGAAGTAAAAGAAAACAAAAAGCAAATGTTACCTTTTTTTTCAACACATAAATATTGCCAATGAAATATTTAGAATATATAGATTGGTAAACATGTATCAAGTATTTTAAATAAAACAATGATATCAAATATAAACAGTTAAAAGCATATATTTAATTTACATATAAAAAGTTTTCCATACCGTCTGACAAATTGATTGAATACTTTATTTTAAATATAAAACGGTAAACAAAGCTACCCTCGTTCTTCCAGTAACCATTTCACTGATTTCATCAAGGACGTATACAGAGAAGGAAAATTTATCCTTACTTCAATTCATCTCAGAAATACCAATCAAAAGTCTTTTTTTGCACAAAAAAAATTCTCTAAAAAAGGAGAAGATTCATATCAAATTGTGTTTACAATTGTTGAAGTACTAAATCTGAATGAATAATTTGCCAAATTACTTATTCTTCGCATGCTGTTTTATCAATATTTAGTAAAGAAATGCTAGTTTCCTATCCTTCTATTTTAAGTCCTTGTTTTTATGCAAGTGCTAATAATGTGGAAGCATGTGCATGTTTGTAAACACTGGAAGTCAGTATTTTCTGTTCAACCTGAATGCTCCATATACTTAAGAAGAAAAATTAAAAACAATTCATTGATTAGCAAACAATACAAACTAACAAACCATGATCAGACTGATTATATGGAAAAATCCAATCATGTGCAGGTTACATTTATACTTCATTATTGGATTATTGACACATTACTGAAAGCATTGAAACTTAAAATATCTCTTGTATTCAAAATGAATACTGGCAGTCAGTCTGACTTCTTTTACTTTTTGCACAATTCAACATTCCTGACTGTACACATATATACCAATAAGCAGAACAGCGAATTTCCGCTAGTACCAAATAACATTATCTTACATTTTTTATGTGATTAAGGCCATAATAAGTTATTTGCTAGATTATCATCCCCACCCACCCCCTAATTTTCATGACGCTCAATCCCTTTTTATTTTCATATTTTTTTATATTTTTTTAAAAATTTTTTTTTAAAAAACAACAACAACAAAATAAAGAATAAAATCCTCCCCTCACTTCCTCTATTTAAGAATAACTTTGATGTGAATCCAGCAGTAAATTTATAATGGCCTAAAATTAAGTTTTTTTGTGCATACAATAAAATTAAGTTATGTGATTTATTTGTGAAATTTAGATGCAACAGACTCAACTTTAATTTTCGTTGTTAAAATCTAAAATTATTCTGTGCATACAATTAACTTAACATAGGTATGTACAGTGACAAATTATATAATTATAAACAAAATGGCTGACACATTTATCGATTAATGAGTGGTTCATGTTTAAAAGCATATTAAATTGGTATTCCTAGAACTGTTGATAAATTTTATGACACGGCTTTATCGTTGACGTCATTGGTGACATCACATTACAGTTGTGACGTATATCCTGAATTACTGTACATATAATATACAATAAATAAACCAAATAAAATAAAATACAAATATTTGACATCTGTCAAAAAATGGTCAAACAGAGGTATGAGAAGGGTAAAAAATATGCAGAATCTCCAGGAATCTTGGTGTTCTGTATATGCAGTGGGTAAAAGTTTTTTACAGCGAGAATATTTAGTGAATAAAACGAGAACGGTTTGGAAAGGAAACCAGGAGGAAAGTGATGAGCAAAACTTTTGAAGTTGGTGAAAACAGACTATTATCCTAGTCCAAAATAACTAAAATATTTGATCAGCCCAGAGACCAGACTGTTCCAAAGATTACTGTAAAAAGATGTTTATACAAAAATAAATTCCACAAATGAATTATTCATAAAAGTGTTTGGATTCGGAGAGTGAACATTAAATATCGCCTGGCATGGGCATGGAGAAAGATACTGGAAGGTGGACAGAGAATATCGCCTAGCATGGGCATGGAGAAAGATACTGGAAGGTGGACAGAGAATATCACCTGGCATGGGCATGGAGAAAGAGATACTGGAAGGTGGACAGAGAATATCGCCTGGCATGGGCATTGGGAAAGAGATACTAGAAGGTGGACAGAGAATAAAAAACAGTGATATTGTCCGATAAGTGTAAAGTAGTTATTGGAGAAAACAATAGAGTTGATGTCTGGTGCAAGCCCGGAGAAAGTGTACATACTGGGATGTCTTGTACCTGGTTGTCTGCCTAAGTCTGTCTGATGATTTGGAAGTGCATTAGTTAGCATAACGTAGGTACTGTGACTTGTAAATCGTTACATTAATGCAGAAAAGTATATAGAAATCGTAGAAAAAAATCTTTGGCCAGTTACTGCCAGACATTTTCCTACAAATAATTACATATTCCAGGATGTCAATGCTAAGTATTAAGGTAAAATTTCATAAATGAATGTTGTTTTATTGTTGTTAAGAATATCTGGAATATATTACGTTAACCTACATAAGAAGTCTATATTCATCTCTACGAAAGGGAATGCTTAAGATTATCAAAGCAAATGGATATTTAACTAAGTTTTAAGGTAAACATAAAATAATAATGTTATATTGTTGCTGATCGCCATCATTTACATCTTAAGTCACGCTGCTATTGACTCTGGCAATTTGATTGTAATAACATGATTTGTTACTGTAATTTGTGTGAAAAATCTGCAACAATATCATTTTATAGGTTTTACATCTGCATGATGTTTTGAATGAATGAATGGGGTTTTATGGCGTACCAAAACATTATAGGTTATTCGATGCCAACAAGAATGAAGATTCCAGGTTCATTCTACATGTACAAAAACAAAAAATTAACATACAGATTAAAAAAAAAACACAACAACAAATGAATATGCAGAATGAATATAATGTTTTGAAAAAAACCCAATAAAACCAATGAGAAAAGAAAACTAATTAATTTTCTCACATTTAGCATGACTTGCATTCTGTCTCACCAAGACTATTTCACACCCAGGTAACAAACAATACCGTGGTGGTGAGTATATACTGCACACAAAGAATTGTACAAAAATGTCTTGTATGTAATAAAATACAAACACCAATCTACACTCTTTGTTTGACATTTCTGGTAATCATTCACACCCCTAGGTTGTCGAATTTAATAAAATTTTATTTAAAATCACATCAAGATTTTTATTTTGCCAACACTTTTACAACAAAACTAAGGTATTCAGCAGAAGAAAAAACAAGCATAACCTAAACAAGATTTTCAGATATTTTCCATTCATTAAACTACCATTTGTAGAACATGCACAGAAAATAAAATGTTTACTAGTAAATTGTAAAATAAACAAAATAAGATTTATCTTTCTTTCTAATCCTTTTGTACATTATGTAACGAAATGAACAAGAGTTGTCAGAAGACAACAAAGCTCACCTATGGGATAAAACTCACCACCCATGCAAAGATTAAGATTGGAGGCAAACACCAAAACTTAAATGCAACTAAACGCAAACGTTTAAACTTGGTGTCTACAGATGACACCGCGGTCATGGCAATATCTCTCTTGGACATTGGTACAGGTGAGCTAATAAAATATGTTTAAACCAAACTGTAAAGTTAAATTTGTAAAAGCAAAAAAACTTAAGTGTCTTTTAATCAGACTAAAAGAACTTTTTTCTCCCAAAAAGGATTACAATTTTAGTTGGTGTGCAGCACATTTTGTAATAAATGTTAAAGAGAGTAAATAAATGCACAGGTGTAACTACAATATTCTAGCATTAAATAGCAATATAGTTACATGTACAATCAAACCTGTCATAAGCAGCCAGTCAAGGCAATAAGCAAAAGTGGTCTTTTAAAACAGGTTGTCACTTAAAGCCCCATCATCTGATCAGACTACCGGGTGTAAATTAGTTACTCTACAGGGCGTGTTTTATCAACTGAGAGTGTATAATATGGTCTAACAAAAGAACAGATATAATAGCAGACAGCAAAATGTTTGTAAAACAATGCAGAAGGTTGACATTGTAACTGATACATGAATGTTGACTCTGGGGTCAATATCACATCCCACTTTAGCATTAGTGACTAGAGTCTTATTTAATCATTATCAGGTAATTACTGTTTTAGCAACGCTATTAAGTGATTAGATAATGTTGTTGATTGATATCAAAGTAATAACATGAAAATATCGGTGGAACCAATGGATGCTCCCCAAGTGAGTGTTTGCCTCTGTATGGGCTACTTGGTTGAAGAATACCACCAAACTGTATAGCAGGAACAATATGTGGCTCTGCACTTCACAGAACTAATTCGCAAATCATTTAACCGGAACAAAATGACAATATGGGCAGATCCTAACTAGTTTTACAGAATTAAAACCAGAGGTTGTAGGGAAATAGCGTCATGACGACAAGATGCACATCTCCACTTGGTAATGATGTATCCTAGCTTCATAAAGTTTCATAAAATTCAAACCACAAGTTGTAGAGAAATAGAGCGGAAAAGAATTTGGTCACAGACTGAATCAAAGGGCCATAACTCCGTGAAAAATCACCAAACCGAAACACAAACATAGCAAGTTTCATAAAATTCCAATGTGAGGTTGTAGAGGAAACAAGCGGACAATAATTTGGTCACAGACTCAATGAAAGGGCAATAATTCCATGAAAAATCATCGAACCGAAACACAGACAATATGCACATCTGCACTAGGTAATGATGCATCCAAGCAAGTTTCATAAAATTCCAACATGGGGTTGTAGAGAAATAGCGCAGACAATTTTTTGGTCACAAACAGAATCAAAGGGCCGTAACTACGTGAAAAATCATCAAACCGGAACACAATGACAATATGCGCATCTGCACTTGGTAATGATGCATCCTAGCAAGTTTCACAAAATTCCAACATGGGGTTGTATAGAAATAGCGTGGACAAAAATTTGGTCACAGACTCAATCAAAGGGCCATAACTCCGTGAAAAACACTGAACAGAAAACATAGACAATATGCGCATCTGCACTTGGTAATGATGCATCCTAGCATGTTTCACAAAATTCCAACATGGGGTTGTAGAGAAATAGTGCGGACAATAATTTGGTCACAGACTCAATCAAAGGGCAATAACTCTGTGAAAAATCATCAAACAGGACCATAAAGAAAGTATGCGCATCTGCACTTGGTAATGATGAATCCTAGCAAATTTCATAAAATTCCAACCAGAGGTTGTAAAGAAATAGCCCGGACAAGAATTTGGTCACAAACAGAATCAAAGGGCCATAACTCCGTGAAAAATCATTGAACCGGAACACAAAGACAATATGCACATCTGCACTTGGTAATAATGCATCCTAGCAAGTTATATAAAATTCCAACCAGAGGTTTTAGAGAAATAGTCCGGACAAAAATTGGTGACACACTGCCGGCCGGACGAAGCGGCAACTATATGCTTCCTCCCTTTTGGGGAGCATAATAAATATAAACATATGTGTCTATTTATTTTAAAACACAATTCAAGCATTATAATCAATCTAACAAACATTCCCCAAATCCCTATATATATTCAAGTTGGTTTACCCTAGTATGAATCATTTAGTACATTTTGGAGGGAAATTAAAAATACATAGAATGTAACATGTTATGTGCTGATATTTTTGTCACTTTTAGTGATGGAAAGTCAGAACTTGCAATTATATTCATACATGGATATTATATTAGTAATGGGATATAATTGATAAAAAAGTAATAATCAACACTTTGCTGAATATATAAGAAATTAGACTTTAACTAAGGTTGATGTGATTAAAAATTGCAAAAGGTGTCTTTTTTCAACACAATACCTATAAAACATACCTCAGATACAAAGTTGTGTGATAGAGACTGTGCTAGTAATAAACTTTAACTAATGTTGTTGTTTTATCATGCATGTGTATCAACTGTAAATTATAAATTGTGGTGGTTATGAACACTGTCAAGGCCCTGCATATCAAAAACAAAATAAAAAGTAAAAATATCATCAAAAATTGATTACTGTCATAACAATGTAATACACAGTGGGAGATAAAACACTTCAACTTCTTTTAAACAGCAATCATGATGAATAAATCTGTTGTAATTGAGAATACACGGATAATTGATTAAGAAAATGACCAGAGGGAGACTGAGTCAGATTGAGTAGAACCACCGTCCTTCCGCAAGTAACTGGAAACTTCCTCAGGTTTTTGGAGCGAGTGGGTCTCGAACCTAGGACCTTAGCCATGAGAGGTAAATGATCTTGAATATCAAGCATACACCTGTGATTTGTTTTTTTATGCTAGGAAGCAGCTGCCTTGCAAGACAGTGCGAACATGCAAAAATGGCTGAACTGTTAACAAATTATCTCACAAGCTCGTGAAAAATGATGGAACGTCATGTCCACTTCATGTCTACATTCACATCGGAATCATTCAAAGAATGTAAGTAGAGTATACAGAAATTAGGTGTTTTAATCTACCGGCAAACATTATACAACTGGTCACCCATTTTTGCTTGATTTTAACTTACTACTGGGTAGTATTTATTTAACTGATTATGAAAGTTCTTACAACTTAGACAAATCACGCTTGATGTTTTACTGAGTAGAACCAGCACAAAGCATATGCATACTAAGTGTCTTACTCAAGGACACCTGGGACCCAAAGCCGTAGCCGAGGATCAAACCCACAACCCTCAGATTCTGGGTCAGATGCTCTACTGCTGGACCATACATCTTGTATTAACAGTAATTTGAAATTAAAAAATGATCCATAGGGAAGACTGGGAGGTAATCACATATCAAGGAAAGAGAACGTCTAACACCAGGCATTGAACACAATATATGAAATATCTAATACTAGTATTCCAGCATGTACAAGTACATTCTCCTACAATATCTGAAAACACAATAAATACTCATGTAATGTAATGGTTTAAATGCAAATTATGCTCAAATTTGTAAATACTTCAGCGTTGCACACATTCATTTGAAAACAACCTTATAGGTAGCACGTTCCAATCTAAACAATACATAACTCCAAATAGTGCAGAATGTAAATGATCATACCATCACTGCAACTGTTCGTCTCTCCAGTATACCAAACTTCAAACACTTCAACTATTACACTTTATAGCCACAATCCCCCTCTATACTTTATATATCAATACTAGCTGCTAAGTCAACAATGCACCAATCGATTAGAAAACCACAAGTGCTAAGATATCCAAAGGGTAATCTCTTTAATTTTATGTAAATTCAAATGGTGCACTGTACATTAAAACTGGTACAACACTTTTAATTGGTAGATAAACCCAGTTTGTGCGACAACTTTAACATTAAAATGTAAATCCAATGGCAAACAACTAAAACTGTGGATAAACCATTATAACTGGTATGTTGATCCAAATGGTACATCGCTGCCCTGGTTAGTTGATACACACAACTCATGGTATGGAAAATCAAAGTACCCCATTCAAATGGCAGGTCATTTCCAATTACGGTGGGGTGGATTCTGAAGCAGTTTTAGAACTACTCGCCTGCAGACACGCCAGCAGGAATTCATCTACCTGTTCTCCGTCACACTCAGGATCAATATTGAACTCCTGCAAATATAAAATAGAACAGTTAATACTTAATGTCCATACTGAAAATGGTTCACACAAGGGGTCAATATTGAACACCTGTAAATATAAAATAGAACAGTGAATATAGAATGTCCATATTGAAAATGGTTCACATGAGAAATCAATATTGAACTCCTGCAAATATAAAACAGAACAATTCACACATGGGGTCAATAGTAAACTCTCACATAATATAAAACAGAATAGTTCACATATGGGATCAATAGTAATCTCCCACATAATATAAAACAGAACAGTACACACATGGGGTCAATACTGAACTCCTGTAAATATAAAACAGAACAGTTCATGCATAGGGTCAATATTAAACTCCCACATGATATAAAACAGAACAGTACACACATGGGGTCAATAGTAAACTCTCACATAATATAAAACAGAACAGTACATACATGGGGTCAATACTGAACTCCTGTAAATATAAAACAGAACAGTTCACGCATATGGTCAATAGTAAACTCCCACATAATATAAAACAGAACAGTACACACATGGGGTCAATAGTAAACTCTCACATGATATAAAACAGAACAGTACACACATGGGGTCAATATTGAACTCCTGTAAATATAAAACAGAACAGTTCACACATGGGGTCAATAGTAAACTCTCACATAATATAAAACAGAACAGTACACACATGGGGTCAATACTGAACTCCTGAAATATAAAACAGAACAGTTCACACATAGGGTCAATAGTAAACTCCCACATAATATAAAACAGAACAATTCACACATGGGGTCAATAGTAAACTCTCACATAATATAAAACAGAATAGTTCACATATGGGGTCAAAAGTGATCTTCCACATAATTTAAAACAGAACAGTACACACATGGGGTCAATAGTAAATTCTCACATAATATAAAACAGAACAGTACACACATGGGGTCAATACTGAACTCCTGTAAATATAAAACAGAACAGTTCATGCATAGGGTCAATATTAAACTCCCACATAATATAAAACAGAACAGTACACACATGGGGTCACTAGTAAACTCTCACATAATATAAAACAGAACAGTACACACATGGGGTCAATACTGAACTCCTGTAAATATAAAACAGAACAGTTCATGCATAGGGTCAATATTAAACTCCCACATGATATAAAACAGAACAGTACACACATGGGGTCAATACTGAACTCCTGTAAATATAAAACAGAACAGTACACACATGGGGTCAATATTGAACTCCTGTAAATATAAAATAGAACAGTACACACATAGGGTCAATAGTAAACTCCCAGAAAAATATAAAACAGAACAGTACACACATGGGGTCAATACTGAACTCCTGTAAAAAATAAATAGAACAGTTCATACTCTGGGTCAATACTTAACTCCCATATACTGTGATATCACCAATTTTTATTGATTTTGTTTGGAGCCTTTGAATGTAAAACATGGACCTACTTTACTTAGCTATATGTTATCAAATAGCTTTTATACTGGTCTGGTTAGTTTGTAAAAAATAAAAGTTAGAATTTAGATTTTTTCATTTAGTGCATTGATTAAGATAAAATTTGGTTAACTGTATTAATATTCCATCACAAATTTTCATCACTGTGGAAAGTGCTAAAAATTGATTCATTGATTGAATATTTAGAATAATTTTTATGCCATCGAGGGCTAACAGATGATTAGTTAACCTAACCACTGTTTCCTGGGATCCTGAACCAGTACTTGAGCACAGCCCATCTCCGCAAGTAACTTATAACTTTCCAAATTGAATTGGCGGTGATAGACGAATGATAATGAGATACAATGTGGTATATCAATCATCACTGAGACAATTGCCGAGGATTCAAACTCATGACCCCTGGATTAACAGTCAGACGAGTAACAAACTAAGCTAATGGGGCCCGGCATGTAAAAATAAACCTAGAAGAATATGTTCATTACAATAGTATACAACATATTTTACACCATAGTGCAAATTATTTTTCCAGTATTTGTTCGAGTAGGTAATTTGTAAAAGAAAAAAGTATGCATGAATAGCATAATTATTTTTCTTTCTATCTACAAGGAATAAATATTTGTAACGAGTGTATCTGCATTAATCTCAACCTATTTACAGTACACTTTTTACATCTCAACATCACAAATGTTGTTGTCAAAACAGTTTAATTAACATGTAAAACCTAAGTGCCAACTAACTGACATCTCCCCAGGATAACCCCAGGTTGCCAAGCGCATTTATGATCGCGTCTGAAGGTGTACTGTCAGTGGATTTAATAGTATTACAAATCAGTAATTCAAACACATTAAGTAATAGGGATTTAAAGAGCCAAAAGTTCACACTATAACAATTTTTTTATGGACCCCAGCTTTACCCTAGTGATAACTGCTATATTTTCCAACATTCTATTTTTAAAGAGAATATTAATGACAGTTTAGATAGATACTAACATTTCCTTTCCAAGTGCTTAAAAAATTGTAAATGAAGGCAGCAGAAATAAAATAATAATCACATCAAAGTTGATACATATTCAACTTAACCTTGGTTCTCCCCCAAATTATCATCAATCGGGAATCAAAAACTGTCACGTAAGTCGTGGCAAACAGACCCAGAGTCTACAGCTTCATCAACATTAGCGGAGTTGCGAGCCACCTTCACATATAAAACTTTTCAAATTCATATATCCTATATTAATTGCCGCCATTTCAACGACAAAATGAGGCAGAATGGAGCAAAATGAAGCTGTAACTAAGTGGAAGCTAACTACCGATTTATCTTATATCTCCCTCGGCGCAGATTTACGAAGCTCCGTAATACGGAGAACATTAGCACTGCATTTAGACGTGTGAAAGTGTTTCCCAAACCCAGCCTGCCATATGTCAATTAATTTTACACGTACTTTCTCTGCAACCTTGTGGCTTTTAGATGGAGTCTCCAGGGAATTGGTGATTTTCATAGATAGCTTTCGACTAATGTACGCAGCCCCTTATGATGGTAATAATGAAAAATATGATAGGGCTTCTTGTAACGTACATGGAATTGTTTTTACTGCCAGTAGCCAGATTAAAATCTCTGGCTGGACCGAAATCAAACAGTAGCATGCATGATCAAAGGAAGATAGTTTAGGACATGTTCTAAGTTTTATATTTTGTTTATCTCTTTCCGACACTTGTGCGAGATAAAATTAGGGATTGGAGGAGACATTAAAATCTATCTGAAGCCATGGCAACAAAGTCTGGAACTATGACAAGTAAAATATAACTTGTATTTACTCATAATACATTCTGAAACCGTGGCTACAAAATCAGAAACGATCGTGCTATATACTATGAAACCTCGGCTGCAAAACAAGAAATCATCATGCAACATACTACAGTCTGAAACCGTGGCTACAAAATCAGAAACCATCGTGCTATATACTACTCTGAAACCGTGGCTGCAAAATCAGAAATCATCATGCTACATACTACAGTCTGAAACTGTGGCTGCAAAATCGGAAATCATCATGCTACATACTACAGTCTGAAACCGTGGCTGCAAAATCGGAAATCATCATGCTATATACTACAGTCTGAAACCGTGGCTGCAAAATCAGAAATCATCATGCTACATACTACAGTCTGAAACCGTGACTGCAAAACCAGAAATCATCATGCTACATACTACAGTCTGAAACCGTGGCTGCAAAATCAGAAATCATCATGCTACATACTACAGTCTGAAACTGTGACTGCAAAACCAGAAATCATCATGCTACATACTACAGTCTGAAACTAACAAATAAAGAAGTGAAACCACAAAAATAGAATGATTATTACTGATATAAAGTCAAAATCTGACAATTACCGAAATAAAGTCTAACATTGGCAATTACCCAAGTAAAGTCTGAAACTGGCAATTACCAGAGTAAAGTCTTAAACTGGCAATTACCAGAGTAAAGTCTTAAACTGGCAATTACTGAAGTAAAGTCAGAAACTGGCAATTACCCCAGTAAAGTCGGAAACTGACAATTACCACAGTCAAGTCTGAAACTGGCAATTACTGGAGTCAAGTCAGAAACCGACAATTACCGGAGTCAAGTCTGAAACTGACAATTACCAGAGTCAAGTCTGAAACTGGCAATTAACGGAGTCAAGTCTGAAACTGACAATTACCAGAGCAAAGTCTTAAACTGACAATTAGAAAAGACTGAAACTGGCAATTATCAAAGTAAAGTCTGAAACTGGCAATTACCAGAGTAAAGTTTGAAACTGATTATTACTGATGTAAAGTCTAAAACTGGCAATTTCCGGGCTAAAGTCTTATACTGGCAATTATCTGAGTAAAATCTGAAGCAGGCAATTTCCAGTAAGAAAATGACAATTATCAGTGCATTCTGAAACTGGCATTATACAGGCTTTATATTAAAAGAAACCAGCTAAGGCCATAACAAATTAATTGCTAGATTATCATCCCCACCTGCCTCCTAATTTTCATGTGCCCAGTTTTTAAGAAAAAATTGGATGATAATCTAGCAATTAATTTATAATGGCCTAATAAAGCATGAAACCAGAAAAATAATAACTCAAACCAGCACAGTTGGAAACAGACAGTTATAGAAATATATAATTAATTTAAACTCTTTTCTAGAAATGACCACAACTGCATGAAAAAGGAACCATTTACCAGTGTTACAGATATGCTCCTTTCCAAATGAAATAACAGGCATGCATATCATAATGTTTTTTTTTATTCCAAAAGAGTTTAATGTATTAATCATTACAACTGCTTTGACCCTTAAAGGAACAAATCAGGATTTTTCTAAATTTTAAAATTGGCTAAAAACATTCACTGACCCACAAACATATCTATTTAAACATGCTATAAATAATATATTGAAAAGGGCTTTCCTAACTTGGGCTACATGCTCAGGTTAGACTAAAATAGATTTCTTGCTTGATTTTAATTTGATTTGTTATACAGATTTACACGCAGTTAAAATTGTTTTACCTTAGAAAGAGTCAGAATGACAATATGAAGGTCATCAAACAATATTTAAGTGCTGTCTATTTTAACAATGGAGATTTGGTTTCAAGTTTACCACTCCAATTTACATATATCAATTTTGTCACGTTTTGGTGGATTTAACATTCTGAACTATTTGTCCAATTTATGAATGATAATGAGACGTTTTTTTATCCATTTTGATAATTATTTCATTTTTAAAGACAGTCATAACATTTTATACTGATACACTGCCTTTAACATGGACAGAAAGTACTCTGCAGACTAATAAAAATTGTATGATCATTTAAATATTGTTCAAGTTTGATTACTTTTTTTCCAATTAATTTTAGCATGATTGAAAAGTAAGCTCATAACATATCATATATGAATCGCTCTGATGTCTATTTCCCGGGTAGAGCCAAGACCTGAGAGTTGTTTTGGAAAAGTCATAAAACTGAATCTGGGACTGAACCTGCAACCTTTGGCATGAACAACCATCTCTCTCTGCTCTGCACTGCACTAACACCATGCAGTGCTCCAGATAAGCTGCGTATTTCACTCAAATAAATTTGTGGAAAATGCAAACAATTTTGTTTTTAAGCTATCCCGTTATGCAAATAACAAGAGGGCCAATATGGCCCTTTATCGCTCACCTGACTGACCTCGAGTCACCCAACATAAGTAGATTTTATAATACATGTATGCTCTAAATACCAGAAAGACGAGATGGGCAAGTAGTTAATATTTTGATTTGTTTTGAAGATGTAACAGATGCCTAGAAGAGTTCAAACTTGGTAGAGGTTCAACCGTGGTAAATGTCAGTGAAATTACATCAAAATCAGGTCAGTAGATTCTGACAAGAAGGCTTTTGAAGTTTTTATTAAAGATGCTAAGTCTTCGAACTAAGATAAAAATCCAATTCCAGCACAAAACTAACCTGTTATGTTTGAGAATGGTTTCAAACTAAATCATTAGACTAAACTATTGTGCATGAAATAATCCGCAATTCCAGCACAATAAATATTCCTATGAGTTTCAAACACAAGCCTTCCCAAAATATATCACTTGAAAGAATCTTTGTCGCAGTGCACTCTCCCCCAAAAACAATTAAGCTCCTCCTCCAAGATTTCAAGTACACTTTGACACTGAAAATCTCAAGCAGACTTCTTGATGTTATGAAACTAGCTAAAATATGGTATTGCTTTATTATGAAACAGTAAACCATCCCTGTCTGAACCACAAAAACTCTGATTTTATATTCAGAAAAACACCTATTATAAAAATGGTTCATGATATTTGAATAATATGAATAATATTTCAATCATTGATTATAATTGTATCATTCATCTTTTTATGATGAATTATCTTTTAAAACTTATATCTGATATGATATTGTATAATAATAAAAAAAGAAAAGTTAATTTAAAGAGTTTATTACCTCTTCTTATAATAATTGCTATATACAGACATTTATGTTATAAAACAGGGGGAGTAATTTGACATAAAACTAACCCCATCCCCTGGCTGTCATGTTTTTGGACGAATCAAGATGGCTTGAACAAACTTGGTAGAGAGTCATCTAAGGAACATTTCTGAGAAATTATTTTAAAATCGAGCCAGTAGCTTCTGACAAGAAGACTTTTTAAGTTTTTACTATAGCTTATACATTGTATAGTAAACTAACCCCAGCCCCTGGCCGCCATTTTTTTTTTTTGACGAATCAAAATGACTTGAACAAGCTTGGTAGATGGTCACCCAAGGAACTTTCTGTGAAATTATATCAAAATTCGCCTTGTGGTTTCAGAGGAGAAATTGTTAAAAGCTAAAAGTAAAAGACGGACTACGGATGACAGACGACGGACACCAGGCGATCACAAAATCTCACCTGTGAGCCTTTGGCTCAGGTGAGCTAAAAATCCCCCTCACTCAAAACATAGCTTATACAAGCATATCAAACCAGCTTTTTCATAATCCCTGTATTTCGGTCAACATGAAACTGCCAAATAAACCAGTACCCGGTAAATGCGGTTCGTGTCTCACAAGCTATTGCCAGAGTGAAAGTAGAGACTGGTACCAGTTTATTAAGCTTTCTCATACTGGAGTTTGCATACTATTTGTAGGTAGTAAGAAAAGCGTCTAGATGATCAAGATCATGCACTTTGACAAAAGTGAGAACGAAAATCAGCTTGCAAAGGAAAAAAACGTTTTCTAACCAAAATCATAGTACAATTTTTTGTTGCTCTACCAACATTTCTTCAACAAGTATTTTTAAACCAATATTATTAAATTTTGACATTGTCAAATAACCAATTAGACAAGAAATTGTGAGTTGCAGGCAGCGGCATTTGTGCAAGAAGCAACGAGTTTGCTTTAGAGTTGCAGGTAGCAACATTTGATACAATACTGACAATGCAAATCAAGAGTTGCAGGCAGCAACAGTTTTACAATACTGTGCATTTATACAGTCTAGTTTAATCAAAGTAAGGCATTTGAATTACATTCATTCAGACAATACCCATGTTTCACTCTATTGTTGTAAACATACTGAGTGAAAATCACCCAATTAAATCTTTGCTAAAAGGTTTCACTCAATCATTTTGATTTTGAAGAGTTTTAACCATACTCAGTCAATTCTTATCTTGGGCACTGACCATGTTTATAGTTTGATTAAGATCCATGAAAAAATGTAGATGCAAGAATATTCACAACTTAAAATTAAATAAAAACATTTTTTTTTGCAAAATATGGGCAGATAAATAGCTAAATAACTAAAAAATAACTAATGCAAGTTTCTTACATACATATTTCTGACTTTGGCCGTGGGAGGCCAGTGATATTGAGACGGTGCCTCGGATCGCTAGGCCATGGAGGTTCTTAGCCAAACATTAGCCAAAAGTTTACAATGGATGAGAAGAGAGACGATGGACGAAAGGTGACTAGAAAAGCACATCTTGATTCAAGACTTTGTGATTTTGCTGCAACTTTTGACATCAAATTCACTACTACGCTGTTCACTATCAAGCCACAATGGCTAAATTTGCTGCCCACAAAGACGGCAACTTTTATAGACCTACATTTTTATTGGCTAAAACACATATTCCGTCTGGTATAAAGTGAGTCATAAAACAAAAGCCTTTTCTAGCAAGATCGACAGCAGATCAGTTCTGCCCAGCACACAAATCAGTCAAAAAGGGAAATTTTAAAAGGCACATTAGTGGAGACAGAGTTCTATGGGACAGATTGAGAGGCAGCACTGACATTGCCGAGTGACAGCTTTATGTACAAACACAGCTACAACGGGCAATGAAACTGCAACATGCACAGCTGATAGCAGAAACGAGAACTACCTAGAAAATAATTCAATTGAAGAGCATTTTACCACCTTTTGTAACTCAATTTAAAGGGACACTCAGCAATCTGGATGAATATTCGCTGAACTCCTCTTCTGAAGTTTATTATTATATCCTACTGGTGTTTTGTTGTTGTTTTGGGAGAGGGGGTTAGGGAAATAGGGGCGGATCCCTTCATTAGGGAGAATATAGCGTCGTGACGAATAAAATGGACGGGGAAAAACTCAAAACAATGCATATCATAGGTATATATGTTTAAAATAGGGCCACCCTTACAAAATTGCTTGTTTGCCACTTTGCATTTAGTGGTAGGTAGGTAAATTCTTTTTTTTTTTTTTTTTTTTATTCTTGTTATCAATCAGAGAATCTTTTTAAGGACATGTAACAACCGAGAATATTTAAAATGAACACCAAAAAAACCTAAAGGAATTTCCTGACCAGCGGGATTGTCTTGGGTTGGCCGGAAGCGTCAAACAAACAATATTTTAATTTAGGTCTAGTTTATTGATAAACATCCAAGTTTTTCATTGTTTTAATCTGTTATAAAATCTTAATCGGATATTTTCATCAACTGTTAAACAGGAGGAATTTTTTGTTATATTACGAAAAAAACATATTTTCAGGTGGGGAATGGGGGATCCAAAAACAGTAAAAAAAAACAACAAATGCCTACATGAGTCAAATATGATATATACAGTACCCCAGCATGTATGTAGACACTTAAACTTTAAAGTTTGTATATCAGGATTATTCAAAATTTTAAAATTGGCAAAAACATTTTTACCAATATATCATGCCTATGCAGTGTTCTTTCGAGGCGGCGATTCCGCAATATTGTCGTGCAAAAATTGAATATGTCTTGTAAAAATATTCCGGTAGATAAATCCAATAAGTCGGATCAATCTATGACACAAAAAGAGAGCACATTCTCTGATCCAACATGCCCCACCACCTCAAATGCGAGAAAACTGTTTGAAAATTTCAAAGTAGCTGGTTGCATGAGTAATTTAAGATTCATTTTAACTTTATACAGTGAAGTTACATTGATGTGTGAGATTTGTATGGCACTGAACACAGTATTTAGCAGCTCAGCCACAGGTACCATTGGACACAGTATGTGAAGCAGCTCAGCCACAGGTACCATTGGACACAGTATGTGAAGCAGCTCAGCCACAGGTACCATTGGACACAGTATGTGAAGCAGCTCAGCCACAGGTACCATTGGACACAGTATGTGAAGCAGCTCAGCTACAGGTACCATTGGACACAGTATGTGTAGCAGCTCAGCCACAGGTACCATTGGACACAGTATGCGAAGCAGCTCAGCCACAGGTACCATTGGACACAGTATGCGAAGCAGCTCAGCCACAGGTACCATTGGACACAGTATGTGAAGCAGCTCAGCCACAGGTACCATTGGACACAGTATGTGAAGCAGCTCAGCCACAGGTACCACTGGACACAGTATGTGTAGCAGCTCAGCCACAGGTACCACTGGACACAGTATGTGAAGCAGCTCAGCCACAGGTACCACTGGACACAGTATGTGAAGCAGCTCAGCCACAGGTAACATTGGACACAGTATGTGAAGCAGCTCAGCCACAGGAACCATTGGACACAGTATGTGAAGCAGCTCAGCCACAGGTACCATTGGACACAGTATGTGAAGCAGCTCAGCCACAGGTACCACTGGACACAGTATGTGTAGCAGCTCAGCCACAGGTACCACTGGACACAGTATGTGAAGCAGCTCAGTCACAGGTACCCAGGGTTCATACAGATAAGGACTGATAAAATTCAAGCACTTTTCAAGCACTTTTCAAGGTCAAAATTTTAATTTGAAGCACTTAAATAGATGAACTCGCCATACATACTTACTGTACCTTAGGAGTTCCTGCACAGCTATCAGAGGGGCTAGTAACAGTATTGGGATAGTTACAATATTGTGTAACTAGCCCAGCTGTATATCCCAATAAAGATAACGTAAACATATGAACAGCAACATAAGGCATTAATAAATTAATTGCTAGATTATCATCTCCGCCTGCCCCCTCACTTGCATGCGGCCCCGACCGTTTTTATTTTCATAAAAAAAATAAAAAAATAAAAAAAAAAAAAAAAAAAAATTAGAAAATTATTAGAAAAACATCAAAATTTTAAAAATAAAAAATAAAATACTCCCGCTCTTCCCGTTTTCAAGAATTATTTTTTTTTACAAGTTCAGTTAGTTTCACACAACCAAGTACTCTCACAGCCCTTAATGTTTCAGATCAACCTTTGCATCCCATTGTTTACCACTTTCTTTGTACTACACAAGTTTATCTTGTGCTCAATTGCGAATTGTCGGCATGGACGTTCCATTTTTATTGTGTTTCTCGCTCTTATCCTGCGACTTCAGGGCTGTATACACATTTTTTCCGAGGCATTGTTATCTGTTTATTACTACCATGTGCTTTTGGATGCAGTGGGTTTCCCCAGATGACGTCACTAGTTCAGAACATAAGCAGCTGCTAAATTGCATTTGAACCTGTTCTCTGTATTTTGGGGTTGTCAAATGGGTGCTATCGGCAATTTTTCTGCGTGGGTAACGAGAGAATTATTTATCAACTGTGTTAAATTTGTTAAGGCGACAACACACCGTATTTATTTTAAAAATTAGAACAGGTGGGCACTGGTTCCCAGCATGCTGCACTGCACAATACTGCTGGGAAACAGATTTGTCAAACTGAGTAGTCTCCCTTCTCTTGCATATAGTAAAACACGGAGTAAGATGGACATTTCATATATTCCGTTACTATTTTTTAAATTCAAACTCTTTTAAATTCAAGCACTTTTCAATGATTTTTGTTCATTTTCAAGCACTTTTCAAGCACTTTTCCCACTGACATTAAAAATAAGCACTATTCAAGGATGTTTTTAAGAAATAAGCACTTTTCATTTGAGAGGTTGAAAATCAAGCACTTTTCAAATCTGTGCGAACCTTGGTACCACTGGACACAGTATGTGTAGCAGCTCAGCCACAGGTACCACTGGACACAGTATGTGAAGCAGCTAAGCCACAGGTACCATTGGACACAGTATGTGTAGCAGCTCAGCTACAGGTACCATTGGACACAGTATATGAAGCAGCTCAGCCACAGGTACCACTGAACACAGTATGTGAAGCAGCTCAGCCACAGGTACCACTGGACACAGTATGTGAAGCAGTTCAGCCACAGGTACCATTGGACACAGTATGTGAAGCAGCTCAGCCACAGGTATCAGTTTTTATAGTTTTAACATTGATTATTTGAGAGAAAATAAAATTAAAATCATGTTGTCCCGCTGATTTTGAAAATGTCCCCTGTTTTTGAGGACTGATGAGACAATTGTCCCCACTGTTTATTATCCTTGGCAGAGCACTGCCTATGTATGCTCCTTGATCTCATATTGCCGTAAGGATGGGCCATCCTTAAAAAAATGTTTGTTTGCTGTGCTCCAACCAAGTATTTTTCATGTGGGTAGGTATGCAGCTAATTTTTTTTAAAGCAATAAAAAGTTTAGGTAGCTGCAATTTTGAGAGAGTAGGTAGGAGCATGGCAAACAAGTTTGTTTTTAAAGGATGGTCATATCTATTGAAACATGTCAAATTAATAGTTTCAAAACTTGGTATAGGCGCTGCCCACGTTTGACTAAATAGACTTTCTGTTAAAAACTTATTTTGTGATGTATTGAAATTTTATGAGTCACGTGATTTCATTTTGATTTCAATTTGATCTGTCATATTGTAGAAAATGTTTCTTCTTAGAAAGATTCTGAATGATGATGTGAAAGTAGCTTTGTATGAAGTATAAAATACAGCGAAACTTTGATGGCTCAAACCCGATGAGACTGGACAAAATATTTCAAGTTAAGGGTTATTCGAGCCTAGTACTGTTCAGCATCATACCATACATATATATGTACATGTATATACATTGAAATAAGAAGGTCATTACCAGATTAGTGGTTCTAGCTATATGTGGTGTTCCAGCCATCTGTGTTAAAGCCAACAAAGTTCTACTGTAATTATTTTTCTTTTAATATAGAAAGGAAGAGAGAGGAGGGAGAGTGGGAGAGATTGGGGATTGAGTTAAACATGAACTCAAGTTTACAAAAATATCATTTTTCATGAAATACAATGTTATTCATAATGAACTGATTGTGAATGCATACAGATTGGTTTTTCGTTTTAACTATTACATTAAGTACTAGGCTATTTTTTAAATCCTTATTTTAATAAAGTTCATGCACCTTACAACAAAATCTAATTGTCACGCGGAGAAAGTGTGCTTGTGAACCTTCTCACCTGACAATGAGAGTAAATCTTCAACCAATGAACTTTTGCAGTTTTAGTCTCATTTGTACTGTTATGTTGTTGTATGGTGTTTAGCATCGCTTTCAACAATTTTTCAGTCATATTGGGACGGTGTCTACTTGAGACAGTATTCTGAGCGCTGTCACACTGGAGTACCATGCCGCAGACACATGGTATGATACCCAACCCAGTGACATTATACTTACACCGGGCCAACCAGACCTAGAACTCTCCTATAAATGCTGAGCGTCAAGGGAGGAAGCTTCTAGTACCATTTTTAAAGTCTTTGGTATGACCCGGCTGGGGATCAAACCCACGACCTTCCCCATGCGAGGCGGACGCTCTACCACTAGACCACGCCGCGGTTTGTACTGTTATCAAACTCATTTGTAAGATTATATCCAAATTGTAATTCTGCAATACTTAAGAGATTAATATTCCAACATCATTATTTTTTGTAGGTTTAAAGATTTCCATATGCGTAATGAGCAGTAAAATCAACTTCACATTGCTGAGTGTCCCTTTATATAAGAAAGATATATAAAAGTGTATTGTTTTTTGAGGACCAGTATCCAATTCAATTCTTTATTAGTAACTCAGACTCAGGCCTCCAGCCCACACATTACATATACAATATAATCACATCATCTACACATGATTTGGAATTTTAGTAACTATACATTACATTTAAATACATTTAAATATATTCAAATACAAATCAAAGTATTCCTTTAAAAGGTGTGGGGATGATAATCTAGCAATTAGTTTATTATGGACTACGCTTAGGAAAAGTGACTCACCTCATTACTGGATGTGAGGAGCTTTGCTATCATTTTACGAACAGAAGCCAGCTTGGTAGTGGCTGCCTCCGCCTCTTGCTTCCTGAGAGATGCCTCGGTTTGGAAATTGTTCACAAGCTAAAACAGAAAGTCCATTAAGCATTAGGAAATAACATAAAATCCATAAAGCATTAGTAATAATGTTAAGTCCATATAGCATTAGGTAATAACGTAAATTCCATAAAGCATTAGGTAATAACGTAAAGTCAACAAAGCATCAGATAATAACCTTCAGTCCACAAAGCATTTCGTGAAGTCCATAAAGCATAATGTAATAACGTAAAGTCCATAAAGCATTTGGTTATAACGTTAAGTACATAAAGCATTAGAAAATAATGTAAAGTCCATAAAGCATTAGGTAATAATGTAAAGTCCATAAAACATTAGGAAATAACGTAAAATCCACAAAGCATTAGGTAATAACATAAAGTCCATAAAACATTACATAAAGTACATAAGGATTTAGGTAATAACATAAAGTCCATAAAGCATTAGGTAATAACGTAAAGCATGTATTGGCATTTGTAATAAGTTGCTTACAAACCAAACACCAGTTATATCAACCTATGTGATATAAGATTTTCAAATTTCGCAAATTTTTTATATACTTTATCCACTGTAATCAGGTACACCAAAGCATCTTGGTTGCAATAGGCTCTACATCAGGGCACTCATTCCGAATATCGGCCCCATTCCCCTCCTAAAATAATATGTTTTTTTCCCCTTTCTAAGAAAATAAATCCCCTCGAAAACAAAAATAAAATCGGAAGGAAAATCACGAAGTTACTCGTCGGCCGGACGCAAGAACGAATAGTTTTGAATACAAATCCAGTAAAACATTCACGAGTCTTCTCCCTTGATTGACTGTCCAATGAATTTTCACGTAACAAGTCAGTATGGATTCATTAGGGTTTTTCGGATATTGCCCTTAGCAGGATAATGAAATACATTACCGGCGAAAAATAACATCGAAAACAGCAGATAACTGTAAAAAAATAGACATCTTATTCAAACAGAAAAGTTTGCAAGCAAAACAAAATTTAGAAAACCCAGGGATCCATCCCACTACAAGCTCGCTAGAGCCTCAAAAATCCTCTGACGTGCCATGTTCCGATTCCTTAAAACGTAAAGCCTTGCGGTCTGAAGCTGTGTCCAGTTCTGATTTTGATGGCGAATCGGACATTGTCCATGTTGATAAGAAACGTCATGTATTAGTTCCTAATAATAGGTTGTTTGACACAACTAGATATGAACTCTCTTTCAAGTGGTTATATTATAGTGCCTTTAAGGAAGGTTACTGCTGCAAATATTGTGAATTTCTGTACAGTAGTACTATAACTGATGAACAGTATATGTACACCTCTTAGATTGTCTATGAGCCAGGAAACACTTGATAGTATTATAAGGATTGTCCATGAAGGGGCAACACCAATAAGTAACACACAACTTGAGAAGGCCATTGGCCATTTTACTTCAAAGGCTAGAACAATTGACATATAAGGATGTGTCACTGAGATGTTTTAATTCATGAAAGAAAAAAATATAGTAGAATAACTTGCATAATGATTTGTTGTATTTGTCAGAAAATTATTATGTAGCTACATCTGTTGGAAATGATTGAAAACAGTATTAATAAGTGTGAAAAGTAGTAATATTTATATGGCTAAAAATTCCCCTATTAGTCTTAAAACGACGAAAAATTCCCCTTCCAGAGGGTATGGGTACTTATCCCCAATAGTTGTCTAGTGCCCTGTACATATATTTGAAATGTAAATTCTAACAAAACACTGGAGTACTGCAAGCATTACACAAGTCTCCTTCTGGTTTGCAACCACAATTTTAATTGGAATGAAAATGTAATAAAATGACCTGCATTATCTCATCATTGCCCTCTATTCACAAATGCAGCTTGGATACTTTTTACGTTACAAAAAAAAAGAAAAAAAAGGGTCCAGGTTGTATCTGTAATTATGTTGTAATTATGACTGAACATACAAAATGACCTGCATCACATCTTTATTGCCCTTTAACAACATGCAATGTTTCACAAACCCAGCTTTAATAATTTTTTAGTAAGGTCATAATGAATTAATTGCTAGATTATCACCGCTGCTCCCTAACTTTCATGCCGTGACCCTTTTTTACAAAAAAATAAAAATAAATAAAAAAATAAAATAAAAAAAATAAAATCCCATCCCTTATTAAAAAAAATTTGAATGATAATCTAGCAATTAATTTATTAAGGCCTGATCTTTCTGGACTGACGAACGCCAGACAGATGGAGACCCATAGTCCCCATAGGTGACACTGGTAGGGGACTATCAAAAGACAAATTGCTTAACTGATTCTCAACTATTCTTTCCAAAAGGTTTTGCAATTTAAGCTTATGTGACAGTTTGAATCCCTGGGTGGGGTTAAATAATTGAGCAAACTAGATAGGGAGGGGACTGATGGAAACTTTAATGTTATACATGAACTGTTTTGTGAAATATAAAAGTTAAAACACCTGCAGTTTCAGAAAAATATTTTTAATTCTTATTATTAATGTTTGATGCCCATGGGTCTGACCAAATATGATCCTAGAGACATGATTTCAGCAAACTTGTCTACCTGTATACAAAATATGAGATACCGGTAGCTAAATAATAGTATTTGTAGTTTCAAACTTATTTTTTTATGGTTTTCAAAACAAATGACCGTCGCTAAATATTCAATCAATCAAAACAAAAGCTTATATAGAAGTTTGAATCTCCAAGTTTGGGGCCGAACATGACACAAGGATCATGGGCTGAGCAAACTTGGTAGGGAGGACACAATGATTATTTAACAATCAGAAAGCTTAAAACATTTCATCACATGTAAACTTATAAATTACCTAAACAGTTTTAATCAATTATCAGAACAAAATCAATTGCAACCATAGAAAATAGAACACACCTTTCTTAGACCCTTCTCGTAATGGTCAAAGAAATCATCCAATGGGAAACTGGAGAGTTCTTGTGTGGTCATGCCTGAGATCGAATCTTTGTCCATAACCCACTGGGGTGGCAGAAAATAACGTAAACATGTCCTGCAATACAACATCAAGATTAGTAAAAATGTCCCATTATTTATAAAAGTAAACACTTGTTACAATACAATATCTCTTAAAGTGAGCACTTATTACGATACAATACCTATAAAAGTGAGCATTTCTTACGATACAATATCTATAAAAGTGAGCACTTGTTATGATACAATATCTATAAAAGTGAGCACTTGTTATGATACAATATCTATAAAAGAGAGCACTTGTTATGATACAATAGCCATAAAAAAGCACTTATGATACAATATCCATAAAAGTGAGCACTTCTTACCCTACAATATCCATAAAAGTGAGCACTTCTTACGCTACAATATCCATAGAAGTGAGCACTTCTTACGCTACAATATCCATAAAAGTGAGCACTTCTTACAATACAATATATATAAAAGTAAGCACTTCTTACAATACAATATCTATAAAAGTAAGCACTTCTTATAATACAATATCTATAAAAGTAAGCACTTCTTACATTGCAATATATATATATATAAAAGAAAGAACTTCTTACGATACAATATCTATAAAAGTGATCACTTCTTATGATACAATATCTATAAAAGTGATCACTTCTTACAATACAATATCTATAAAAGTAAGCACTTCTTATAATACAATATCTATAAAAGTAAGCACTTCTTACATTGCAATATATATATATATAAAAGAAAGAACTTCTTACGATACAATATCTATAAAAGTGATCACTTCTTATGATACAATATCTATAAAAGTGATCACTTCTTACAATACAATATCTATAAAAGTAAGCACTTCTTACAAAACAATATCTTAAAAAATGAACAATTCTTACAATACAATATCTATAAAAGTGCACACTTTTTATGATACAGAACAAAATTTGAGGTACACAGAAAGCCCTGTTTGCACATGAACTGCAAAGGATGTCCATATGCAAACAAGGCTTTCTGTGTACTTCAACTTATGTTCTGTTGTCAAATTTTATAATTAAATTAATGTCCCCAAAGTTGCCCAACCTGCCTATTTCAATTTCAAGGTGTGAGGAAAAAAACATTCTACAAGGAAAAATTGGAACAAACTTGAAACCATTCCATTCTATTGTCTTCTGTCCAAAATTTACTGTTTTCTAGAGAAATTGACTGGCCGGTTGTTTTTAGCTGGCCTCTTGCCATTGGACCACTAAATGAGCCTAAATTCCTAATACAAAATTCTATATAATTATTGAAAAGATGACTTAAAAACATTATATTTCTGTTCTTGTTATTCTAATCTGATCAGGTGTGGTTTAAAAAGTATTTCTGAAATACAGACCTCTGATACAGCATTATTTTTAACTGTGTTTTCGGAAAAATAAAAACGAAAGAAATAAAATCAAATTTATTAGATTTTTCACCTGTTATAGCACCCAACAGTTTCTGTTATGTGAACACTTCTTAAACATTGGAAATAGATGGCAAAACATTGTTCGCCAGTACTTCATTGAAACCAACAGGCCTTCTGAGAAAAGAAAGTAATTCCCGGTCTCAGACTACGCACCTTAATTTTCCTGAACAACTACAATTTTCGTCACATTTGCGAAACTTGGATTCCATTATTTTGTCTATATTGTCTGCATTGCACACGTGTGGGTGAAAGATGCGAAACCTGTTACACGAGACGGAGACATCAAACCTATTTCTGTCGCATTTCAGGAAAAATTGTGTGCATTATACTGTCTATATTAGAAGAGAAAGGGTGAAAAAACACGCGAATTTGTAACAAACGACGGAGACAGGAACAACACCCAGGACTGATGCAAGTTTTATTAATTTAATAAGATGAATGTTTATGAAGTAGACTAATTGGTTTCTACTTCAAAACTTTCTGAACCGTCTACAAATTTGAAGATCACAGCTAGGGAAATGTTCTTCCTTAAAGAGCACTACCTCTTCAGAAAATAATATTTAAATTGAAACAGTAATCTTTTTTTTTATAAATTTTTGCAGATAAACAAGACACTGAAATATTACATGCAATACCTAAGTCCCCTTCTAGTATAATTTTGCTGCCATAGTAATCACAATTTTAGTCTGACTGATAATACAAAATGACCTATATTATCTCGTTAATAACTTTGATTTACAAGTTTCACAAAACTAGCTTGGATACTTTTCTAGTAATCTTTCTGAACGAACGACCAAACAGTAAACCTAAAGTTCCCACCAATGTAAAGGGACTAGTAATTGTGTATGTGAGTTGTATTTTTTTGCCGCACCTGAATGTTCACTGATGAAAATACATGTATGTGTATACAAATCTAATGACCACAACTATGGAAAATTTAATGTTCTTTCTTAAGCCGTCCTTAAAAAAATATATTGTTTGCCGTGCTCCTACTTATTCTCTCAAAATTGCAGCTTACCCAAACTTTTTTTATTGAATTTCTAAGCATTTAATTTTTCATGATTTATGTCCATTTTTCTTTAAAATGACTGCAAAGTTAAAACTTTGCAAAAAAATAAAATTAGCTACCTTCCTACCAACATGAAAAATACTAGGTTGGAGTACAGCAAACAAATATTTTTTTAAGGATGTCCTTAATAAGTCTACATCTACAGAACAAGAATATTTGTAGAAGCAATAGGTGTTCTAGGGGGTAAAACCACTGTCCTTCTGCAACTAACTGGCACACTTTCACATAAAGTTTTTAGAGCGAGCGTGACTCGAACCTACGACCTTAGTGGTGAGAGGTAAGTGATCTTGAGATGGCACCTTAGACAATTCGGCTATGGAGGAACTCTTCCAGCATTAATTATTAACAGTTTGTTATAAACAGTGATTCAATAAATGCAGCCAAATAAGGAAGACATTTGCAAACTTTGTTTTTAGCAAGTTTTAACGTAGACACCATTTTTTACATCTGCGTTACATGCCAATAGCTGTCAATTTTAGTTTTATTAAAACACTAAATATGTTTTTCTTTTCTATCAATCTATACATATCTAAGTGTATCAGATCTGTTGTTCACAAAATATGTGCTATATCACATTACAATGCAAATAAAACCATTCAGTCAGAGACGGGCTGCATAATAGGTGTGAACAACCAACTTCAACTTTTTCAAGGTAAATTATCTTTCTAACACGGTTTGTGTTTATCGTGTTTTCATTTTGTGAACCCCTGAGATCCATGTTAAAACAAGAACTGAGTGTATATCTTTTAAAGATATGCTCCAGACAAGCACAAATAACCAAAAAACAAAGTACAAAATGGATGATAATTATGTCATTTATTCAAGATACAGTTATGGTTCTTTCATTGCAAGTCAACACATTACCCACATCATTCCATCTTCCAACTATTGTTGGCCTCCTATCAGTACTTTTAGAGTAATGCTCCAGGAATAATTCTGGACGGACATACTGATGGATGAAGCAGCAACTATATGTGCTCTTTTAAAAGCCGACAAGAACAAAGGAATCTTCTTGTATTATTCTTAAAGTATGAAGTACAACACAACCAAATAACGATAAAACCTTGTGGTGGGGTAAGAACACATGTACTATGAAAACAATGAACAAGCAAATTCAGTCAGTTTATGTCTCCTGCTTATTTCAAATGTTACTTCACAGAAACCCCCAGAAAAGATTATTCACAAATTAAAGGGGCATCACTGTAGAATGACAAATGCCACAACCCCTAAAATTAAACTGAGCCTGTTTTGTCATTATAAACATTGTATTAAAATTTCAAAAGATTTGATTCAGGCATTCTTAAGTTATTGCATGGAAGCCCCCAAAAATGTGATTTTTCACAAATTAAAGTGGCATAACTCTAGAATGACAGATGTCACAACCCCTAAAATCAAACTAAGTCTGTGTTTTGTCATTATAAATATTGTATTAAAATTTCAATATATTTAATTCAGGCATTCTTAAGTTATTGCATGAAATCCAAAGTGTGAATGATGAACAGACAGACAAACAGACCCAAATTAATGTCTCCTGCTTTTTGCAAAGTGGGGGACAAATATTACTCACCTATATCCATTTGATATCTCCTCTATCATTTGCGCCTCCTGACCCGTACCCGTCGAAGATGACGGGGCCTCATTAGCTGGTTCTTGTGATGATGCAGATGTCGGGGATTGGGGACCAACACTGGGAGACGCCAATTTCTTGTCACCCTAAAATTTAAAGAAAATATTTCTTTAAAAAAAAATCTGGTATTTTGTTTCATCATTCATAATTTAACTTCAGTAGATGAGGAAAATTCAAAGAATGGTACCATGCGTCAATTTAACTACCATTATCGGTGAAAACAGAATAATATAGTCTGCACCATTTCTAATTTTTGGCCCCCATGTGTGTGTGTATGTGTGTGTGTGTGTGAAATTTTCAAAAGTAGTGCTACAAAAAGGCTTAGTACCACCATTGCAAACAGGAAATGCTTCCGTGGGGTAGTCGCATAATGGCAGTTATAAATACAATAAAACTTGGTTGGCTCGAACACAGATGACCACTTATCGGGTCCTGGCCAAACACAGATGACTGGAACACCACATATAGCTCAAACCACTTAAATGGTCCCAGCCAAACACAGATTGCTGGAACACCACATATAGCTTGAACCACGTATCTGGTCCTAGCCGAACACAGATGGCTGGAACACCACATATAGCTCAAACCATTTATCTGCTCGTGGCCAAACAAAGATGGCTGGAACATCATGTATAGCTCAAACCACTTATTGGGTCCAACCAAACACAGATGGCTGGAACACCACATATAGCTTGAACCACGTATCTGGTCCCAGCCGAACACAGATGGCTGGAACACCACATATAGCTCAAACCACTTATCTGCTCGTGGCCAAACAAAGATGGCTGGAACATCACGTATAGCTCAAACCACTTATTGGGTCCAACCAAACACAGATGACTGGAACACCACATATAGCTCAAACCACTTATCTGCTCATGGCCAAACACAGATGGCTGGAACACCACATATAGCTTGAACCACTTATCTGGTCCCAGCCAAACACAGATGGCTGGAACACCACATATAGCTTGAACCACGTATCTGCTCGTGGCCAAACACAGATGGCTGGAACACCACATATGGCTTGAACCACTTATCTGGTCCCAGCCAAACACAGATGGCTGGAACACCACATATAGCTTGAACCACTTATCTGGTCCCGGCCGAATTCCTACCTCAATATGTATACATGTACATGTATGGTACGATGTTGAGCAATACTTGACCCAAACTATTTTGTCCTGACATGGCCGGATGGACCTATTGAAGTTTTACTGTAATCATTGTTTCTTCTTCTTCTTTTAAAATGCATTTTCCTTATTTTAATGCTCATTTTTATGATTTGAATGGCATTACTGATGTATTTTGGACATTTTGAAAGCATTGTTATGCTTGAATTGTGAATTTAGAAAAAAACAAATTGATGCTTGTACACTGGGGTATGAATGATGCCGGAAGTCTACTTTCATTTTGACAATAGTGTATATACATAAAAAAAATAATCTCTTGAATGACACATGACCCTTACTTTTCTCATCATATTTTGGTAATGCAGAGGTTGACCAACAATAACCATTTGGGTCTCTCTATGAAAAACAAGCATGCAAGTTGTTTTTTTACTATATAGAATAAAAAATAAAATTTCAAAGGTGGGCTTTCACCTAAATGAACATTTTTCAATGGAGCCAAGAGTCCCTTTAAAAAGTATAAGAAATAAAATCTGAATTTTCTCGCTAATTCCATGACCCCTATCTTATCAATTGTAAACTTAATCTTGCAGCTTTCTTAGGCTCTCAATAACAATATATTTATAGTACATTTAAAATAAATTCCATTTTACTTCAGGAAAACAAAAACAAAATAAATGCAATAATTATTTTCCAAAGAAACCAAAAAACAGGTAATTACTTGCTTAAAGGAGATCATCTCTTTAAAAGAAATCCTCGGTGGCTGCATTTTCACAGCACTAGGTGATGACTGGTAATAGATTCTATAGAATGAACCATTACATTTAATTTGCTTACACATATTTAGTGGGACATATTTAGATATATTTTCAACAATAAATATTACTTATGGCAAATAATGCATTTGGAAATTAGCTGCAAATAGTTGGTATCAATTGATCTGCAATTTAGTTTCAATTTAAAATACATTTACATTTCAAGTAATTATTTTCTGTGCATATGCGTAATTTATTTTTTGCGTATAACTTGGTTACAGACTATTTTGCAATCACTTTCAATACATCAGAACTCCAGTTTTTAATGAAAATTTATGTTTTTCTACATTTATTAGGATGTAATGCTGAGATACAATTAAATTTTTTCACCAGTAAAAATTAACAATAGAGCAGTGGAACATGGTAATTTGAAAATGAGTTGTTTTTTTTCAAGGTCAGATAAGAGTGAACTGAGATTTGATGAATTATTGAGCGATTTAATGTCTCAGAAGATATATTTGTTGTTAAAATATTTGGGATTGTTATTTTGTGGGTAAATATCTGGGAAGGAATATTTTGTGGTTAAATATCCAAGAAGGTATATTTTGTGATTAAATATCCGGGAAGGTATATTTTGTGATTAAATATCCGGGAAGGTATATTTTGTGATTAAATACATGGGTAGGTATACTCTGTGGTTGACTATCCGGGAAGGTATATTTTGTAGTTAAATATCCAGGAAGATATATTTTGTGATTAAATATCGAGGATGGTAAATTCTGGGTTAAATATCTAGGCAGGTATATTTTGTGGTTAAATATCTTGGAAGGTATATTTTGTGGTTAAATATCAGGGATTGTAAATTCTGAGTTAAATATCTGGGCAGGTATATTTTGTGGTTAAATATCTGGATGGGTATATTTAGTGGTTAAATATCTGGGGAGGTATATTTTGTGGTTAAATATCAGGAACAGTATATTTTGTGGTTAAATATTTAGGAAGGTATATTTTATGATTAAATATTGGGGAAGGTATATTTTGTGGTTAAATATCCAAGAAGGTATATTTTGTGGTTAAGAAGGTATATTTTTTGGTTTAATATCTGGGAAGGTATATTTTGAGGTTAAATATTGGTGAAGTTATAATTTGTGGTTAAGAAGGTATATTTTGTGATTAAATATCCAAGAAGGTATATTTTGTGGTTAAATATTGGGGAAGGTATACAGTGTTTTTTTTTCACCATTTTTGGAAAATGACCAATACCCTTGGCATTGGGAATTTTAGCAAAGTTTTCATTAACAGTGGGAAAGTTTTTGCATTAAATTCATAAAAATCTTTTCACTTGCTTCTCTGGCCATTTAATTAAAAAATCAATGTCATATTCAATTCAGAATGGGGAAATTTTGTTTATTCTATCAAGGAATTATGGCAAGTTTCAATTTACCAGTTTTGAAGCTTTCACATGGGAATTTTTACCACTCATTCGGGAAAAAAGATGCTATTTGCTATTGGAAACATGACCAAATAACGGCTATAAAAAGGCTATAAAAATGGCTGAAAAAAAACCAACATGCTCGTATATTTGGTTAAATATCTGGGAAAGAATATTATGTGGTTAAATATCTGGGAAGGTATATTTCATGGTAAAATATCTGGGAAGGTATATTTTGTGGTTAAATATCTTGGAAGGTATAGTTGGATAAATATCTGGGAAGGTATATTTTTATGGTTAAATATCTAGGAAGGTATATTTGGTTAAATATCGGGGAAGGTATATTTTGTGGTTAAATATCCGGGAAGGTATATTTAAATATCTGGTAAGGTATATTTAGTTAAATATCTGGGAAAGTATATTTTGTGGTTAAATATCTGGTAAGGTATATTTAGTTAAATATCTGGGAAAGTATATTTTGTGGTTAAATATCTGGTAAGGTATATTTAGTTAAATATCTGGGAAAGTATATTTTGTGGTTAAATATCGGGGAAGGTATATTTTGTGGTTAAATAAATCGGGGAAGGTATATTTAATTAAATATCTGGGAAAGTATATTTTGTGGTTAAATATCTGGTAAGGTATATTTTGTGGTTAAATATTGAGGAAGACATATTTCATGATTAAATATCGGGGAAGGTATATTTAGCGGTTAAATATCAGGAAAGGTATGTTTTGTGGTTAAATATCGGGGAAGGTATGTTTTGTGGTTAAATATCTTGGAAGGTATAGTTGGATAAATATCTGGGAAGGTATATTTTTATGGTTAAATATCTAGGAAGGTATATTTGGTTAAATATCGGGGAAGGTATATTTTGTGGTTAAATATCCGGGAAGGTATATTTAAATATCTGGTAAGGTATATTTAGTTAAATATCTGGGAAAGTATATTTTGTGGTTAAATATCTGGTAAGGTATATTTAGTTAAATATCTGGGAAAGTATATTTTGTGGTTAAATATCTGGTAAGGTATATTTAGTTAAATATCTGGGAAAGTATATTTTGTGGTTAAATATCGGGGAAGGTATATTTTGTGGTTAAATAAATCGGGGAAGGTATATTTAATTAAATATCTGGGAAAGTATATTTTGTGGTTAAATATCTGGTAAGGTATATTTTGTGGTTAAATATTGAGGAAGACATATTTCATGATTAAATATCGGGGAAGGTATATTTAGCGGTTAAATATCAGGAAAGGTATGTTTTGTGGTTAAATATCGGGGAAGGTATGTTTTGTGGTTAAATATCTGGTAAGGTATATTTTGTGGTTAAATATTGAAGAAGACATATTTCATGGTTAAATATCAGGGAAGGTATATTTAGTGGTTAAATATCGGGGAAGGTATGTTTTGTGGTTAAATATCGGGGAAGGTATGTTTTGTGGTTAAATATCGGGGAAAACAAAATCTGATAATTAACTGTGACACATCAGCAGTTTTAATTTTTTTCAACCAGATAATTGCCTTTAAGAAACAATTTTATTGACAAATGCAAATGAT
This sequence comes from Panopea generosa, assembly GCA_029582155.1. NCBI lineage: Eukaryota > Metazoa > Mollusca > Bivalvia > Adapedonta > Hiatellidae > Panopea > Panopea generosa. The sequence goes on from CM055899.1 coordinate 78,042,505, forward strand.
GTAATGTGGATACGAACTTACCTTCAAAACCTTGATTGTACTGGCATTCTTGTCAAACCTGCAAATAGAAAAATATTTCACATTACTGTGGCATTCGTACTTAAAAATAAACCAAATCTAGAAAACCTTGCTATGATAATAAACTCATCTGGAAATATCCATATCACCTACACTTAAAAAACCCATCCAAAAAATCACCTATGACAATAAGCCCATCCAGAAAACCTCCATATCACCTACTATGAGAATAAACCCATCTAGAAAACTTCCATATCACCTACTATAACAATAAGCCCATCTAGAAAACCTCCAAATCACCTACTATGACAATAAACCCATCTAGAAGACCTCCATATCACCTACAAGACAATAAACCCATCTAGAAAACCTCTGTATCACCTACTAGGACAATAAGCTCATCTATAAAACCTCCAAATCACCTACTATAACAATAAACCCATCTAGAAAACCTCAATATCACCTACTATGACAATAAACCCATCTAGAAAACCTCCAAATCACCTACTATGACAATAAACCCATCTAGAAGACCTCCATATCACCTACAAGACAATAAACCCATCTAGAAAACCTCTGTATCACCTACTAGGACAATAAGCTCATCTATAAAACCTCCAAATCACCTACTATAACAATAAACCCATCTAGAAAACCTCAATATCACCTACTATGACAATAAACCCATCTAGAAAACCTCCAAATCACCTATTATGACAATAAACCCATCTAGAAAACCTCCAAATCACCTACTATGACAATAAACCCATCTAGAAAACCTCTGTATCACCTACTAGGACAATAAGCTCATCTATAAAACCTCCAAATCACCTACTATAACAATAAACCCATCTAGAAAACCTCAATATCACCTACTATGACAATAAACCCATCTAGAAAACCTCCAAATCACCTATTATGACAATAAACCCATCTAGAAAACCTCCAAATCACCTACTATGACAATAAACCCATCTAGAAAACCTCCAAATCACCTACTATGACAATAAACCCATCTAGAAAACCTCCATATCACCTACTATGACAATAAACCCATCTAGAAAACCTCCAAATCACCTACTATGACAATAAACCCATCTAGAAAACCTCTATATCACCTACCAGGACAATAAACCATCTAGAAAACCTCCATATCACCTACTATGACAATAAACCCATCCAGAAAACCTCCATATCACCTACTAGGACAATAAACCCATCCAGAAAACCTTAATATAACCTATTATGAAATAAACCCATCTAGAAAACATCCATATCACCTACTATCATAATAAAACCATCTAAAACAAAAACTCCATTTCACCTACTATGACAATAAACCCATCTAGACAACATCTGTATCACCTACTATGACAATAAACCCATCTAGAAAACATCTGTATCACCTACTAGGACAATAAACCCATCTAGAAAACATCCATATCACCTACCAGGACAATAAACCCATCTAGTAAACCTCAATATAACCTACTATGACAATAAACCCATCTAGAAAACCTCCATATTACCTAACAATGGTGTTCTTACTAAAAATCAAGAGGCCTAAGTTATATTCTAGTAGACTTGATTTTTTTTAAATTTTACAATTTAAACCCAATTTGGTTGGGGGCCGTCTTGATCCTTTATAGAAATGACCCCTTGGCCCACTCTTACTGGACAAAAAGGTATTTGCTATGAATTATGTGTATGTTTTAACCAGAATAATATGTTTTCCCTTACTTATCCAACATACTAGAAATGTGTCCATAAGACACGGAGGTTCCTGCTTCATTATTTTACACAAAAAAAAGTTGAAAAGGGGCCATAACTCATGTAAATTTGACCAACTGCATTTTATAATTATACAGCTATACACCAAACATTAATTAAATGTACAAGACCTTTCAGAAGTTACTGATCCGAAACCAATGTTTTACCTCAGACACTCGCACAAACAAATGGATGGACAAAGTAACACTTAGTTTTAGCCTCTGAACAATTCAATCTTCCTTAGGTCATAATAAACTAATTGCTAGGTTATCATCCCTGACCACCCCCCAAATTATTTTAGCCCCCCTGACCCTTTTTATCTTCATAAAAAAAATATATATAATAAAAAATACCAAAAATTTAAAAAAAAACAAAAAAAAAACCACCACCACACTCCCCATTTTTAATCTATCCAAATATAATTTGCTATCACCTGAAAATGCTTTAAATCTCAAATTAGCCAGGCCTGCTTAGCTCTGTTGATAAAAGGTCTTATAAGTCCAGGGGTTGTGAGTTGGCAGTCTACATGATGATTTATTTAAGAGGTTGTGTCTCATTGTCATTTATCTCTCAACACTAATGATCCAAGTGGGAAAGTAATCAGTAACTTGCAGAGTATGATCATTGCTGGTAAACTTTCCAAGGAAAGAGTAGTTAGGTTAACTAATCGGCTGTTGCCCCCACCACCCATGGCATAAAAATGATGCTAAATATTCAAAACCAAAACCTCAATTCAATATCACTAAAAGCAATACACAACGGATAGTCAAACACTATACGCCCTCGCCTTAATTCTTTGAATAGTGGCGGTGTAACAATTACAAAATACTTTCCTATAAATACCATACTTGGTGTATCATTTTTGAAAAAGACGAGCAACAGTATTTTATGCCTAAACAAATAATATATAAAACCTCTAGGAAGTTCCTGACAAGAAATCGATAAACAGAGTTTGTCATTTGCATTCTGTAATAACTTTAATTGTAGGCAAATTATACCGATTTGCATAAAACTCAAACTAAATATGTTTTCATTTGCAAAACAATTAAATACATAGCACTAAACTCAAATTCTATCAGCTGAACAGACTGTACGTGGATTGTTAGGAAGCACGGCAGTAAAGCATGCTGTCATTATGTTAATATTAGACATTCCATCACCATGTAATAATTGTAGCAACACAACAGTCGTCATGTATATACAGACCAAACCCCACAGTAACAGAATAATTTTCTATAATATTTTAACATTGTATTTGATAATATCTTAATCAATAGAAAATCATGTTTGAACACTGTTGAGGAAATCTATATACATAGCTAGCTGGTGGTCATTAAGTTTTTGGACCAAGAGGGACTTGAACCTACAACCACAGCATTGACAGGTATAATTGTTTGCCGTGCTCCTAACAATTTACTCAAAATTGCAGCTACTCAGACTTTTTTTATTGATTTTTTATGATTTCTGACCGTTTATTTTTTAATGACCACCAGTAAATGCAAAATCAAAATCTGGCAAAAAAAGAAGTAAATACTACCCACATGAAAAATTCTGGGTTGGAGCCCAGCAAAGATAAAATTTTTAAAGATAGCCTAGGACATAGTATAATTTTTTTTTTAAATGATAGTTTTTGCGTAAACTCTCTTGTACTCTTCATATATAATTTTTCTATTGAAGGGTGTTTAACACCATTTTCAACACATTTCAGGCATATCCAGTTTTACTGGTGAAGGAAGGCCTCAGAATGGATCTGAGTAGAAACATTGTCTTTTCATATTTTAAAACAACATTACATTCCTTTTTTCCCCAAAGACCTTTCTTAAACTTGATAAATGCATTGAATATTTACAAATCCCGTATGTTGGTGACATCAAGACAAGTCATAGTGCCCCCAAATACCCGCAATATAACCTTATCTGAGCCTCTGACATTGTATATCAAAATTCTTTCCAAGCTGGTATACCAATCATCTTATAAGATACTGACTATCGTAGGCAGTGTTCACCAACCATTCTTAAGAATATTCTTAGACTTTGACTCAAGAATGGTTGGTGATTACAGCGCCGGAAGTAGTACTAGTTCCCAACTTGCCATACTGTGAATGCAAGAATATTTTAAGTGAAAAAAAAAAAATCAAAAATAGAGCAATATTTTCTTTTTATTCAATAATGCTCTCAATTGTAGACCATCACAAAAAAAAATAACAAATGAAATATACGCAATAAAATTTTATTCTCTAAGTTGCAGCGGTTATGAAAGTAGTGTAATGACTGAAAAATATATAACCACAAAATACACAACTCTCAAAATAACAACAATATGCCAATTTACATAAATTTACATAAAGTTTAACAACTACATTTTTTTCTTTGTAAACAATGTTAACTAATTTGCCACAACTGTAGAACAACCAGAATGGCTCCCAATAAACTATTGTATCTTCCTCATGTGAAACACCCTTGTAAAACAACCTATATGAATTTACATAAAACCGCACAAAAAGTAGGACCAATTATCAGAAAACCAGTCCCAGTGCTTGAATTCTCCTACTCCGTACAAAATTTTCACCATTATTAACATCAGAAGTGACGACAAGTTTATTTGAAGCAAATCTCAATAGACGAGTCAATAAAGACGGGGGAATTCCTTTATTTACACAATACGATTATTTAAATCTAATTGATACAGTGGCGATGGCCGTTTTGTGTTTGAATGGTAAATTGTTTAGTATGAACGCTGGGAGTATCATCGCCCACTTGGGGCTTTATATCCAATAATATGCCACATGAAATTATAGGCAAGGCTGACATTAATGAAATTTTAATAATCATTTGCACGATACTGCCATTTCTTAAGATATTAACGGGGAATTTTGTGAATTTTGTTTTCTTAAGGTTGCGAGAGAAATAATGGGATCAATATCAAGAATTGAGATGGGACGTTTCCACGGCTTGAATTATTAGTGACTACCGTATGGCCGCGTATTATTTGCACTGGAAAGTGATTGTCTTTTCTTTACAGTCGGTTGGTGTGATGATTTAATTAAGCACATTGTCAATTTCTGTCTCCGATTATGATATCATGGTGGTCGCAGAATCGGGAACGACGCACGAAAGATTAAATAAAAAAAAACAATTACGAGTAAATCATTATGAGTATCGCGTGTTTTCCAATGTTTTTTACAATGTCAGGATTGGTAATCTTCTCAATAACTCCACTATCAGCACACATTGTTGTTTGATGATCCCCATACCTGTGATCAGCTGATTTGATATTCTGGCGATACTCGGAACTGGACCATAAACTCGCCGTGTCAACGTCACTCACATTGCACGAGAGAAAAATACAAGATTTATTCATCCGGTTTAGTACAGATAAGATAGAAATCTCTAACCACAGCTGACTGTTAAATAATGTTATAATTTTAACTCATTTATTTAACATTAATTGGAATTTGAGTTCTTGCTTGTGTGTGGTGTCAGTCTCCACAGAGCTGTTGACATTGAAAGACATATATGGTTTAGGATGCATGTTTCAGTCAAAGTGATTTTGGGTTTAATAAATATTAATTAAGTGATATATAATTTTATTGTCATCAGATATCAAGCGATCAATCCATTTAAGTGGTAAATGAAAATGTTTTATTTTTGAAAAGTGGTTAAGCAAACAGTAAATGGAATATTTACTGATATATATATAAAATAGCATGTGATTAAATTTTCAGCCTTTTTTTCAATATAGGCATTTAACACATACTGTATTAATGCCCCCCCCCCCCCCCACCACCACCACCACCCCACCACCACCAATTTTGGTCTAAAAATTTAAATTAAAAAAAATTTTGGAGGGTGACCACATCCTCTGAATCTTACCACTATACATGGGAGGGTAATTATTTTTATAACTGTATATTCCTCCACGACGCACTATTTGCTGAGTTAAACAGACACCATTGAGTGAATTAAAACACATATACTAGGCCATCCTTAAAACAAGAAGTTTTATATAAAACATACAAAGAAATATCTATCACTGAAAACAAATACAATATGTTTTTGAAAACTTGGAAATTGTTTCATGACATACTTACTTAGTTTTGTATATAGACACTTTTGATGTACGTGCATGTTTGAAAAAAGCTTCAAGCCAGAGAAGACTCTCCCTTACCCTGCACCCCCCCTTTTTTAAGTTATCTCCCAGATACATTATTGTATAAAGGATAGTAATTACAATATAATATTTACTAGGTTTAACTACCAGTTTAAACAGTGCATGAAAGCAGTGTGTGAATATTGAATGAAAGTGAGAACATTAAACAATTTCATCAAACAATGTCAATGGACCATGAAATGTAGGTGACACTCAGCATCTGCAGTATATAATGTGATGCAGGGTGTAAGTTGTAACTATGATCCAAGTATGAGCATTTGTACTTGAGAAATAGTGTTAAAACGAAAACTTAACGTTGGAGCTAAATATAAATGTTTGACGCTGCTGTCGACGGAAAAGCAACACCTTTATCTCGCTTTCGCTCCTTCTTCGTGGCGAGACAAAAAACAGCAGTATGTGAAGAAGTCATCTATAAGAATAATTTATGAAAGGAAGTTAAAAAAATAACAACCACATCGGTTGTACAAACAGATGATAAAAGGTCTTATGCACATTTTATAATAATAACATTGTTCAAATTGGTTTGGGTTAATTAGGCCATAATTAATTAATTGCCAGATCATCATCCCTGCCCGCCCTCTAGTTTTCATGCCACACCGTACCCTTTTTATTTTCATAAAAAAAAAGAATAAAAGAAGAAAAAAAAAAATTTATATAAAAAATAAAAATAAAACATAAAATCTCCACCTCCCTCTGTCGCTTTTAAAAAAAAAATCGGAACATAATCTAGCAATTAATTTATAATGGCCGTATTGGAGTTATTTTATGGATAATAGAAAATGTGTAGTTTTATGATGTCATTTTATTTATAAAATTATCATCATCCAACAGTGGCTGTAATGCAACTTTTTAGCATCTGTCAAAAAACTAGGTAGGTTCCATCTAAAAATAGGATGACACAGTTTCACAACAGCATATTGGATTTATAGTAGCTACATCTAATTATGGGGAAGACCTTAGATTTAAATGTGACAAACTTTCTATAAGTCTGTTAACATAAATCATTACTATACAATAATAGTTTACTGACATCATAGTAGTACACAGTAAATAACATCCTAAAACTGCAGACACTATATCAGTCTGGGTAGCTGTTGATTACAAAGTCACCCACGGAGACATTACATTATGAGCAGGAAATCCATTCTTTTGAGCATAATTAACAGTAGACCAAACGTGTCATTATTTCCACCTGAGTTGGCTTCCTGTGACATCGAATTATGAGCCTCTCTTTCAGCCACCAAATTAAATATCTACCAGGTTATCAGATGTCAGGGAATGAAAGTTTAATTAGGAAGTTAAATTTTCTAAAACATATTGTGATATTCAGTATTACCATAGCAGATGGATATAAATAAGTCAGAAGTTCTGACAAAGTGTGAATCAAATATAATATGAAATCAAGACTTAATTTTTTTTTTCACAAAAAAATATATATCATCAACTGGGTATCATATATATATAATTGATAATCAAGCATCTCATGGAAGCAGATCTAGTTCCTGATCCTGTCAATTTTCTAATTAGCACATTTTTTTTATTTTTAAAAATAACTTTTGCATCAAAGACCAACCAACAGAGGCCCCATTTCACTAATGTTCATTAATCAACTTCACAGTGTTGAATTTGAATTGCAATAAAAATGAGAAAATTCATTTAGTGAATCACTTACATCATTTTACTGACTTTGGAAAGCATTGTAAATAGTCATCTTATATAGAATTTGCAAAAAAACTGTGCAAATGAAACATTCCTGAGCATATTCAATTTGTTTGCATGAAAGTCTTAAGATTTATGAAGGTCAGTAATATATATGAATCTTCTTGTGGGCATGAAGTTAAATTAAACTGAATCTATAACAACATTAAACTGTAGATAAGAAAATCTCATCCAAAGACTTATGAATGGGGTTTTATGGCATACCAATACAATAGGTTATTCGACGCCAACATGAAGTAAGATTCCATGTCTACATGATTGTACGAAAACAACAAATTAACATACATAATGAACCTATAACCTTTATACCTGCAGAACTACAGAATTTCAGCAAATACTGGTTAACCTGTCAAAATGCCAGTAAACCGGGGGTTAAGTTAACTGATCGTCTGTTAGCCATCAATGGTATAAAAGTTACGCTAAATATTCAATTAATCAATAAATTTTTGTTGGTGGAATTTAAGAAATCCTGGAATATTTCTTCCAGTTGGCATCCATCATAAAACATTACTATACTTATATTTAGAACATTGTAGAATTGACATGAAGGCTCATTCATCATGATCTGATTTTATAGCCAAGTTATCTGACATGCCAAGATAGCTCCAGCCCAAATACACACCATAACAATAATATAAAATACTGACGAGGTACCTTAACAAGGCCAGTACACAACTGATTCCAGTCACGCCCCTTATAACGATGTTGTAACATATACATAACACTTCCTGGGCACACGTAACACCTCTCCCCAAGCTTGCTGGGTAAATAAGCAGGTAGGATTTAACCTTGTCCGAACAATACGAAGCTCACTCTAATTGACATAAAACATGAATGTAAATGACCGTGACATGTTTAAGGGTAACATAATGCAGCTGTAGACATTATACTAAGTTTCCATTCTTGTTAACAACATCCCTAAAGAATGTGTGTTTTTTTTTTTAATTTTATGAGTGTGTTGGTGTATACTCAGTCGTCACATGTACAACCTTTTATTATTTCTTTTAACTCTAAAGAAAAAATGTGAATGCAATGAAGGCAGTCTACATTATATGAGCATGTTAAAGAACAATAGGAATACTCCATTTTGTTATAAAAGATGATGTGGTCATTCTTCAGTATTCACTTTTTTTTTCTTTTCCAATTTTGGTGTGTGTTTTTGGGGTTGAGAGTGGGGGCTCCTAATTTAATGACATAATATTTTAATGTACAGGATAATCAATGAAAATTCATGTGTTTTTTTTTCATTAATTTTTTTTTTTTTAATGAAAAAAGTTTGATTTGTTTAAGATTATGATAAAAGAGAAATATTTGGTAGTTAGGGAAACAGCTAATAATTCATTTTTTTTCAATCAAGTAACTCTAAAGGAACTGTTATCCAAAAGTCATTCAAAATCACTTCCATTACACAAGGTCACCTACTTGACCACCAATTGTCTGACCACTCCCTCCCACATTTTTACCCAATTACGGAACTGTTAATTGAGTGTCATTATATGGTGACAATACGACAGGTATGAATGTCAACATTTTCTGGATGTTTGTTAAAACTCTACCATATCATTACACAGCTAGGAACCAGCAGGGTAACGCTGATAGCTGGGCTCAGTTTTATTTAAATTAACGGTGATTCACCATTGTAAGAATGGAGGAATCTATCCCTGCCTCCGTATCAGAAAATAAACACTTGCTTCTTTTTCTTCATTTATTTATATAATATAGACTAGTCAAACCTGTGTAAGTGGCCACCTCTATTAAGCAGTCACTTGTCTTAAGCAGCTACATTTGCTATATCCCATTTCTATACTTACAGAGCAAATTAACCTGTATTAAGCAACAACCTGTTTTCAAAGGCCACTTTTGCTCCTTCCCTTGACTAGCTTATTAAGACAGATTTGACCATTTACTATCAATTATTCAACAACTACCATTTTTAGATATTCACTCTATTTGGTATATACCATTTTCAACACAAGACAGGTTATTTATTATATGGCATCCAGTTTTATAAGTGGAGAAAGAACTCAGAACTTATCTTGAGTTCAACCACCTTTGCCAGTTATGGGCAAACTTTCTTAAATATTTATGGACTGAGCTGGGCTGGAAACACACGACCTCTGCAGCAAGAAATAAGTGATCCTGAGAAAGCAGCTTTGACCCTTTACAGCAGATGACCCCAGAAGTATTTTGATTTCTTAATAAAGAATGATGTTTATTTAAAATCTATAAATTAGTGAAGAATGTAAAGCCACCTGACAATTTGACCAATAAATTATGCCCGCCATCACTTGACATCAGCTTTACCTTTCATAATCACCTCACAAACACAACTACCACCAATAGTATAAAAACGAACAAGTATCTTGGCTAAGGTGTTGGAAACTCAATGTCCCCCACTGCTGGCACACGGCCCCAAGCCACAGGCAGGCTTGCTACACACGTCTGGGTGTTAAATCAATCGGTGTGTAACAATACGCCACAGAAAGTAGTTCACACTTTACGTGTGTAGGAACACAACAATAGGTGTGAAAACACGAGCTGATTGTTGGATTATTTGCTAACTCTGAATATCATTTTTTTGTACTGTCTGTTCAATTATTCGCTGATCAGCTTATTTTGTTTTGAGAACTCTGGCCTTCATTTTTTGTTGATATCCTTTACAATGCAATATATCAGACAATCAAATTTGGCAGTCTGCATTCAGCTGTAAAAAGGTCAATAAGCTTCATTCTCCATCAAGTTAAATTTAGTAGATAACATATCAACTAAAACTTTAACAGTACTTTTCAGATTAATTTAAATGCACTCCAGATACATCTTAATTTTTTTTTACAAAATTCAAGAAAAATTTACATTAAAAATGTATTTTATTCTATTTTTTTCCACTAATAATTTCAATGCAGCTTAGATAAATAATAACACATATTCAAGCAAAATATAACTTTAAAATGCATTTTATTTCGAAATTGGCAGCGGGGGGACCCTGACACTGTTTGATACAATTTCTAAGCAATAACTGAAAACCAAAACACCAAACCCTTTGCCTCTCCCTAACCTTCCAACTCAACCAACTCAAATCAAACACCTATCCAAGAGTGAAGATTGATTGATTGATTAATTGATTGAATATTTACCATCATTTTTATGCCATCAACGGCTAACAGACGATCAGTTAACCTAACCACTGTTTCCTGGGATTAACCAGTACTCGAGCACACCCCGTCTCCGCAAGTAACTGATAACTTTCCCACTTGTACCAGTGTTGAGAGACGAATGATAATGAGACACAATGTCGTATATCAATCATCACGGAGACTGTTGCCGGGCGGGGGATTCTAACTCACGACCCCTGGACTGATAGTCAGACGCGTAACCGACTGAGCTAATCGGGCCCGGCCCAAGAGTGAAGAAAAAAAAAAAGATTTGTAATATACATTCAGTACTGTATTTGCATTTTTATTAAGGTTGCATTATTTCTCAACTAACACCCTTCTTTTCACAATATAACAACTTCTTACTGATCATTCTAAACACAATACTAAACCCATTACCACACCTGTTAAACAAATTGGTGTTTAACATCAAACAGAAACTGTGTAAAAAAGCTTAAATTCATTCTATGTTGAAGTGTGAATTGAAGTCACTGTCAAATCAACATTAACAAGGCAAATAAGTCTGTTTGTTGAAGAAACTCAACCCTGCAAGTACATTGCGAGTATTTGCCACATTTCTGTAATGTAATAAAACATTCTAACCGTATGAAAGACGGTTTATTTTACATGTTTTAATGGCAAAACTTAATCTAGAATTTGAATAATTGGAAAAGCTGTATTACTTTCCAAAATTTTTCCCAAACTATAAAGCATTACTTCCAAAATCATATATAATTAAATGGCTATTTAAAATCAAGAAGCGTCTGAGAGACCCACCAACTATTCCTTTTAACGAAATTAGATTTACTTTGTAATGTAATTAAAAGCACTTGCAGTGCATTTAAAATGCTCAATAGATTTAATTTTAAGAAGATTTAAATAAGAATAGATAAATAAATCCTATCTTGTTGATTGTTTTCAACGCTATCCCATCTTTCATTTGAAGCACTTGGTCCAGAAGTAGAGAACATGGCACCCATGATAATGGAAGGTTGTGGGTTGGATTCTTTGTGTGGTGTCTTTCAGTAAAACAATTTATCGGCATAATGCTTACAATAACTGGATCTACCCAGGAAGACATCAAGCGTGATTTGTCTAAGTTGTAAGAACTTGTTTCACAATCAATGCACAAAATTAATCATTTATAATAAAAAACTCTTCCATAGTTAGTCAGGATTGTTCCATTATCATTTAGAATAAGTGTCAAGATGAAATAAATGATCAAGAGCCAAACAATGTAGATAATGATCAGAAAAAATTACTTGTCACCTGGGGCTCGTTTCACTAACGTTTGTAAGTTTACAAACTTCTTAGTGTAAAATTTCGTGAAATTCATTTATTGTGTCGCTTGCTTATTTTACTTTCTTTTGTAAGCCTCATAAAAGTGTTCTTTCTAAAATTTACAAAAATTTGTGCAAATGAAATGTTTCTAGATGTCACAATTTGTTCGTACAAAATTCTTATGACTTAAGGAGGTTAGTGAAACAGGCCCCTGATCTGGGTCGTCTACATTTGTAATTGGTATATTTGACATTTACAGCAAGCTATGATAATACAGTGAGCTATGATAATACATGATAATACAGAAAGCTATGATAATACAGTGAGCTATGATAATACATGATAATACAGCAAGCTATGATAATACAGCAAGCTATGATAATACATGATAGTACAGCAAGATATGATAATACAGTGAGCTATGATAATACATGATAATACAGCAAGCAATGATAATACATGATAATACAGCAAGCTATGATAATACAGCAAGCTATGATAATACATGATTATACAGCAAGCTATGATAATACAGTGAGCTATGATAATACATGATAATACAGCGAACTATAATACAGCAAGCAGTTTGTATAACCATCCAAGTTTTACTGACACACAGTCATAGTGAGAGTTGTAGTTGCTGCATGGTGTGTTTAGCATTGCTTTCAACGATATTTCAGTCATATCAGGGCAATGTCTACTTGATACAGTATTCTGAGAACTGCCATACTGAAGTATCATGTCACAGACACATGGTATGGTACCTCATCCAGTCACATTATACTGACACCGGGCTGACCAGGCCTAGAACAATCCTCTTAATGCTGAGCATCAAGCAAGGAAGGTTCTAGTACCATTTTTTTCAAGTCTTTGGTGTGACCGGACAAGAGATTCGGTCCATGACCTTCTTTATGAGAGGCCGATGCTCTACCAATAGACCATCACTGCAGTTCATAATTGGAGTTAGTCAAATGATAATCAATGAACATTAATTGTACTGCTCTACAATTGATTGACTGATTGAATATACAGCATAATTTTTATGCCATCGAGGGTTAACATACGATCATTTAGTCTAACCATTGTTTCCTAGGATCCTTGAAGGTTAACCAGTATTCGAGCTCACCCCATCTCCACAAGTAACTGATAATTTTCCTACTTAAATCAGCCGGGGAGCAATAAATGATAATGAGATGCAATGTTGTTTATCAACCCTCAAGATGATTGTGGCCACACAGGGATTTAAACTTATGTCCCCTGGATTGATAGTCAGATGCGCTAACGACTGAGCTAATCAGGCCCGGCACTGCTATATAAATAGCACTTCCAATGATTTATCTTATCATATTTATGAATCTACATTATTATGATTAACATGTTATGTAATCAACAAAAATAAACATTATGTTTCATTATCAGAAAAACCTGCCTTCAACACAGAGGGTATGAACCACAAATCATTAATTGATTAGTCTTTCATTCATTTGTTAACAGTCATTCATTCATTTATTTATTCATCCACATTGATCAATTCAATTGTTCATTTCAGTTGTTATCAAGTAATATTTCATTTTGTTACTGTATAAATGATATTAACTTTAATGTTATTCTAATTTAAACATTATGTAATCTTTAAAAGAACACATCGCAATGCAGAAATTGACCTTTACTCGTGTTCCTGCTCAATTATATCTTGATACTATGAAGTCTATTGGACACATAATCATATGCATACCAGAAATACCGTGAGCGTATTTGTCTAAGCTGTAACAACTTGTTTCACAATCAAAGTAAAATAAATAAGTTGCTGTGCTCCGACCCAGTCTTTTTTATGTTGGTAGGGAGGTGGCTAATGTTTTAGTTTCAAATAACATTTTTGAAGATAACATGAAAATTCAGGAAACTAAGACAAATGCCGCTTCTTTAAACAGAGATGAACCTCCGGTGCTTTCAAGCGAACATACAAAACTTGTATTTTTTGCAAAAAATGAAACGGCATATTTTTGTAAATTGCACCACTCCATATCATAACTGTTTCAAATGAGCACAATATGGCATTGATTTAATATTCTGATTAAAAATGGCCAGTTCAAAAACTCAACTGACCTATCGTCTTAAAATATATTCTGAACCAGTTTGGTCACAATCCAACTACAGTAATTGAAAGGCAAACAGTGGTTGTTTTTGTGTTGTTGTTTTTTTTCATTTACTCAAGGGCAATAAATTTTCAACAACTCTTCCCAGTTTTTATGCTCATCACTACTCTGACCACTTTGGTGTATATTGGATCAGAACTACAGATGCTAGTGTTGATAAAAACTGATCATTTAATGAAAGAAACCAATATCATACTCTATTCAGAATGAGGAAAACTTTGTTTATTTCATCAAGGAAATATGGTAAGTTTCACTACAACCATGAAGCTTTTAATTGGTAATTTTTACCACTCAATTGGGAAAAAAAGATACTGTTGGCCATTGTGAATATGACAGAATAACGGCTATATAATCACATATATAGCATAGATAGCATCCTCACTTTAAACATCCTAATTACACTGCCAAAATTAGCAACATAAATCTTTACAAGAAGTTTAAACCATCACACTGGAGCAAAAAGGTACCAAGTGCCTTCTTATTTCATATACACTTGGTACTTTATCGCACCAATGAGACGAAATGGAGTTATGTTAATTTTTTCTACAATAAAACCAATTTTTATAATATTCTAATTGGTCCAGGAGGCCTAATTACAATTCTCTCTTAACTTTAGATATTCTGACCACTTTTGCAACATATTTCCTGTGTGTACAATCCCTACTGAACCAAGCCTGACCCAGACAAACAGGTTCCAAGAGGTCATTATCTACCTATTGGCGGAAGGGTGTTAAAGACCGTAAAATCTGCATTGTCACTGATTGGTCAGTAAATAAATACTGTGGTCAGTGTCACCGACATAAATAATCTGACATTTATTGTGTGAAGTGGGTATAAAAGGACAACAAAACTAAAACCCTTCAACAGTGTAAATAATTATAACAACTGTCTTAACTATGATCTTGGAAATGATGAAAAAAAATACTGTTGTTTTTATGGAGTGCCTGTTATGAATCATTGTTAAGCCAATATATATATATATTTTTTTGAAAAGGGTTTATTGCCATTATTAGCACATTTCAGGTGATATATATGAGATTAAGTTTTATTGTGGAATCATTTTGTTCTTGTTTTGTTAAATAATGTCATGTTAGTATCTATATATTTGTGTTGAAGTAAATGCAATTTTGATGAAATAGTGGCTGATAAGCCTTATTAGACTGGGTATTTCTATACATTTATTAGCATTTTTGATAATGTTGTTAATCTAACATATACCTGTCACTTTATTTAATAATCAATAATACAATAATGACAAATAATAAGAAGAAGAAGAACTACAGTCCTTCAGCAAGTAACTGGCAATCTGTCACACATTCAGTTTTAGGACTGAACCTGGTTCATACCCATAATCTTGGCAGTCAACATACCGGTAATACCTTTTTTTTAGATTAGAAAAATGCCACCCACAACAAACAGTATTACACCAAAGAGATAAATTAGCTGAAAAATTAATGGACACTTCCATTTTTAACCCTTTACTTCATATAGACGCCTTTTGACACCTCTAATATAGACATCTTTGGACACCTAATAGAAGGCTTTTGAATTATTGGGTGAATTATGTTTATATTAACTGACAGAGTGGAAAACAGTGCAGGAAGTGTTCAGATCGTTACGAGCAATCTGAACTCTTCCTGCACTGTTTTCAAAGGCCTTCTGTGATTGGAGCGGGAAAACGCGTATCTATGGAGTAAAGGGTTAAACAAATAAATGGAAGCCTGAATAAAAAGCAGAGTAGTTTCTTTATTGCTCTTTTTTTATTGTGATGCTATAATGTAAAATTATAATATACACAAAAGACTGGTATGAATAAATAAATGGGTGTTACATCATACCAACATGTTAAGGTTACACAATGACAATAGGAAAAAAAAATCCAGACTCACTCTCCATGTACCAAAATAAATAACAGATAGAAAACAGATATGCAGGATGAACATAGAACCTTGATATATGCAGAACTGCTAAGTTTCAACAAATTCTATATAATATTCAATCTGTCGCCTTGTACAATATGCACATGGTTTGTTTTATTCTTTACATCACTCATTTGGCACCTTGGAACTGCACAGGGAATGATAATTTAACATGACAATGCTCAAATGGTCACCACGACACCCATTTGGAGGATTCCTACCCCTCCACAGAGACTGACAGGGATTCTATATTCTTACCTAGAACCTCACATGTTACAGCGCTGGTGAAATTTAAATTATGTTTTCTATTACAAATTTATGTTTTTGGAAATTAAATTTAATACACAGCAGAAACTGTTGCTTAAGCATTTGCCTTTGTCCATAAATTATTATTTTATAGCAAATTAGATGCTAATACATTAAATATATATTTTTGTTCAAGAAAATCCTGAAAAAAACTTGTGAATAAAGGGAAGTAATCTACTTTCTCCCTAAACTTGATTTTTACTACCAAAGTTGCTTCCCTTCTAAATTTTGAATTAATTTTATTCTTCAAATTTTACCACACTGAATATGCAGAATCAGATTTTACTGTTGTATATGGAACCTTGTAAGTGCACAGTCAGATTAAACTGTTGTATATGGAACTTTGCAAGTGCACAATAAGATTAAACTGTTGTATATGGAACCTTGTAAGTGCACAGTCAGATTAAACTGTTGTATATGGAACTTTGCAAGTGCACAATAAGATTAAACTGTTGTATATGGAACTTTGCAAGTGCACAATAAGGATAAACTGTTGTATATGGAACCTTGCAAGAGCAAAGTCAGGTTTAACTGTTGTATTTGAAACCTTGCAAGAGCAAAGTCAGGTTTAACTGTTGTATATATATATGAAACCTTGCAAACGCAGTCAGATTTAAATGTATGGAACTTTGCTAGGACACAATCAGATTTAACTGTTGTATATGAAACCTTGCAAGAGCACAGTCAGGTTTAACTGTTGTATATATATGAAACCTTGCAAACGCAGTCAGATTTAAATGTATGGAACTTTGCTAGGACACAATCAGATTTAACTGTTGTATATGGAATCTTGCAAGTGCACAGTCAGATTTTACTGTTGTATATCGGCAACCGTATCATATACTATCAGTAATTTAGACCATCTCCATAACACAGTTAAGAGACATAGAACTTGATGTTGGTCATGTATGCAAAGTATCAGTCACCTGAAAACTATGGAAGTAATTCGCTCAATCAGAATTGTAATATGGTAAATACAGCAATTTTAAAAAGTGCGAGGACATTAACTTTACTTGGAATTAAGTCAGGGTCACAATTAAAGTCACACATATCGCCACTTGATACTGAGCTTATAAAAATTATATTCTATCTACATGATGCAATAATAAAATAAAACAGACCCTCATTTCTATTTTGGAATGGGTCATAATTACACATTTTTACATAATTTGCACATTTTTCTATTTTTTGAAACAATATCCTTGACCCAATTAATCTTAAAACAAATCAAAACTTCTATTTTTTGTAACAGCGACCTTTAATTGTGACCCTATTTTCCTCAAAATAATTTCCAAGCTTCTTTTTCATTTCCATAGGAGTTAATACACACCATTCATCTCAAAAGAAACTAAAGTTAACGAGTGGAAATTTATAAATTTGTTAATCATACAAGTGGAAAAAGTGTTGTTTCTGATCTGAATGGGTCATCTGGAGAACTCAAGTGAGCTTTTATACCAATATATATGACCAAGTTTGGTTACCATTTACAAAGCAAAAACTACAGTTTTTCAATCAAATAATATCTCAAGGGCCATAACTCTGTCCCTTCTAAAGAAAAGTTACATGTAAGTCATTAAAGAATGTTGCAGCCAAACCCAGAGTGATCACAAACACTACACCTTACAATACAATAGACAATGTACCTCATAGGTTTGTGACTAGAGAAAAAGTTCAACCATTTAATAAATATTAAACCTACATCCCACCATGATCACAGACAATACACCTTACAATACAATAGACAATGTACCTCATAGGTTTGTGACTAGAGAAAAGATTCAACCATTTAATACATATTAAAGCTACATCCCACCATGACCAAAAACACTACACCTTACAATACAATAGACAATGTACCTCATAGGTTTGTGACTTGAGAAAAGGTTCAACCATTTAATAAATATTAAACCTACATCCCACCATGATCACAGACACTACATCTTACAATAGACGATTTACCTCATAGCTTTGTGACTAGAGAAAAGGTTCAACCATTTAATAAATATTTAAGCTATATCCCACC
Source organism: Panopea generosa (assembly GCA_029582155.1). NCBI lineage: Eukaryota > Metazoa > Mollusca > Bivalvia > Adapedonta > Hiatellidae > Panopea > Panopea generosa. The sequence continues at coordinate 78,061,019 of CM055899.1, forward strand.
ATGATCACAGACACTACACCTTACAATACAATAGACAATGTACCTCATAGGTTTGTGACAAGAGAAAAGGTTCAACCATTTAATAAAAATTAAAGCTACATCCCACTATGATCAAAAACACTACACCTTACAATACAATAGACAATGTACCTCATAGGTTTGTGACTTGAGAAAAGGTTCAACCATTTAATAAATATTAAACCTACATCCCACCATGATCATAGACACTACACCTTACAATACAATAGACAATGTACCTCATAAGTTTTTGACTAACGCAAAGGTTCAACCATTTAATAAATATTTAAGCTACATCCCACCATGATCACAGACACTACACCTTACAATACAATAGACAATGTACCTCATAGGTTTGTGACTTAAGAAAAGGTTCAACCATTTAATAAATATTTAAGCTACATCCCACCATGATCACAGACACTACACCTTACAATACAATAGACAATGTACCTCATAGGTTTGTGACAAGAGAAAAGGTTCAACCATTTAATAAAAATTAAAGCTACATCCCACCATGAACAAAAACACTACAACTTACAATACAATAGACAATGTACCTCATAGGTTTGTGACCTGAGAAAAGGTTCAACCATTTAATAAATATTAAACCTACATCCCACCATGATCATAGACACTACACCTTACAATACAATAGACAATGCACCTCATAGGTTTGTGACTAAAGAAAAGGTTCAACCATTTAATAAATATTAAACCTACATCCCACCATGATCACAGACACTACACCTTACAATACAATAGACAATGTACCTCATAGGTTTGTGACTAAAGAAAAGGTTCAACCATTTAATAAATATTAAAGCTACATCCCACCATGATCATAGGCACTACACCTTACAGAACAATGTTCACAAAACACCCAATAATACTACACACAATTCATGTCAGAGGCTTGGTAAAACTTCATTCTTTTCATTATTCTCCTACATATTTCTATCTGACTTCTTTCATTGTATCATGCAACTTATCGCAATATTACTACTTACACACCTTACTATTTTTCTTATCTTAAGCTTTCATAATTTAAAAAAAGATACTTCAGAGAAGTTATTTAAGAAATTGTGGACAACGGAAAACCTATTAAGGGAATAGCCAAGTTGAACCATGTCGGCCATATTGACAGATATAAAGTGGGTCCCATGAAAAAAATCTTTCCTTTGATTTGATAAACATCTGTGCCAAATATAGTGCTTTTTGCATTTCCGAAATATTTTGTCATTTTTTGTTACAAATTGATTGGCCCATTAAATTTTGCTCTGATGAGCTAAAGAACATGGAAGCTTTTAATGGTTATGCAAAGGGAGATAATAATTTTCTCACCATTTGTCGTATTTATCTCTCTTGTTATAATCGAACTTGACTTTCCATTTGCCTTCCTTTGTGTTGACCTTGACCACAGACCCTGTGTACCATTTCTTGTTTATGCTCGCCTCCACTTGCATCCCAATATCACCTGTAATATACATACATACATTCATGTAATTTCACAATAATAAATTTAAATCATTAGAAAGATATGTGTTACATTGCTTATCGATGTACCCCAATCAAATAGTACATACTTTACCAATCAGAAATCAAAAATTAGAATTTATTCATAGGACAAGGATGACAACTATACAGTAAATTTTAATAATCAAATGCCTCAAAGGCCTGAAGGAAGGCTCGCTGCTTGTGTTAATTCAAAAATGTAGGTTTCGGAAATTGGAAAACTTAGATTTCTGATATGTTAAGTAAGAAGGCAATTCATTGGGATTTAGAAAAGAATGTGGTGTGTTTGATATTTCTTTTGTATATCTATATAAATAAACTCCTGCATACAATACAGAGTCCATATCAATACTTTTCCAACAGTACCTATCAAACGGTTTTAATACTGCATTTGCAAAAAATGCTGAACAACATGGTACACACTGTCTTCCCTGTGAAAATTGACTGAATATTCGATGACCCTGGTGAAAATTGCCATTTACAGGGAATTTTGTAAACTGGTAACGTTGTGGTCCAGGAATCCTTTCCAAATCTCCACATAAAAGTTATCAACATGAACAACCTATATGAAAGCTTGACAAACAAACCTTCATAATCTGACGTTTGACTTTTTGATAGAGTATTGATCAAATGAGTCATCTGAACTCTCAACTTGTCCAACTCCTCAAGCAAGAATTTCAATGATTCAGTTCCAGATATATATTATATTTTAACTTCAACTCCAGATTTTGTTTTTCGATGAATCACCTTCAGTCTGGCAATCATATATTTTGTGCTACAACTCCAGTCAATTTTAATATCTCCAGTTCAATAGTAATGATTTATGGATAAAGAAATCCATTCAGCACAAAATGTCCCTGATTGTCCGAGAATATACCACACATTATCCAGAACTCTTTGTCCAGATCAAAACAAACATGACCTACTTACAGATTTACATGAATATCGACTTTAGTTATGTTTGACTGTCATAAAGCTTTTAATCAACAATATAAATTATCAATTAATTGCATTATAAATGGTTTTGCGTGACCTAGATTTAATCAATCTAAAAAATACAACACAGACACAACCAACATAATGGTCGGATGACCTAATTAAAGGTTAAATATGTTTGGATAAACTAATTAGCAGCAAAAATTGAGTAGCAATACAACAGTATATGATAAGGGTAAATATATATATGAAATTATGAATGTATATTTAAATCAATTACTTTGAGCGGTGGATCTGTACATCAACATCAAAACACTGCTTGCATAAGATGACAGATTGGCACATTTTTCTGTCAACGACAAAAATAGCCCTGAACCTAATTACTTTATTTTACTATCAAAATCAAAAGGGACATTCAATAATGAATGAAATTACACTTACAATCACTTTTTATGCTTCACATATCGTACATGTATCTTTGAATTTTTATACAAAAAAAAATCCGCGATAAATAAAAAAACTTTGGATCTTTTGTTGTCCTCTTCTACGGCAAATGCGTTTTGAAACTTGTGAACTACTTTATTGGTCGGATGAATATGGCGATCCTGTCATATGTCACCTTTATAACAGATTGCTAGGGCTACACGACAGCTAAGGAAGTCAGAGCTTCGCTTGCCTTCCAAAAAATGATTCTTGTAAAATTTGATTGATTGACTGATTGAATATTTTGCATCATTTTTATACCATCACGGGCTAACAGATGATCAGTTAACCTAACCACCCTTTTCTGGGATCCAGGAAAGTTAACCAATACTTGAGCACACCTCATCTCAACAAGTAAATGATAACTTTAACACTTGAATCAGCAGTGAGACGAATGAAAATGAGATGCAATGTCGTATATCAACTGTCACAGAGTTTGTGGCCATGCTTGGACTCAAACTCAAGACACTGGATTAATAGTCAAACACGCTAAAGACTGATCTATTTGGGCCCGGTTGTAAAATTTGAACATAGAATTTAACCTGCATTGTGTAATTATACAGCTACACATCAAATTATATTAATTAACTTCACAGACACTTTCAAAAGTTATTCATCAGGAACTAACTAAATAAATGTATGCACAGACAGACGGACGGGCAGGGGTAACACTAAATGCCCTTTCACCATTCTTAAAAACAACACAACACACGGATTTCAACGTACCGTGTGTTTCTACTTCTGATGCGGACATGTTGGCGTCACAGTCATCCACTTCCATGTCAAATCCTGTGTCTGCTGCCTCATCATCTGATTCCTGAATCACATAAACAAATGTTATGTTCCACTGAATGATATATGGACATAGTTGCATGAAAAATGTTACATTTGCTTAAATGTGTCATGGACACAGCATTGCAAAACAAATGTTACATTTGACTGACTTTGTCTAAACAGATACAAACATATAAACAAATGTTACATTTTGTCCAATGGCACCTTGAAACAGCTACTCAAATAAACAAATGTAACATTTGGTCCAATGGCACCTTGATACAGCTGCTCAAATAAACAATTGTTACATTCGACTAACTTTGCCTGAATGATAACCAATACAACCATAAAAACAAATGTTACATTTGGTCCAATGGCACCATGATACAGCTGATCAGATAAACAAATGTTACATTTGACTGACTTGCCTGAATGATAACAGATACAACCATAAAAACAAATGTTACATTTGGTCCAATGGCACCATGATACAGCTGATCAGATAAACAAATGTTACATTTGACTAACTTTGCCTGAATGATAACAGATACAACCAAATAAACAAAGGTTACATTTGGTCCAATGGCATCTTGATACAGCTGATCAGATAAACAAATGTTACATTTGATTCACTTCGCCTGAATGATAACAGATACAACCAAATAAACAAATGTTACATTTGGTCCAATGACAACATGATACAGCTGCTCAAATAAACAAATGTTACATTTGACTAACTTTGCCTGAATGATAACAGATACAACCAGAAAAAACAAATGTAACATTTTGTCCAATGGCACCATGATAGCGCTGATCAGATAAACAAATGTTACATTTGACTGACTTGCCTGAATGATAACAGATACAACCAAATAAACAAATGTTACATTTGGTCCAATGATATCTTGATACAGCTGAGATTCTGAATAATACCATGACAAAAACACAAACATTTATAACATATGACTGAACGTTACCTGGACAGTCACAAAAACTAATGCTAGTCACAAAAACTAATGCTACATTTAACTATTTTAGATTTTGATAAAGCCAAATAAACAAACTGATCATGCTGGGAATGATGATGATTATAATGAATGATCTACACAGCAGTTAATATAATGTTCCCAAGAGATTCAAATCAAGCACTGCTGGATATTTATGTCTTGTAACACTTTTATTCAGTAAAAAAAACAAAAACTAATATCCTTTGTATGACAGTTTACATCTGATAGTATTATTGCCATAGATGTACCAAAAAAAACTCCTCGACACCTAATCTCTGCTTTAAAGAATAATATCAGATTTCTCCAAATTTTAAAATAAGCTAAAAACAATTTTCCAAATATATCATGCTTATATAAACTAACTGACTCCAAATTGCCAAATGGATATCTATTTAAATATGCCAAAATAATATATTGACAGATTTCCTAACTTGGGTTATGCACCTAAGTTAGACTAAAATAGATTTCCTAACTTGGGCTATGCACCTAGGTTAGACTAAAACAGATTTCCTCACTTGGGCTATACACCTAGGTTAGACTAAAATATATTTCCCGCTTAAAATTACAACATTATTGTGACACATGATTTTTTTTCAATTTGATCCATTATATAGGATTACACATAGTAAAATTGTTTTATCTTAGAAAGAGTCCTTATGACAATGTAAAGGCCATCAAGCAGTATTTAAGTGCCGTCTGATTTTAGAAAATGGGGATTTCCTTTCGAGTTTACCACTCCAATTCAAATGTCAAGTTTGTGCCATTTTTTGATGGATATGACATACATGTAACCATTTGGATTTTATTCATGGATGATAATGTGATTTTTTTTATCCATTTTAAAAATAATACTAATTTTTAAAACATTTGAAGCGCTTTTCCCCAGATATGCACCCTTTAATTTGAGGCACTGAAATCCTTAATATTCACAATCATGTATAAAACTTTACCTCTTTCATAGGAGACTTGCTTCGCCTGCTTCGTGCTGATGATGTACCATTTACCTCTGTCTTCTGTGGCAGTGCCCTTGACGACCGACCTCTTCTAGGCGATGCTTCCTCGGAGTCCGACTCTGTGGACTCTGGTTTTGACGACTTGTTTCCCCGCGTTTTCTTTACAGGCATTTCTTCTTCTGACTCCTCTTCTTCATCCTGCGATGAAGCTGTGGGTGCCCTGCGCTTTCCTGATAATTTATTATTTTCTGCTGCCTTTGACTGAAAGTAGATGATAAACTCATTAATAACACTAATAACACAATAATAGTTTTCAATATTTCATTCATAATAATAATTTAGCTCAATGTTGATGCTTTCATGAATGCTTCCTGGGTAGAACAAGGGACTGGTATCACGAATCATCCAAATCTGAAAATATCTTCTCTTCAAAAATCTCAATTTATCTAAATGAAAATTTGGAACTCACAACTGTCATGTTAAATGACCACACAAGTTTAAACTTAGAACAAGTTTTAATACATTGGTAAGGGCTTTTCCAGAATTAAATGTATGGGGGGGTCGGACGGCAGTATAATTAAAATTTTATGCCTGGTGGGTGTTTTCATAAAAAAAAATGATGCCTTGCGGGGTAAAAGCTTATTAAAATTTTATGCCTTGCCGGTATTTCCGTCTCTGAACCGATTTTTTTCTTCAACACCGTTTTTCTTCTGGAAATTTTATACATTTTCTGCCCAAATATTTCCTCCCGTCGTATACAAAAACATAAAATTGTCCTTCCCCTGTCCTTCCCCATGTACCGCACCGAGTCAACATCCCGCAGCGTCTAGATTTCGGCGAGCGTCTTATCTTTATCGCAGCAGAAACTGCAGGTCTTTTAAATTTACCTTGATTTGACCTTTATGTTTGCCACTGACACGCGTGTTGTAACGATTGTAATACACAACCTTCAGACATCAGGACCAAGTGAACGTTTTATGCGACTACACAGTTGGACACTCGATACACTGGTGATGTTAATATTAGAAATTGTCTTCAATTAACTTTTTCATCTCAAACTGATTGATCTTTTTTGTTAAGACCGCCATAATATAATTACATCACCCGACAACAACATATGATTTAATTTGTTTGTTTGAAATAAAGTATAATTATCTACCTTCGGACTTCCCGAAAAGGGACAAGAAACATACTCTTAGTCGTGAATAAATTATTAACACGGAAATGTACGAGCTAATCAGATGGCGGAATACGCTCGTAGCGGGCCGTAACCACGTCTTTATTAAATTGATGCCGAGATGCCGTGTCACAAAATTATCTCCTCAAGTAAATTTTACGAATTATATATCAATATTTGACGTATCGGATATGTTTACAAATACTCCAATACGGATATGAATATACAGACGTGTATATTATTAAATTCCGCAAAAACTACGATTCAACTCTACGGCGGCATTGCTATAATTATATGCATATCCGCTCTGTTTGTCAGATAGTGTAAAACACTAATTTATTCGGCACAAAAAGAAACCCCAAGAAATGCAAAGTCTATTGTGACAACAAATCTAAATTAAGACATTGCGTTAGCAGTGAAAATAAAATCAACATTGTCAGATATGTCATCCCACACCCTATATACGCCTCATTCTTACCCCAGTGTCTGAAAAAATCATGGCGAAAAGCAGATGTTTCTTAACGGTCGTACAAAAACATAAATTGGACTGTGAAATTGTCTTTGAGCATCCATAACCGGATTGTTTGCCATCGGGTGTGCGAAATGAGGTCAAATTAGATTAAACCTTTATCGATAGTAGGGAGTAAATAACATGTGTCATAATAATGTTTGTTTCACTGTCAGAGTGACGTCATCGGACATTGGCACAAGGCGTTAATGAAAGGGACAGCGTGTTCATTCTGTGCATAAATTTAGGCATGTGTAGCATAACTGTCTTTACGGATCTTATCAATTTAATAGTAATTCTTTTTTAAGAAATTAGTTTACTGAAAATAAACATTTTAGAAGACAACTAGTTACAAACAAACACTAACCTTTAATTATTATTATGTTGTGTTTTTTTTTCTAGTTTGTTATCTATAGTGCCCCTTTATTTATTTCTCGACCTGAGGTAATTTGTGAGTAATCACTTGCATATCGGCATTAGATCAAAGTGTAACGTCGGCGTACTTCAAAGAAAGTAGGCAACCGTCCAGACTGGTAAATTTGGAAGCGTTACAGTAAGAAAACATTAGAAAGGGGATTTTAGCCTCTTTTTTAGCCTCTTTTTTATTTTTATTTTGTGCATGGTGGTATTTTATCTAATTAAAATTTTATGCATGGTGGTATATATCACAATTAAATTTTATGCTCTGTGGGTAAAAAAAATAAGTGCCGTCCGACCCCCTCATACATTTAATTCTGGAAAAGCCCTAAGGGATAACATGCAAAATTATCTACATAAATTAATGACTGATAGATTGAATATTTAGCGTCATTTTATGATATATTAAGATATGAATTTTTGTGATAGTAAGATGGACTTGTTCAGTTGTTGTCTATAGTTTGTGGTGCAATGGTGTAATGGATACAGAATTGACATCTCGCGCCAGATGTCACCAATGTTCAATCAAACTTTGGACTGATTGCCTTCCAAAAACAATTATTAGTTCTACTTCCAACCAGGATTTTACAAAAGCTTTCTAAAAGTAAAATATATATTAAAAATATTTGTTTCTAATTACCGATGTTATATATAATCTTTATTTCCTCCATATATGAAGAGATAATACATACATGTATTACAGAAACATGATAAATGGGAATTATTTGAAAAGATTTATAAATACATGTAGTTACAATTTCAATACTGTCTAACAATCAATATTTACATTTCAACATGTAGATTTCACATATATATAAATAGTTAAGAACCATATGAAAAATGAAGCAGGTAATTATGGTTGTAAGATAGCTATTTACATTAATGACAACAACAACAACAACATATATGATAATAGTCATACATGTAGTTATATATTGTTAGAAATAAATAATGTCATTTTGTTTATTAAAATTCACATTGATAATACATACTAAGCACTCATATTAAGACAGCCTTAATCGAAACATTAAGACAACTAAGACGAGCTCACATGTTTTTTTGTTGTTAAAAATAAAGTGCTTTAAATGAGATATTTTTACACACAAACACAGCAATCACCCACAAACATTCAAGCATTCAAACACACACACACGCACGCATTTGCTCGTTCGCACGCATACAAGAAGGCACGGCACACAGACAGACAGAAACACACACATATATATATACAAACATCTATGCAATTATTATATAGATATATATCAAATAATGATTATGTTAATTACATTATCAGCACGCTTGCAACAGTTTATGTTTACAGGATTTCATGTTAACATTTGTCCCCTCGTCATGACTAGTGAACATTTGGTCAGGACAAGTAAGATTTAAGAAAATGACCTCAATATTTCTTTAATTTTAAGCATTCAATTTAAATATTGGAAAGGGAGGACGATTAGCTTTTTTATCAGAAATTTCAAGCCCTGCAGGTTCTTTCAAGAACTAATTAATATTCAAGATGAAATGATTTTTAAATAATAAACACTCTAGACCAGAGTAAGTCAGATGTCATAAAGCTGACCTCCATAAATATAAACGGACTAGCATAAAAAAAAGCCTCTCATAGACAGCTTAGTACTGGATCTTGCTGAGAAACATAATATAGGCTTGAGCTTACATTGTAATCAAGGTAAAATAAAGTTATTATAAAAGATTAATTGAATACTGATTGACTGAATATTAAGCATTACTTTAATGCCATCTAGGGCTAACAGACAATGAGTTAACCTAACAACTCTTTCCTGGGATCCTGGAAGGTTAACCAGTACTGGAGCACACCCATCTTCGCAAGTAACTGATAACTTTCCCACTTGAATCAATGCTGTATATCAACCATCTCAGAAACTGTTTTAAAACTTTTAAATTTTAAACTCATTTGAAATTTAATACTTTATTCCGAAATTTACAGTGCTTTAATATGTGCAGCACAGAGTGGGTACAGTACTTAACGTTAAAATCTTCAAAATTCAAATTTCATCTTGAATATTAATTTTTTTTTTTTCTTTTTTATTCAGTTTGATGCGACTGGGATTTCCGTGCTGATGTATGTTTTATGATCTTACCTTTTAAGCCGAGTCTTTAAATTGTTATGCAATACTATGTAAGCAAATTTTACTGTATGTACAGCACTTTTGAACGTATTTCTGATATGATAAGAGTGCTATATAAGTGTGGTATAATAATAATAATAATAATAATAAAATTACTAAAATCTTTTACAAGAAATATATTCATTTTTATGACTGCATAATTATGATTGATTCAACTTAGAAACAATGTCTAGAAAACAGTTCACCTTCTTTGCCGCCTCTGCTGCTTTTTTCTTTGCCTTCTCTTCCTGATCTTTTTTTCTTTGTTTCTCTTCCTGTTCTTTTTTCTTTGCTTTTTCCTTTTCTTCCTGTTCTTTCCTTCGCTGTCTTTCTTTTTCTTCTGCTTCTTTTCTTTTTCGCCTTTCCTCTGCATCTTTTTCTCGCTGTTTCCGCCTTGCTTCTTCCTCCTTCTTTCTTCTCTTTTCATCCATCTCTTTCTGCTTTTGTTTCTGTTTTTGTTCCTGTTCTCTTCGTTTTTTCCGCTCCTCTATTTCCTCTTTCCTTCTTCTTTCCTCTTCCTCTTCTTCTTCTTCCTCAATTCTTTTCCTTTCTTCTGCTTCTTTCTTTCTATCCATTTCTTGTAATTCCCTTGATGAAGTCACAACCCTGTTTTTCTGTATGAAACACAAATCAATACTATATCAATAAAATTTTCATGTCTCAAATATATATATATTTCGTCCTATTAGTGCAAAAATGTGTCAAATGTCTTATTATTTTACCTACATTTAGCACCTTTTTGCCCTAATGGAAGGATTTGTTCTTTTAAAAGAGTATTTTTTAACTATTAAAATCAATAAACAATCATATTTGGCTACGATTTTGAAATATGTGATAATGGAACAAGAGATGACAATTAATTTATTTTACTAAAGACATACCCAACATTGGTAACATTGTTTTAGGTTTAACTCCACACTACAGTTTAAATGTGGCATCCAGTTTTATGAGAAAGAGCTGAAATGAATACATCAGATTCAGAAGAACTGCCATCCTCATGCAAGTAACTGGCAAATGTTCTCAAATAAAGTGGTTGGACCAATGAGCTTAGATGAGAGAGGTTAAGTATCCTGAGACACAGCCACGGACAACCACAAATAATAAACAAGACGCTGCAAGTGGGTGCACATGCGGGTCTTTTAAGTAGGTAAAGGTCAGCAATCTTGGTGATCAGTTTAAAAAATCAATACTATTACTGGAAAACAAAATATATATAAATAAAACAAATTCAAACCAAAACTAAACAAAGACCTTTAGCCTAAGGTTTTTGAGCCCAAAGTATGGAAACATAAGTCACTTAGCTACATACATTGTTTGTATAACATGATACAAATGTACCGTATTTATAAAGTTTAGTCATAAAAGTATTTTATTGAGAAATAGACGAGAAGCTGAGTCCAACATAACACTTTAACAGAACCATCCCTACACCAGAGTCAAGACAATAGCTCCATTAAATAGGTGAAGGTCAGTGATGTAAACATTTTAACATGAAGATGAATAGTTTACAGAACCAAGACCTAGTGCTGAAATAGTTTACAGAACCAAGACCTAGTGCTGAAATAGTTTACAGAACCAAGACCTAGTGCTGAAATAGTTTACAGAACCAAGACCTAGTACTGAAAAACAAAGTAGATTTTAAAAAAATTAATACTGAGCTTAACAAAAAACTTTAACTAAGGTTTTGGAGCCTATAATATGCCAACTTGGTTAATTAACTTTATAAATTGTTTGCATAACATGATATGAAGTGTACTTACAATAAAATAAACAGTTTGTTCTAAAACAGAGAAAAGGCTGAGCTAAACATATATCTTTAATTGGACACGGCTGACGTCAGCTCTTGACAATAGCTCTTCGCTTTCTCTCAAAAAGATGAGATTAAAAAATAAAGAAATCAGGCAACATACATGCATTTTTTCCAACATTTCTAACTTCTTCTTAATGTCTGCTTCAAGGTCTTTCTCCTTGTCTTCGTGTGATTTTGATTCTTTTTTGAGAACACCCTCTGGAAAATTCATTTTTTGTTCCGCAGCAGTACATCTGTAAATGTATTAATTCTGAACCTGAACCATATGTATCAATGCTGCATGGTCTACACAAATATCTGAACCTGAACCATATGTATCAATGCTGCATGGTCTACATAAATATCTGAACCTGAACCATATGCATCAATGCTGCATGGTCTACATAAATATCTGAACCTGAACCATATGTATCAATGCTGCATGGTCTACACAAATATCTGAACCTGAACCATATGTATCAATGCTGCATGGTCTACATAAATATCTGAACCTGAACCATATGTATCAATGCTGCATGGTCTACACAAATATCTGAACCTGAACCATATGTATCAATGCTGCATGGTCTACATAAATATCTGAACCTGAACCTTATGTATAATGCTGCATGGTCTACATAAATATCTGAACCTGAACCTTATGTATCAATGCTGCATGGTCTACATAAATATCTGAAACTGAACCATATGTATCAATGCTGCATGGTCTACATAAATATCTGAACCTGAACCTTATGTATCAATGCTACATGGTCTAGTTTGGCAATTTCAATTTGACATGTATGTATGTATATATGCTTCTGTATGCGTTTGATGTTTAATGTTTTGCATGCACCTGTATGATAAGTTTGTTTCTAGTTTATTCATATTTCTGAGAAGAAAATGTTGGTAAACACAAGACATCCATCACTTACATGTATTTAATACACGTGTTACTATATATAGTAACAAAAATGGGCGTGTTTTAAGCCGGTTATTGCCTTCACGCGCTGATTATCACTTATCAGCCCGGGCCGAAAACTCATAATCATAATCAGCCCGGTGAACGTCGGGGCGTGAAACCAATGACCACGATAAACATCATCATTGTCTGTTTATTTTCAATATGTCAGTATATTCTTTCACGGATAAAAAGTAAGTGTCTTCTTTAAAGAAAATCGCTGATATGGTACTGAGTGTTTGTGTACATTATTTTATTATTTCCATTCTGTTTCTAATGTAAACAAATCAAGGGAAGCAACTGCATAGCGACCTACATTTGAAACTGAAAAGTAAATAAAAATCTTAAAATACGACGTCAACGTCATAATGGCACAATAGCTCAGTTGGTTAACTTGCACGTCATATTACATTTTATCAATCTGAACGTCGTGTGTTCAAGACGCTTCAATGACGGTTTCTTTTTGTTTTAAAATAAAATTGTTTTTTTTTTTGTTTTTTATACGTGGTTAAAATATAAATAAAGTATGTGTACACATAATTTGAAGCATGTGTAATAAAGAGTTTGATTAATGGACATCATGAGCATTGCCTTGTAGTGGTAAGTGAAAACGTAATTACTCCCTTTGAGTGGCGCAACCGAAGACTTTAATACAGGACAGAGCCAGGCCGGGAGGTGATAATCGGCCCTCGGGCTATTTTCCGGGCCGATTATCACCTCCCGGCCCGGCTCTGTCCTGTATTAACCTCTAAATCCTGGTTGAGGACAGCGATTATAATTGTCCAGTTTTATACAATATCCATCATTTGGAATAATAAAGCAAAACAAACACTTTTTTTTTTTAAAGATATTCATTCAACAAAGGCATTAATAAAATGCAAGAAATTAGTTGCCACTTTAAGTGCCACTGCAGAAATAAACATTGCAGAAATAAAACTCTGATTTTGAGGTAAAAACGCAGAAATTTATGGTCGCAGAAAAACAACCTTTCTACGGGAACAGATTTGGTTGTTACCAAATATTTAGGTTTATAAGGTTTGACACAAAAATGCAACAGAGGCTCTGCAGAGTTTCACCATGTCCTATTTTCTCACCTTATAAATGTCCTAGGGAAAGGATTTATTCTCTTTATCAAATGATGGGGTCAAACCTACTTACTTGCTGTGTTGTGTATCAGGGTTATTGTTACATATCCAGTCATCACTGAATTCCTTCCCAACATTCCCTGATGAAAACGGCAGTGATCGCCACTTAAGACAGGCATCTGGAATAACAATAACATTTACAAGACAAATTAACATCTATCTTAAAATATCATTAGGTGTTTAATGGAAACATGTCAAATGTCTTCATAAGAATGAATTGGGGTTTCATGGAATACTTAACACATAAAAGGTTTTATAAAGATAACAGGAAGGAGTCCAGGCTTAAAGGTAGTACATCAGGAAAAATCACGTTACATTATAAATATCTTAAAAAAATGAAATTATATTTTTAATGAATACAAAGGATCTTCTTATCATTAATAAATAAAATCCAAATGGTTTGGTATATAGAAACCACAAAAACATGCAACAAAAACAATAATTTAATCAGATTGGTTAAACTTGAAAAAAAATCTCCATTCAAGAAACCATCTAAAGACACATCAATGTCAGAACAACCAATCATAAACCATCTAAATATACATCAATGTCCAAACAACCAATCATAAACCATCTACAGATACATCAATGTCAAAACAACCAATAAGATACATCAATGTCAGAACAACCAATAAGATACATCAATGTCAGAACGACCAATCATAAACCATCTAAAGATACATCAATGTCAAAACAACCAATCATAAACCATCTAAAGATACATCAATGTCAGAACAACCAATAAGATACATAACAGAAAAACCAACCATAAACCACCTACAGATACGTCAATGTCAGAACAACCAACCATGAACCATCTAAAGATACATCAATGTCAGAACAACCACTCATAAACCATCTAAAGATACAACAATGTCAGAACAACCAATCATACACCATCTTAAGATAATTCAATGTCAGAACGACCAATCATAAATCATCTTATGTTACATTAATGTCAAAACGACCAACCATAAACCATCTAAAGATACAACAATGTCAGAACAACCAATCATACACCATCTAAAGATAATTCAATGTCAGAACGACCAATCATAAATCATTTTATGTTACATTAATGTCAGAACAACCAACCATAAACCATCTAAAGATACAACAATGTCAGAACAACCAATCATACACCATCTAAAGATAATTCAATGTCAGAACAACCAATCATAAACCATCTAAAGATACATAAATGTCAGAACGACCAACCATAAACCATCTTAAGATACATCAATGTCAGAACAACCAATCATAAACCATCTAAAGATACATCAATGTCAGAACGACCAACCATAAACCATCTAAAGATACATCAATGTCAGAACAACCGACCATAAACCATCTAAAGATACACCAATGTCAGAACGACCAACCATAAACCATCTAAAGGTACATCAGTGTCAGAACCACCAACCATAAACCATCTAAAGATACAACAATGTCAGACGATACACCAATGTCAGAACAACAAATCATAAACCATCTTAAGATACAACAATGTCAGAATGACCAATCATAAACCATCTAAATATACATCAATGTCAGAACAACCAATCATAAACCATCTTAAAATACATCAATGTCAGAATGACCAACCATAAACCATCTTAAGATACATCAATGTCAGAATGACCAACCATAAACCATCTCAAGATACATCAATGTCAGAACAACCAGTAAGATGAATCAATGTCAGAACAACCAAAAAATACATCAATGTCAGAACAACCAATCATGAAACCATCTTAAAATAATCACATCTACTTACCACACTGTAAAGTAACATTGATCTGCATGGCACGTTTCCTGATATATTTACTATCTTCAGAAGGGGCGTCTTTCCAACGCTGACTTATATAACCGAAATTCTCCCTTAAAACAAAATTCAACATTTTACATTTTATGAAATAACTTTTTTTATCTTCTATACATATAATTCATAACTGCAGTATGTTGATAGTAATTCATAAAGCAAGTGGGCGTTTTACCCTCACTATTCCAAATGTTAAAATAGCCACACAATTCAAACCAGTAATGTAGGTAATATAACAAATGGGCTCTCTGGACAGTCAGCCATGTTCCTTATCTGCAATTGTTTTATTTTTCTCTGACATACATATAAGATCCATTTTAGCCAAATGGTAGAAGTTGTCTTTTCAAGATCACTAATCCCTTACTGCCGAGGTCGTAGGTTCGTATCTAGCTAGGTCCAAAAACATCATGCAAGACAGTTTGCCGTTTGCCAAATGAAAATGGTTCTACTAAAAATTCATGAATATAGATTTGAGGTGGTCCTCCGTCAACAAGAGGGCCATGGGCTTTGAAGGTCACTTATCCTTGATGACATAAAACTATTTTGAATCTACAACCCACCCTAAGACATTATATTAACCGTCATATCAGCAACAATAAATCACACCAAAAAACATTCACATAAGTCTATTCAGTCATAAGAAATAACATTTTTTGTCATTTTCTCTTATATAGATTTAGTAAAGTAGGCCCCACACTAAGGGCCAAACTGTGAGACCCAGGAACATGCAGTTCACAATTTTAATAAAGGACCCATATGCGTCCATATTCATGGTCACCATTGTTTCCCAGTGCTTCCAAAAGTAAGAAGAAGATTTTCAAAGTTTACCTTGAATTTGACTATTTTGCCCCCCTCCCCCCCCCTCCCGCCCCAAAGGCCCCAGGGAGGGGGGGGGCCATGCAATTCACAATTTTGATTCACCGTGAAGCTGCATACAACATTTAATTACAATTGAGCTTACGCTATTTGAGAAGAAGATGAAAATGTCAATTGTTTACTTGCGCACGACGGACGAAAGACAAAAGATGATCGCAAAAGTTCCCTTGAGACAAAGTCTCAGGTGACCTAATAAAAACTGGATGCCATAGATATAGATTATATCCTGCACTGAAAAAAGCAGTTAACCCCATTCAATTACTAATTCATGTCTCGTGTTATCTTCAGCAGAAATATGATTAAAATTCGACAAACCCTAGTTATCTGTAATGAATCTATGAAATAAGTAAGCACTTACCAGAATTTTAAAACACCCTGTTGTGCTGAAATGATGTAGATATAAAAGTGTTTATTAATTATTATTTTAGCAGATCATCATGTCCAATTAAGTCATATAATATATATTTTTTATAATTCATTTAAATATTATATATAAGGGGAGTTATTGCATGGTGTTTTTTTCAATTTGATTGATTGATTGATTGATTGATTGATTGAATATTTAGCAAATGTTTATGTCATCGAGGGCTAAAAGACGATCAGTTAACCTAACCACTGTTTCCTGGGATTAACCAGTACTCGAGCACACCCCATATCCGCAAGTAACTGATAACTTTCCCACTTGAATTAGCGGTGGGAGACGAATGATAATGATACACAATGTCCTATATCAATCATCACGAAAACTGTTGCCGAGCGGGGATTCGAACTCAAGACCCCTGGATTGATAGTCAGACTTTTTAATTTGAAGAAAAAGCAATCATTTACGCAATTATTTGAATTGGTTACAAATATCTAAACTTTTTAAATCCATTAGAAATGACTATCTGTGTTTATCTTTATTAAAATTCTTTCAATACTTGGCAACTTTATTCCCATGTGATTTACCTATATCTAAATCTTTTCAATAATGAACCATATATTCACACACTGACTTAACTTTACCAATATTAAAAAATATCACTTTTACATCCCTCCAATAAAGTATTTTCATGTTGGTGGGTAGGTAGCTAATTTTTTATATGCAAATTTTGATTTTGCAGTCATTTTAAAGAAAAATGTACAGAAATCATGAAAAAAAATCAAATGCTTAGAAAGTCAATAAAAAAGTTTGTGTAGCTGCAATTTTGAGTGAGTAGGTAGGCGCACAGTAATCAATATATTTTTTAAGGATGTTTTATAAGGATGGCCTTACCTATATTTAAATCCTTCCAATATTGGACCATGTGTTCCCCCATAGCTTTCATGAGATGCCTGTATTCTTTGGCATCAGCAAAATCTTGCTTATTATGGGTTGGTTCTAATACATAGTAGGGTACATTGACTATCCCCACCACACCGCTGCAGAAACTGAAAGTAAAAATGAAAAAATATATATTCATATATCAACATTCAAATTTTGGTACCAGTTGGCAAGTATATGTAGGCAGTATTTTAAGCCGAAATTAAGATAAAATGTTGGTGCTTCATCTGGAAAAATAGGCGGGCGAGTACATCATAGAATCTGGGTTTTGTAATATACAAGTAATTCAGCAATACTCCCTGATACCAATCATGCACCAAAAAACAAAGAATATGAAGACATAAACTAATTTCATAAATACAAATATAAAATACAACAAAATCATATATTTAAGAGAAAACAAAACAGAAAATAGAAAAACTGTATAAAATAGTTTATAATATATGTTTTAAAGAAGAGGTCCAAGATGGACGTTTGTGCACTTTGCAAAGGAACACACATATATATTGGCAGAATCCTAGGTGTACTGCAGTCATAAGGACACAGGGTGACAACACGTATTGATGCATTCACTACAAGGTATGTCCCAAAAGTAATACCACGCATTTAGAAATATGCCTTTCAGTGTTGTTTCAATCCAAACAAAACTTGGCATGAATACTTTTCAATATTTGAACTATAAGCATGCAAAATTTCAATATCGTACACTACCATTTAACATTAATTTTGACAAGTCAAAATGTATATGTAACAAAGTATGGGGGAGTTTGACGTTATTTGTGCGATGTCAAGTTGACATTCATATGAAAGTCATTCTTTTTTCGAACTATGAACCGCTGTGCAAAACACAATTTTTGTGGTAATGCACCCACTACAGGTACATGTTATGATACTATGATAACTCATAGATCCTAACCACAGAATGTACACTCAGGTACATGGCCCGGAGGTACTGAAAGCACTATTCACCAAGATCTGACTTGAATCCCAGAAAAGACACACAAGATTTTGGTCGACCAGATCGCTGATGGTCAGTTACTTTTGTCTCATCATTGGAAACCCATTTGTACCACCAATAGATAAGACTCCAGGATATGCTTTTTGTTAAAGACTCCAATTATTTTACTATTCAAATTCACACTTGTTCTTTTGAAAATGCGCAAAATATTAAAATGTTTATTGACAACGTCGAATTTTTAAACAACATTAATTTTGCACATGATCTGAAACTATGTCCACTGTTATTTCATAATATTTGGCAAGATATTGAGGAAGTTGTTTGCTTTCCAAGGAAATGTTGTTTTTTTAAATGGCGTCTTATTTCAAAGTCCCCCGTACTTCTAAACTCGCGTTACTATGGTGACTTTTGCACGAACTTAATGATGACTGAAAGTTGATTTGATGTTTTATGACAATAGAAGATGTGTCGATCTATCTATTGATACCATTGGTTTACATGTGACGCCCTAAATACAAAAATGCAGGGTCGTCCTATTACTTTTGGGACATACCTTGTATGTCACTTTTGATTTTAGGGTCACCTTATTATAACTGTTATTGTTCAATGACATTTCGTCTCGATGTTAAGTCGTTTTATTTTATTTAAATAAAATTATTATTTAACACTGTGTCCAATTTTCAGTGAAATGTGTCACTATTTGACAGAGGTATCAACAAAAAGTCAAGTAAGGGGTTATATATTAGAAAAGTTGTATAATATTGGTTTTAAATAATGCCACTGAAATTGTATTTATCAATGCCAACAGTTTAAAACCTTTGCCTGAAACATGCCCCATTCCCTTAAAACAGTACTATGGCTAGGAGGCAATACACAGCTGCACAAGTCACAAACAGTACTATGGCTAGGAGGCCATACACAGCTGCACAAGTCACAAACAGTACTACGGCCAAGAGGCCATTCACAGCTGCACAAGTAACAAACAGTACTATGGCCAGGAGGCCATACACAGCTGCACAAGTAACAAACAGTACTATGGCCAGGAGGCCATAAACAGCTGCACTAGTACCAAACAGTACTATGGCCAAGAGGCCATACACAGCTGCACAAGTAACAAACAGTACTATGGCCAGGAGGCCATACAAAGATGCACAAGTAACAAACAGTACTATGGCTAGACGGCCATACAAAGCTGCACAAGTTACAAACAGAACTATGGCCAGGAGGCCATAAACAGCTGCACAAGTAACAAACAGTACTATGGCCAGGAGGCTATAAACAGCTGCACAAGAAACACACAGTACTATGGCCAGGAGGCGATAAACAGCTGCACAAGTCACAAACAGTACTATGGCCAGGAGGCCATAAAGGAGGCCATAAACAGCTGTACAGGTCACAAACAGTACTATGGTAAGGAGGCCATAAACAGCTGTACAAGTCATAAACAGAACTATGGCCAGGAGGCCATAAACAGCTGTACAAGTCACAAACAGTACTATGGCCAGAAGGCGAAAACAGCTGTTCAAGTCACAGACAGTACTATGGCCAGGAGGCCATAAACAGCTGTACAAGTCACAAACAGAACTAATGCCAGGAGGCCATTAACAGCTGCACAAGTCACAAACAGTACTATGGCCAGGAGGCCAAAAACAGCTGTACAAGTCACAATCAGTACTATGGCCAGGAGGCCATAAACAGCTGTACAAGTCACAAACAGAACTAATGCCAGGAGGCCATTAACAGCTGCACAAGTCACAAACAGTACTATGGCCAGGAGGCCATAAACAGCTGCACAGGTCACAAACAGAACTATGGCCAGGAGGCCATAAACAGCTGCGAAAGTCACAAACAGTACTATGGCCAAGAGGCCATAAACAGCTGCACAGGTCACAAACAGTACTATGGCTAGGAGGCCATAAACAGCTGCACAAGTCACAAACAGAACTATGACCAGGAGGCCATAAACAGCTGTACGAGTCACAAACAGTACTATGGCCAGGAGGCCATAAACAGCTGCACAAGTCACAGAGAGTACTATGGCCAGGAGACCATAAACAGCTGTACAAGTCACAAACAGTACTATGACCAGGAGTCCATAAACAGCTGTACAAGTCACAAACAGTACTATGGTCAGGAGGCCATAAACAGCTGTACAAGTCACAAACAGAACTAATGCCAGGAGGCCATTAACAGCTGCACAAGTCACAAACAGTACTATGGCCAGGAGGCCATAAACAGCTGCACAGGTAACAAACAGTACTATGACCAGGAGGCCATAAACAGCCGCACAAGTCACAAACAGTACTATGGCCAGGAGGCCATAAACAGCTGCACAAGTCACAAACAGTACTATAGCCAGAAGGCCATAAACAGCTGCACAAGTCACAAACAGAACTATGGCAAGGAGGCCATAAACAGCTGTACAAGTTACAAACAGTACTATGGCCAGGAGGCCATAATCAGCTGCATAAGCCACAAACAGAACTATGGCCAGGCCATAAACAGCTGCACAAGTCACAAGCAGAACTATGACCAGGATGCTATTTACAGCTGTACAAGTCACAAACAGAACTATGGCCAAGAGGCCATATACAGCTGCAAAAGTCACAAACTGTACTATTGCCAGGAGGCCATAAACAGCTGCACAAGTCACAAACAGTACTATGGCCATGAGGCCATAAACAGCTGCACAAGTCACAGACAGTACTATGGCCAGGAGGCCATTAACAGCTGCACAAGTCACAGACAGTACTATGACCAGGAGGCCATAAACAGCTGTACAAGTCACAAACAGTATTATGGCCAGGAGGCCATAAACAGCTGCAAAAGACACAAACAGAACTATGGCCAGGAGGCCATAAACAGGTGTACAAGTCACAAACAGAACTATGGCCAGGAGGCCAAAAACAGCTGCACAAGTCACAAACAGTTCTATGGCCAGGAGGCCATAAACAGCTGCACAAGTTACAGACAGTACTATGGCCAGATGACCATAAACAGCTGTACCAGTCACAAACAGTACTATCGCCAGGAGGCCATAAACAGCTGTACAAGTCACAAACAGTACTATGGCCAGGAGTCCATAAACGGCTGCACAAGTCACAAACAGAACTATGGCCAGGAGGCCATATACAGCTGTACAAGTCACAAATTGTTCTATGGCCAGGAGGCCATAAACAGCTGCACTAATCACAAACAAACTATGGCCATGAACAGAACTATGGCCAGGAGGCCATAAACAGCTGTACAAGTCACAAACAAAACTATGGCCAGGAGGCCATAAACAGCTACACTAATCACAAACAGAACTATGGCCACAAACAGAACTATAGCCAGGAGGCCATAAACAGCTGTACAAGTCACAAACAGAACTATAGTCAGGAGGCCATAAACAGCTGCACAAGTCACAAACAGTACTATGGCCAGGAGGCCATAACAGCTGCACAAGTCACAGAGAGTACTATGGCCAGGAGGCCATAAACAGCTGCACAAGTCACAGAGAGTACTATGGCCAGGAGACCATAAACAGCTGTACAAGTCACAAACAGTACTATGACCAGGAGTCCATAAACAGCTGTACAAGTCACAAACAGTACTATGGTCAGGAGGCCATAAACAGCTGTACAAGTCACAAACAGAACTAATGCCAGGAGGCCATTAACAGCTGCACAAGTCACAAACAGTACTATGGCCAGGAGGCCATAAACAGCTGCACAGGTCACAAACAGTACTATGACCAGGAGGCCATAAACAGCCGCACAAGTCACAAACAGTACTATGGCCAGGAGGCCATAAACAGCTGCACAAGTCACAAACAGTACTATAGCCAGAAGGCCATAAACAGCTGCACAAGTCACAAACAGAACTATGGCAAGGAGGCCATAAACAGCTGTACAAGTTACAAACAGTACTATGGCCAGGAGGCCATAATCAGCTGCATAAGCCACAAACAGAACTATGGCCAGGAGGCCATAAACAGCTGTAGAAGTCACAAACAGAACTATGGCCAGGAGGCCATAAACAGCTGCATAAATCACAATCAGAACCATGGCCACAAAAAGAACTATGGCCAGGAGACCATAAACAGCTGTACAAGTCACAAACAGAACTATGGCCAGGAGGCCATAAACAGCTGCACTTATCACAAACAGAACTATGGCCACAAACAGAACTATGGCCAGGAGGCCATAAACAGCTGTACAAGTCACAAATAGAAACTCAAGCTCATTATGTGTATAAACAGAGCGATGGACATTATCATATTCCATAAAGATGATTTTTTTTTTAAATATCTGTACATGTATATTACATACATCGGGCCATTCTGGATTATGATAAAAGTTGAAAGGCATAATATCAGAGCTCTAGACCTTTTTTAAAAAATACTTTTCAATGTAAATTACGATGTGTAAAAATGCTTCATAGGTAGAACCAGTACTGAGATTTGTTTTTTGAGAGGTATCGTGTTGAGCTGAAGATTGAACCTGCCACCTCTGGTGTGTGCTTCCGACAATCTATCCGCTTCCAAATTCCCTCCCGCCCCACCCTCCTGGAAACTCTTTGAAAAAACAAGGTCTAGCATAAAGCAGAAAATAACAAAACAGAATGCACCAATATCTGTTAAAATAAATTAACTTCAAATGTTTTGAAATGTTTCAAGTTTCAGTATGTAACCTTTCTTACCTTTCATCTTCTGCTTGTCTATAGAAATTCAAAGTAAGAATTGTTTGTGTATTGTATATGTAGTGTTGCTTTCAATCAACTTGTAATCACACCATGATCACGTTTATTACAGACAGTGCATAGGCTTAATTAACAACAAAGACTACATTAAAGTCTGGGTTCTGCCTTCCACTGCATGGGTTGAGGGTGTACATGACACTCCCTTTTCTTTAGCAACAAAAAATGTTTCATTTAAATTCCATTTGTAATAAGTCAGCATTTAGGCAATCTTGTTTTCCAAACAATTATGGTGAAATTGATTATCAGAACAATTTTAGGTAGACCATATTGTCATAACATGTTGAGAAGACATGTTGTAGAATTTTAGGTAGACAATATTGTCAGAACACTGTTGAGTAGACATGTTGTAGAATTTTAGGAAGATCATATTGTCAGAATGTTTTAAGATTAACCAAATTGTCAGAACAATTTTAATCTAACCATGTTATCAGAACAATGTAAGCTACACTGTGCTGGCAGAACAATGTAAGCTACACTGTGCTGTCAGAACAATGTAAGCTACACTGTGCTGTCAGAACAATGTAAGCTACACTGTGCTGTCAGAACAATGTAAGCTACACTGTGCTGTCAGAACAATGTAAGCTACACTGTGCTGTCAGAACAAAGTAAGCTACACTGTGCTGTCAGAAATTTTTAGATAGTTATGAGAACAACGTTCAGTCTTAAATAAATCTGTGACTTACACTCCACCATCAACCTGAGGTCCGACCTTTTGGTACATCTTGATTGAAACGACTAAAATTGTAAATAAATCTGTGACTTACACTCCACCATCAACCTGAGGTCCGACCTTTTGGTACATCTTGATGAAACGACTACAATTGTAAATAAATCTGTGACTTACAGTCCACCATCGACCTGAGGTCCGACCTTTTGGTACATCTTGATAAGACGACTACAATTGTAAATAAATCTGTGACTTACAGTCCACCATCGACCTGAGGTCCGACCTTTTGGTACATCTTGATGAGATGACTACAACTGTAATTAAATCTGTGACTTACAGTCCACCATCAACCTGAGGTCCGACCTTTTGGTACATCTTGATGAGACGACTACAATTGTAAATAAATCTGTGACTTACACTCCACCATCAACCTGAGGTCCAACCTTTTGGTACATCTTGATGAGACGACTACAATTGTAAATAAATCTGTGACTTACACTCCACCATTGACCTGAGGTCCAACCTTCTCGTACATCTTGATGAAACGACTACAATTGTAAATAAATCTGTGACTTACAGTCCACCATCGACCTGAGGTCCGACCTTTTGGTACATCTTGATAAGACGACTACAATTGTAAATAAATCTGTGACTTACAGTCCACCATCGACCTGAGGTCCGACCTTTTGGTACATCTTGATGAGATGACTACAACTGTAATTAAATCTGTGACTTACAGTCCACCATCAACCTGAGGTCCGACCTTTTGGTACATCTTGATGAGACGACTACAATTGTAAATAAATCTGTGACTTACACTCCACCATCAACCTGAGGTCCAACCTTTTGGTACATCTTGATGAGACGACTACAATTGTAAATAAATCTGTGACTTACACTCCACCATTGACCTGAGGTCCAACCTTCTCGTACATCTTGATGAGATGACTACAATTGTAAATAAATCTGTGACTTACACTCCACCATTGACCTGAGGTCCAACCTTCTCGTACATCTTGATGAGACGACTACAATTGTAAATAAATCTGTGACTTACACTCCACCATTGACCTGAGGTCCGACCTTGTCGTACATCTTGATGAAACAACTACAATTGTAAATAAATCTGTGACTTACACTCCACCATCGACCTGAGGTCCGACCTTTTCGTACATCTTGACTGAAATGACTACAATTGTAAATAAATCTGTGACTTACACTCCACCATCGACCTGAGGTCCGACCTTCTCATACATCTTGATTAGACGACTACAATCGTAAATAAATCTGTGACTTACACTCCACCATCGACCTGAGGTCCGACCTTCTCGTACATCTTTATTAGACGACTACAATTGTAAACAAACACGCCATCGTGGGAGCGCTGGTCTATGTTGATACCAAATATAAGGTTTAACGTCTTTGGGTCCTTTAAAGCTCTGTGAGAGAATGGATGAATTCAACTATAAAATACATGATTATGTTGTATAAAGAAAGCTGAATAATATAGATAATTAAAATAATCATTGAATTACATGTACATGATATCATATATTTATTGATTTCCCAAACTAGTCCTATGATAAAATATTAGTCTCATTAGAGGGTCCCAAAGGGTTCAAGCCCCTCTAACTGAACACACTTGAAATCCCTGCTCATATGTATCATTTATACAAAAAACTGTAGGAACAAATATGGCATGAAGTTCTTGAGAAAATGATTTTAAATTTCCATATATGTAAACTGATAAATCCCTGGTGTGGAGCCAGTTTGACTCTAGGGTAATAGCTTGAAAACACCTGAGAGGGATATCATTAGGTACATGCAAAATATCAAAGCTCCAGACCTATCAGTTTTGGAGACGATTTTTTAAATTTAAAAAAAGCAAAAATAAACTGATAATGTCTGTGGTGGGGTCAAACTTGATCCCAGGACCATGATTTGTCTGTGGTGGGTCAAACTTGATCCCAGGACCACGATTTGTCTGTGGCGGGGTCAAATTTGATCCCAGGACCATGATTTGTCAAACTTGATCCCAGGACCACGATTTGTCTGTGGCGGGGTCAAACTTGATCCCAGGACCATGATTTGTCAAACTTGATCCCAGGACCATGATTTGTCAAACTTGATCCCAGGACCATGATTTGAACAAACTTGAGAGAGTTAAACATAAGAATGCTTCACACCAAAATATCTGCCAAGCATTGGTTTTATTTAAAAGTCATTAGAAGCAAAAGTAAACGACAGACAATAAACAAAACAGATGAAGAACAGATGGAGACCATGCAAGAGAGCCGACAAACAGAAATATGCCGGATGACACAAATGCCCCAACTCTGCATGTGGCTGCATAATTAGCAAAGCCATTTAACTAAGGCCATTTTTAAACAAATATTTGTTTGCTGTGCTCTGAATGTGTGCTTTAAATCAACAATTACCATCACATATAATTACACTTGGGTCCTGTTATACTGCGGTCCGATATAACGCGAAACTCATTATAACGTGGTTTTTCTTTGGCTCCCAAATTTAAAATTGATATTTTCCAACCCGATTCCTCAAAATCTTGTGGTATAATAATTGTTTAATTGGCAGAAAATCTCAACTAAAGCACTAAGTGTTTGCAAGCTCGTTACGTTTTTCCAAACTATGACCATGTATTTGTGCATCAGTTACAGCTTCATAATTCAGACTGAAATGATAACAAGTTCTTATTGTTATAAACAACATCACTTTTAATTGATTTATGCCAACAAACAATGGTCAATCATATTCATCACAAATCATCACTTGTTTGTTAACGTTACTTCAACCAGAAACAGTATTGCCAAATAATATAGAGCATTACAGCTTGGGATATCTATAACACGGTTCTGCGTATAACTGGACTCGAGTGTACTACACTTACTTCTGTTTACGGGCGGCACTGTCTTTTTTTAACTGTGCTTCCCGCTTTAGCTCCGCTGAATATTGCTGTGCCTTCCTCAACTCTGCCTGCAGGTGAACAATATTCTTTTAAATATACAATTTTGATAATAGCATCAGACCCGCACATTTTAACAAGAGGTCCAAGAGAGCCTGAGGGCCCTCTTACTGGCTCATAGTGGCCATAGCACTTTCACCATATTTACCCTCTTTGGGGGGTCGTCTTGATAACTTATGGATAAATACCCATAGTGAACAAAAAGTTAATTGTATGAAAAGGAATTACCATATCTCTGCAAGTCACTGATCTTTCCTGAGATCCCCTAGAAGGTTAACCAGTACCAGGAAAACCATATCTCTGCAAGTCACTGATCTTTCCTGGGATCCCCTAGAAGATTAACCAGTACCAGACACACCATATCTCTGCAAGTCACTGATCGTTCCTGGGATCACCTGGAAGGTTAACCAGTACCATACACACCATATCTCTGCAAGTCACTGATCTTTCCTGGGATCCCCTGGAAGGTTAACCAGTACCGGACACACCATATCTTTGCAAGTCACTGATCTTTCCTGGGATCCCCTAGAAGGTTAATCAGTACCAGACACACCATATCTCTGCAAGTCACTGATCTTTCCTGGGATCCCCCAGAAGGTTAACCAGTACTAGAGTACACACCATATCTCTGCAAGTCACTGATTACATATTCAGAGGTGGGAGACTCATAACAGAGTTCATAACCAATAGTGACAGAGGCTGTGACTGGGTGGGGACTCAAACCCCCTAGATAGACAGTCAGGCGCATTACTGAGCTAGCTTTGTGTTTACTGGCTTTTTTTTTATTTCAATGCAAATTTCAGACACATTATGTTATAAATGGCAGATCAACGTTTTATGCTAAAGTCTTTGATGAATATATACTGTGTATTCCGAGATGCCACACTTCTGACAATACTGAACAGATGATAATGTTGCCGTACTTACCATGTGTGCTTTGGATACATTCCCAGACTTATTTTCTAATGCTTTTGCTTTACTTTGTGCTTCTTTTGCTCTTAATTCTGCAGATTTTGAATCCTCTAAAGATTTTTTTGCGTCACTTTCCGCTCTTGATTTAAAACGGTTCGAGGAATATTTGTAGAGTTTTGGTTTATATAAACACGACGCCAATTTTCTAGTCCTAACTTTTTTCCCTTGAATATACACTCTCATTCTTGGGTCCATGTATAATATAGCTACATATGATCGGAAGGAACGCCGTTCTAACATTAATCTGAAATTTGATAAAAATATACTTTGTAATTATTCTACATCAAAATGGTTGATGTTTTAGATTAAATTTATGTAAAAGTTGAAACAAAAATTTAACATAACTTTTACGATGAAATATTAGATATTTCTGACAATATCCTTAAAAAGCATGTGATAGCTGGTCCCAAATCAAGATATTTCAAAGATTATCCTTGAAAAGCATGTGATAGCTGGTCCCAAATCAAGATATTTCAAGGATTATCCTTGAAAAGCATGTGATAGCTAGTCCCAAATCAAGATATTTCCATGAATATCCTTGAAAAGCATGTGATAGCTGGTCCCAAATCAAGATATTTCCAAGAATATCCTTGAAAAGCATGTGCTAGCTGGTCCCAAATCAAGATATTTCAAGGATTATCCTTGAAAAGCATGTGATAGCTGGTCCCAAATCAAGATATTTCCAAGAAAATCCTTAAAAAGCATATGATAGCTGGTCCCAAATCAAGATATTTCCAAGAATATCCTTGAAAAGCATGTGATAGCTGGTCCCAAATCAAGATATTTCCAAGAAAATCCTTGAAAAGCATGTGTTAGTTGGTCACAAATCAAGATATTTCAAGAATTATCCTTGAAAAGCATGTGCTAGCTGGTCCCAAATCAAGTTATTTCAAGGATTATCCTTGAAAAGCATGTGATAGCTGGTCACAAATCAAGATATTTCAAGAATATCCTTGAAAAGCATGTGATAGCTGGTCCCAAATCAAGATATTTCCAAGAAAATCCTTGAAAAGCATATGATAGCTGGTCCCAAATCAAGATATTTCAAGGATTATCCTTGAAAAGCATGTGATAGCTGGTCCCAAATCAAGATATTTCCAAGAGTATCCTTGAAAAGCATGTGATAGCTGGTCCCAAATCAAGATATTTCCAAGAAAATCCTTGAAAAGCATGTGTTAGCGGGTCACAAATCAAGATATTTCAAGAATTATCCTTGAAAAGCATGTGTTAGCTGGTCACAAATCAGATATTTCAAGAATTATCCTTGAAAAGCATGTGATAGCTGGTCCCAATATAGATATTTCAAGGATTATCCTTGAAAAGCATGTGATAGCTGGTTCTCATGAATTCAAAACATTATACATGTACGTGATGAAATCAGAGATTGTTTTACTTTATAAATCAAGGTCTTACAACTTAAACAAATCACACTTGAAGTATGATATACACAAGTATACACAACAATGATATATACAAGTATACACAACAATGATATACACAAGTATACACAACAATGATATACACAAGTATACAAAACAAATTCATTAATCATAATGACCGAAACAAAATCATGATATTGATGTTATTCATCCAATGTGATTTGGTTTTTGCCATTTTTAATGATACTTTGTAGTATTAAAATAAAACACTTTTGTTTTTATTTAAAAAAACAAACTTTGTGCTGAATTGTTTAAGATCAGTGATAATGTTTTAACAATGTGTAATGAGTTTGGCCTTATTTATAAGTAATTTATCTGTAAAATATCATCAAATTATTTCAAAGAGAAATTATTTTATTGAATAGAAACTCAAACAAATACCTGGTTTCCTTTTTTATAAATAAGCAATTTACATTGAAAAATTATCAGGATATGAAACTCAAAATATTGAGCAGACGCCATTTTTTTCCATCTGTTTTTAGCAACAGTGACTCACCCATCATCTGAATCAAAGTCAGATTCTGGATTATTCAGCATGATGTCGAGCGGGTTTGACAAAACATCCAATTCTGGATCTCCATTATCCAGTAGCTTCATATTGTACACTATCACCAGGGTCCCAGAATCTCCCTCAATACGATCAAATTGTGCGAAGAAGTCCTCATCCGTCTTGAATGGAGAGTGTCGCAATATTACATCCATCTCCAGGGCATACTGTAGGAATATACAATATATAAAGTCAAACAGATTGCTTTTCTCTCAATGTAATATAGTATCAAGTTAATGTCCTGTCATAAAATTATCCTCTTAATGCTGTCCGAGCATTTAGCAGGGAAGCTACACATCTTTTTAAAGAAATAGATATGACACTGCACAATATTTAATCTGCAATCTTTTTCATGCAAAGCAGGTGCTCAACCAGTAGACCAGGAGTTCCACAATGTGTATTTCTTTAAGATAATACTGTGAGCTAAATATTTGTTATTCAAAACAAAACAGCAAGCAATACAAATTATGCATCTTTACTTTATGTGTATCATTTCACTTAATGTCAACAGTAAAGACACATATTTCTTATCAACTTTTTCAAAAAAATTCATTCCAACGTAATTAATATGAAAGATATCAAGCATACCCAGTTTGTTCCAATTCATTTCTGTTAAATTGTGTTGCAGGTTCTCATACTCTTCTTAAAATTTATTGTGGGTGACAGAACGGCTACCTGAGTCATTAACACATCTGGCTGCCTGCCAATCCAGGGAACGTGAAATAAAACCATGTCCGGCCACAGTCTCTTTGTTTATTTGAATATTTAGTGTCATTTCATGCAATTGAGTGCAAACAGACAATCATTTAACCTAACCACTATTTCCTGGGATCGTGGAAGGTCACACTCATCTCCACAAGTAATTAATAACTTTCCCACTTGACTCAGAAGTCGCAGACACATAACAATGAGACGCAATCTCACTTGTCAATCATCATTAAAACTGTGACCTGGTGGGGATCTGATCTCACAAACCCTGGATTTATAGTCAGACACCCTACAGACTGAGCCAACCAGGCCGGCCCAAAGACTCTCAATGTTTGCCCATGAGCTTTCTTCTACTCCAGGAATTCTCACCTCTGGATGTGATGTGGGGAAACAGGCATTGGTATGCAGAGGTAAAGTGTGTCTAGTTATGGTTAACAGATCCCAAGAACAATTAGGTGAGCTGGTCGCTGTTATAAACTGAAACACTGTTTAAAGAAGGCACATTAACCCATACGAGCATATCATCCTATAAGTAAGGACAGAATTAAATGTCCTATTTTTTTCCTTCTAAAAAATAGCACTACCCAAAACATTTTATTGCCCTTTTCCATAAATTTCTATTATATTTTTGTTTTAGAATTTCACTTTGTTTCGGAAAATAAAAATGTACCTACATCTGAAATCCTTGCCCAGTAAATTGTAAAAATGGACAATAATATATGTTTTGACTTTTGGCCTGAAGCCAGTTTTTATTGGCAGTTATCTTACCTTTTCCTGTCCATGGTCGCTGTCATCCAGCGGCGTTTGCGTGCCAGCCTTGAACGCCGGCAAAGGCACTATCACCTGCAATACAGACAATAATTGATAGGAGTCATAGTTACTTATTAACACTCCTAATATAGTAAACTCAATCTTTTCTTTAATAAAATTAAAATCCACTGCATCAGACAATTTATTGTTGAGTTGAGACCCTTGTGGTCGTATTTACCTTTTTTCATAGTAGAATTAGAATATGTCCTTTATGTACTTTTCTCCCAGTAAGTATATATATTTTCTTCTACTAAAATTGTACTGCAATTTTTTCTGACAGTTAACTGTTCTTTATTTTTATTATAAATTGGGTAAGAATATCACTCAGAATGCAAATATTTCAGATTGTGATGAAAATGTAAATGACCATAAACCCAATCCATTCCACTAGAACAGTGAAAATATATACTGTGAAATCATTAATTTTTGTTGGGTACTATTTTCCGTGGATTTTCGGGGGGAGCCAAGACAACGAAATCAAATACCCACGAACTTAGTTTACTCTATGTAATGCTGTCAACATATAAATAACCTCTGTTTTCATATGCCTACGTGCATCACATTGTGGTAAATAATCCATCCATTTTTTATATATTTTATTTTGTCATATTGCATCAATATTTACACTGATAATTTTGTAAACAGTTAAAGAAGTTTTTAATACTCATATCATCTTTAGTACTATGTTCATCCACTCATAGACGTGTGTTTGTAGCGAGATGTGTTTACCCCGCTGCATGTGTATTTCAATCAAATGCCAGAGGTGCTAAAAATAGACCGTCACCTTGGAGCTAAATGCTGTCGAGTTGAAACATTTTGAAACAATCTGACGTATAGACCTACAGTAAACATTGTAAAAAAAAAGTGTAAAACATTGTAAAGGGATAGTGTTTTTATTTTATTCTATTGTTTCTCTTTATGATCAAATATGGTGATAAATTTTTAATGAATAAAACAAAGACGTAGCACATTGATTGACTTTTTATTATCACAGTCAAGTGATGTGGCACACACTATTGTTTTTGACAGCAGGCCTGCCTTCTGAAACCTTTTCTGGATTAGATCTCGTACTTCTCCTTTCTTCTCCTCTTGTTTGCATAACAATTATTTCAAAATCATACTTGTATATTAGGGTACTAATTGGCATACATCAACTCTTTTTGGCACAGCGGGATGCAATAACACGGAACGGTGTATTACAGAAGAGGTTAATAACTGGAACACACTATGCGATGTCAAAAGTGTAAACTTATTTTATCTTTAATTTTTTTGTAAATTGGGTTTCAACGAATTTAAGTCCCCACAAATATGTCTTTGAAGTGGAAACCATGAAATTTAATACCCACAAAAATAAATGATTTCACAGTACTTAAATAAAAAATAATGGGAATTATGCTATTTCGAACATAGTTTGTACATGGCAGTCAGTTTTATTGTTGCAGATAGACTTCCACAAGTTACTTGCAAATTTTTCCACATATTTTTTTTACCTCATCTATTTGTTCATCTTCATGAAATGTTCGTGAGAGAAACAAGCAGCTCTGGGTTCCATTCTTCTTCGTGAAAACTATGAGATCATTACCAATTCTCATGGAGCCACTGAAAAAATACAAGTTGATGAAGTTAAGAAAACAACAACAAATAAATAATTAGAGAATAGAGCTGTTATATCAATTATTAGATATTGAATTGGTTGAGTAGATAAATATTCATAACTGTTAAACTTTGTTTTGGGTCAATTACATCATTATTTTTTTCAGTGATTAAAAATGAACTACAGAGCTTTTTTCAAGAAATTGGGAAGAGTCCCAAACTTTCAAGAATGGGAAAAACAGTGCAATTAAAGGGATGTCGGTATTTTTTAAACAGTTTTAGCAAACTGGAATATGTAACGTAACACTGTTAAGAGCATGTTCTACTCATTAATTATCATATATTACAATACCATTTCATATCCAGTGTGTTTGTATCCCCTAATCAATTATATCAAAAAATCAATTGGGAAAATATACATATTTTAACTGGGAAGTAGCCAAATTTCGACAACTGTTTAATAAGGCAAAAAGCCCTGAACTTCATGTAAACCATTTTATTGTTTTGTAGTTATCAATAAACAATATGTGACTTCAACATTACACAAGTACCTTCTAATCTGATTCAAGTTATGAGAAACCTTCATCAGAAAAAAATAACAAGAGTTGTCAGATGATAACAAAGCTCACCGATGGGATAATACTCACCAACCATGCAAAGATTGAAATTGGAAGCTAACATCGAAACTTAAATGCAACTAAACGCAAAAGTTTAACCTGGGTGTCTATAGACGAAAAATTAAGTCCAAAAGGGCCATAACTTTGCCAAAATGCAACCCCTAGTTATGGTTCATGTCTCTGTGTGTTCCAACAATGATGATGAACACACCTGTGAAGTTTCATTCATATCCAATGATTGGTTGCATAGATATCTTACATGATAAAAAACTTTAACCTGAAAAATTAAGTCCAAAAAGGGCCATAATTCTGACAAAATGCAACCCCAAGTTATGGTTCTTGTCTCTGTGTGTTTCATCGATGAAGGTGAACACAGGTGAAGTTCCATTCATATCCAATGAGTGGCTACATAGATTTCTTACCTGATAAAAACTTTAACCTGAAAAATTAAGTCTAAAAAGGGCCATAACTCTGCTTAAATACAATCCAGAGTTATGGTTCTTGTCTCTGTGTGTTCCATCAATGATGGTGAACACACATGTGAAGTTTCATTCATATCCAATGGGTGGTTGCATAGATTTCTTACATGTACCTAGATATCTTAAACTTAAACGCAACTAAACGTAAAAATTTAACCTGGGTGTCCAGGTCCAAAAAGGGCCATAACTCTGCCAAAATTCAATCGAGTGTTAAGGTTCTTGTCTCTGTGTGTTCAACCTGGTGTCATCACAGACGACGCCTGGGTCATAGCAATAGCTCTCCTTGGACATTCATCCTGGCGAGCTTAAAAGTCACGGAAACCTAAAGTTTCACATTTTTTACTACTGTTCAAACAAAAGTTCCATATTGAAAATCATTGAAAAATAAGAGTTGGAATTTCTGACATCACTGAATGCAAACCTGAACTGACGGGATATGTAAAATTCGGTTTCAGTGCATCATAACTGATGGTTCAAGAGAAGAAGTGTGGAAAAGGTTCTTCGTTCTATCACCGAAAAGGGCCATAATTCTGTTGAAAACCATCGAACAAAAAAGCAAAAGAAGAAGTACTTATCGTTCCCAGTAAGTTTCTTTAAAATGGGAGTGTTGGTTCACGAGATGAAGCACAAACAAAACAGTTAATGCCAAAAATTCAAAGGGCCGTAACTCAGCCAAATATCATTGAATTGATCTTTACGTTATTAAACAACAATGTGCAAAATGCAAAGGGCAATAATTCAGCAAAAAAATCATCAAACTGGAATGCAAATGAAATATATGCACAACTGGACCTCACAGTGATCAGTTCCAGCAAGTTTTTACTACATGCCTATACAGATTTCGGAGGAGTTTCCCGAACAAGAAATAGTGGGACAGATTAATCACCTGACGGAAAGCACAAAAACAGTATGTCTCTGAAGAGAGTGGAGACAGAAGTCCTAGTACTATCATACTTGTTTACTTCAATTGCTAGAAGTTTTTAACTGAGTTTACATGTAAACAGAAGTTAATGTATGAATACTTACGATTTGAGACCATTTCCATACATGCCAATTAGGTGATCATCCAAGTTACGTTTGGACGATCTACCAAATGTAATAATGTCTGCAGTTTCACCTGAAATCATGATAATTATAATTTATAAACAAATTGTTTTACAATTCTTTTACATTTATGTATTTAATACAAGTAACTTAGACTCTACACTATATATATGTTTTACAACATTATATGTTGGCAGGAATAAATATTTCATGTAAACTCAGGGTCCCCTGTGACTGAGTGGTCTAAGGTACTGTCTCGATGTCACTGAACCGCTCCCCTGAATCCAAGTCAAGCAAAGTTAAAAATATATGTGTGATTCAGTTTGCCAGTTACTTTTAAAGGGACGGTTGTCAGGGCCCTTATTTCAATTTATGGAAAATTGAACCAGGGTCCTCTGAGGGGGGAATTTCCGCATCAATTTCACGGGAAAGGGAAATTCTTTCTTGTAAAATTCTGATGGTAACTATAACAAATGTTAAAAAAACGCTTTATGTCAGTATATGCTTTAGTGCTTTAGACAGTACATCTATCATTGCACCTCCAATGTCACAACTGATGTATTAAGTTTAAAATAAAATAATAAAAATTAACTGTCTCAGTAGGAAATATTCAGCATAATTAAGTGGGTGTGGGGAAGAGAGAGTCAGTGGATTGTAGATATAATCAACAAGCTCGTTAAATCTGGAAATCATCAATATTACATTATGGTTGGAAAATTAAATAGTGCCCAGTGTTTTCTCCAGAGCGCATTTCTTCCGTTTTTGACGCAATTAAATCTCATTTGACGCAATCAAGTTTGTTCAGTGCGTCCACCATGACCCAACTTTAAAAATACAGAAATTCAAATTACGCATATTTGTTTCAGCAAGCTGGTTTAAGAGTTATTTTTACAATGCTAACGGTTTTGACAGATCACTTGGTCTGATTCAAGGAAACCACCGGTCACACGGGTCTACTAAGTGACATAAACGCTTCAAATGTTATTAACGTTATATTGATGCAATCATATAGACGATTATGATCACATACATAATTTTCTGCAAAGCAATATTGTAGGCTGAAGACATCTGTGAAAACAAACGTATGCTGCAACAATAGCACTGATATATACCCAGTATTAGGTTGTTTATATATAAAAATGAAATGTGGAAATCGTGAAACTTTTCATAAAAGTTGTTTATAATGTACGGCTGAAACTTTATCTCAAAAACTTTGTATTTTGTTTTCTATAAGGTATCGTCAAGCACATGCACGACAATTTAATACCAATTTAAACATTGGCCAGTATCGGTATACCCGGCGCCGTTTATGTTTCTTTAACGAACGTTTAAAAGGTTCAGGAAAAAAGAAAATAAACTTTTACAAAATTATATTCATTTTGAAAAAATGATTATATAATTTCAGGAATTTAATTAATTTTTGTTAAGCTACCATCAGAATGTTTTTATATTAAGGTAACATTACTCTAAAATGAGTCTATGAGTCAGATTTTGGAAAGAAAAAAAAACAACAACAAAGTTTTGTTTTCCAAAGAGTATAATGCTTAGAAATGCTAAACATGTAGCTCAGCTATATTATAAAATATTGAAATAATTTTAGTGTTTTTCATTAAAAATAGTTAGGGCCATGGTGATCAAGCTGGGGCCATGACATCTAAAAAGTTCATGGCCCTGTGGCCATGATCATAAAACAACTAGTTCTAGTTGTTGTAACTTGTTGCCAGAAGTGAAAAATTTGTTTGAAGATAAATTGTTTTGAAGTTGTTAACTTCAGTTGCAGCTTTGATAGAGAAATTTGTGTAAAACAGGAAGTAAAACTGCTTTAGTCAATGATGTATTTTTTACATCCATTTATTCAAGTTGATTAAGTTTAAAACTTGTCAACTGATGACCCCCAGATTTTGAAAATGACCCCCGTATTTTTAGTCAGCGGGTCATCAATGACCCCCAAAAAATTGGAGCTGGAGAAAACACTGAGTGCCAAATCCATATATAATAGAATTTGAAATTTAAACGCCTAATTCCTTCAGTTAGATATTTCCTTACTATTTCTATATTCAAGGATAGGACTTAAATAAGAGTATTATGTGGGTATTATGTTGATGTAAGTATATTCCAATCTGAGGTTTTAATGTTTTGATCAAAACAGAGGCTCGTCCTTGCTCTTGTATACAACTAAGTTTTTTTTACTAAACAATTGTTTGTAACTATCGGCTTCTGTATAAGCTTCATCTTGACTGTCGGTTAAAATTGTCTAGTAAACTGGCAGATAACTTTATTTGGTAGGTTAGAAGAGAAAACATATCTGAGATCTCCGCCCTTCTAGATACAATCAGGGTTAAAGTCAGAATTCTGATCACTTACTTGGTTCCATACCCTCTCCATCATCAAGGAAACACAGCATGTAACCCCCACGAAGAGAGGCATCAAATACTGAAATATAGAATTATGCATAAGTCAGTGCTCCAGATAAGCACTTTTACGGGGAATTTAAGCAATGAATCATTGCAATTTAAAGTAAGTGGTAAAATCAGCATTAAATACTGACAGTGGAAGTGTTGAAATTATTATGTATGGGACTAGACGTCAGTTAGCAAAGATTAACATCTCAAATGCAAATGTTGGTGGATGTGAAGTAAAGTGTGTTGATCATGTGAGAGATCTTGGAGTATATATGGAAAATAGTCTAAATTTTGCCCTTCATATTAGAAAGAAATGTCAGAATTCACATGCTCAGCTTTGAAATCTGAAAAGTATTCGCTTACACAAAAATCAACAGAAATCTTAGTGCATGGACTTATTCATTCACACATTGACTTCTGCAATGGACCTTTCACTAATACCTTCATATCAGACTGAGACTTCAAAAAATTAAAAATCGTGCAGCCAGGGTTGTCACAGGTGCTCTGTATGACCAACCTAGTAGTGAAATTCTAAAGTCTCTCCACTGACTGCCTGTAAGGGAAAGAATCATGTAAAAAAAATACTGGTTCTTGTCTTTCAGATTGTGCAGGGAACAGCTCCATCTTATTTGAAAGATTTGTTCAATCATGTATAGGGAAAATACAGATTAAGCTCATCTGATGAAATTAACTTTATAGTGCCAAGAACAAGAATGAAAATGGCAGACAGATCGTTTATTGTAGTTGGCCCAAAGTGGTGGAACAGACTTTCAAAAGATCTCAAATGTGTAACCAGTGAAAGTATATTGAGGTAAAAACTGAAAACTCATTTGTTTTATAAATTTTATAACTAAATGATATGACTGTGAAGTTTTTATGTGCATATTATTGTCGGACTGTATATAATTTTATGCAATCATGTGAAGCGCAATAGAGTATTGGGCTTACGATACATTTTTGCGCTATACAAATGTATTTGTATTGGTTTACTTAAATAGCAATTTAATTATAAATAACAATGCTCCAGATAAGCTTTTCTTCAAATGAATATTTTACCCCTTAAATTAGTATGCAATGCTTATTTTCAAAATGTTAAGGGTAAAAATGAAAATTCTTATCAAATTGCCATTTAAAACAAACTAATCGACACTGAAATTGAGAATAACCAATGATTATTTTACCCCTTAATTTAAATTTCAATGCATTATTCAGAAATTTCAATGCTTACATACCCCCAAATAATGCTTATCTAGAGCACTGAAATAATGTTCATTTTTACCTAAATAACTTTCTTGAATAAAATACTCATTTCAAGAAAAGCTTATCTGAAGCACTGGTATAAGTTTATAATGTTTACAATACATGTATATGATGACAGAGATAATAAATTAATACAACCAAACAATACAGAATTCTTTAAAAAAATATTTTAAAAACCTAAGCTATATACTTCTAGATAGATGAGAATTAGGTACTAGGTACTTCCATCATAAAAATTTACATTTAACAAATTGTGTTATATGTTGAATGGCTAATATTTAATCATCTGTGTAAATCTGACCAGTATCAAATGAAAAATTATGGTGACAGAATGCACACATCACCAAAAGAATGCAATTTTTATGACTCAAGGGTCATAACTCAGACATTAATCATCTCTCAAACCAATATAACCCAGCCCCACCCCCTCAATGTTGTTGGTGGGGAATACAAAAATATGACAGCTAAGGAAAATAAATAAACATTAATGTATACTTACATGTAAAAATACTGAGTTTTGTGGCATTGGCATCCCTGAGGGGAAAAAAAGAAGAAAATTACATGCATGTTATTTCAGCAACAATCATGGTTCAGTAAATTTATGCACATTGAAGGCTGTGTTTGTTATAAAGCACCACCGTACATTGGAATTTTCTTGAACTTCCTGACATTATGGTGACGCTAGTTCAAACCGGCATTTGTCAGGTAGGGCAAAGAAAGTAGAAACCTGCTTTGTTTTTAACCTGTTTTATTACACTACATATTATATATCTTCTTTAATGCTTTTATTATATCCATTTTAATCAACTGATGTGCATAAATTCTAGATCCCCAACTGGGTATCAGGAAGATAGATGGATAGATAGTATATTTTAAAGATATTTTTCAATTTTTGAAATATACACTTGGGTCCAGATATAATGCAGTTTCTGGGAGCCAATTTATTTTTAACACTGGACCTTGAAATAGATGAAATGATTCAACCGCATTATAAACATTGCGGTTATGGCTGTGACATTTAGGATTAAAAGTGCTAAAACAAATGTCTGATTCAAATATTAATTTGATGTGTACACAGAAATTGGAAGGATGGGTTTACTCTAAAGATATTTTTCATTTTTTACAAATATATTTAGCACAATAGATGTTAACATGTCCCTGATTCAAGTATCAATTTGCTGTGTGCACATAAATGATAACAGGCTTACCTTGAATTGTCAACCAGTTCTGCCAGTGCACCAAAAAGAAACTCATGGGTTGTTCTGAAATAAGTAAGCATTTGGGTATTACAAGGATATTTGTCTTTTTGAAAAAGTTTCAATTGCAGACAACAATGTTTCTTCCAATAAAATTAGTATGAGCATGACTAATAAATACTTATTTAAATAGCAGAGTATAACAAATTTGCCTCCATTGTTAATGCATCACTGCAAATTGATCTTGTTTATTCTCAAAAAATAAACAAGGTTTCAAACACAGCAGTTTCTAGACCCCCATATGATGCCATTCAGTTGAGACAGACAGGTGTTACTGATTTTGGATGACCTTTATCAGTTTGTCTTTGATAACCAGGAATGTATTCAAGGTTAGTTTTATCAAAAGTTCTAAATAACAATAATTAAGGAGGGGAATAAACTGACAGGGACTTTTGGTCATTGAAGATTCAGAAATATAATAGGTCTACTTGTACTAGTTGGAAGACTGATGATTAATTGTTGTTGTTGTATGGTGTTTAGCATCATTTTCAACAATTTTTCAATTATATCGCGACAATTTTTCAGTTATATCACGACTGTGTCTTCTCGAGTCAGTCTTCTAAATGCTGCCTAAATTGAGTATCCATACTTTACAATGTTTTAAACACGCAAGTTGATCTTGAATTTACAATATTGCATTCTGAATTAAAATTCAAGTATTTTCCTTGATTTTTCAGTTGCAGTATACAAATTTTGTTATCATAAGTACATCAACAATTTCAAACCCAATATTGTACTGGGAATGGTGTCATTCTGTAGTGAATTCCGTTGTCCAAAGATCTTTTTATAAATTTGTATTTCTGTGATAAATGGAAATCAGGATATTTGAAAATGAGATTTCTCATGATTTTGCATGAATACACGGGAGTTCATTACTTTTCCTTAGAACTCTATATATAAAGTCTTGCCCATGTTCAAGCCTCTGCAAGGCAGGGACATATAACCAATACCAAGTTAACTTTCTGTGTTGCATCATCGTGTGTGTGTAAAAGTAATGACTTTCATGCATAACTTTGACAATGAACCCTCAATTTGGTTTATGTGCCATTCTTTGTAGGGGCTCAACAGTGAAACATAAGTAATAACACAAGAAACAATTGAACATTTTTAACACCATGTGTGGAGGAACTTAAATCTACTGATCTCTCCGCACAGTGTATTAAAGAATGAACAGATTACCAAATTGTGAACATACAGATACAAGTTTAGTATGAAATTAATGTTCATCATAGTTGATGCTAAATTTATTTAAACGTGCAATTTTGTTTTCAGAAAACAAACACTTCTTACGAATTAGTGTGTAAATAATCCTGACTGAGTTGGGCTCTGCTAAGTGTTCCGTATGATGATTGGGTGGCCATTGTTGTTGTGTTTTTTTTCTAAGTAAGACCTTGTCCTGGGTCAATATTTACATCGACACCGTTTGAAGAATCACTGTTTGGCGCTAAAAAACAAGTTTTGCATGATCCAAGCGACGAAAAATGATGGCAGTGATAAAGTAAATATTGTTATAGTTTCTTCATTCCATAAATATGTCTGGAAAGCTTGATAGTACTACAAAATCAAAGTAATCAACTGAAAATAATCCAAATTTGTTTCATGCTTCAATTTTAGCATCCATCATGGAGATTCTACTTCCGGTATATCCTTGCGCATGTTGATATCATAGAATATTGAGTTCCTTCAAATTATACAAATCAAGTGTAGGTCAAATGGTAGGATTTACTAAATATTTAAACAGATAGGTGAAATTTTGCACATACATACAAAAAGAAAAGTAATCTACAAAAATGTAAAAGGAAAATAGTTCAGGAAAAATAGTTCCAGTAGATCTGTCTATCAGCACGTTAACTCTGAGGATGAAAATTATCATTAGCTATCGTCTGCATTTGCGGAGCGGCTCTCTCTCTCTCTCTCTCTCTCTCTCTCTCTCTCTAACAGCAGCATGAATTATCTTGTACAGTTGACATGTAGCCTTACATCAATAAAGAGTATTACTCTAACGTGCATTGTTATACATCCTCTATAAGCCCTACAATATTACATTGGCGACGAGGATATTTATAAGTGGACTATTGTTTCTAATTTAATTATTATAATGAATTAATTAGAAGAAAAAAGGATACACACAAGTTTGAATTATAGTTGAATAAACTTGCTGGATTATTGTGACATTGCGAGTGTTTAATTAGTCGTACTGATTTTTCACGCGTTACAATGGCAATAGGACTTCTGGTATTTCCCAACTTCAGTATAAGTGAGCCAGCGGTAGGCACGCGATGGAAAAAATGGTGAAACCGTCTTTCAAACCTTTTAGAAGGCATGGACATAAAGGATACGAAAAGAAAACGTGCACTTTTGCTACATTATGCCGGCGAAGACGCCAACGACGTGTTCGATACATTGCCAAACACAGGAGACGACTTCGAGTCAGCCATGAAGTCTCTCACAGACTACTTTGCCCCAAAAAGGTATGCATAATTTGAGATCTACAAATTCTGACAAGACAAACAACTTCCAAGTGGAAACATTGACACCTATCACACGAGACTAAGGAGATTGTGCGAAAATTGTGAGACAAAGAAATCAAATCACAGGTAGTACAGGGATGTACATCAACTAGGCTTCGACGTAAAGCTCTCCGACAAGAAATGTCGTTAGATGACATCATTAAAGAAGCCAGAGCCCTAGAACTTTCGGGCAGACACGATTCTGAAATTGAAGGCAGATCGACGTTGGAAACAAATGCAGTGAAATATAAATATTTAAAGTTATCAAGACGAAACACAGTTAAACATAAACGAATCGTAACACCATAAACGAATCGTAACAACATAAACCAACAAACTTGAAGAAAACATGCAGGAATTGTGGTTACGAATTTCCACACAAGAATGGAACGAAATACCCTGTTGAAGGAAAGTCATGCACTTATTGTAACAAACGAAACCATTTTGAAGTTGTATGCAGATCAAAACAAAGGCAATCAAAACAAATCCGTAATTTAGATAACAGTGAAAGTGACAGTGAAACAAATGACTACACCTTTGGATTACAATGTGACAAAATTGAGTCAACTATAAATTCAATTCAAAATTCAAGAACAAAGATTAAAATTAAAATGAACGGACATCCAATGAGAGTTTTGATTAATACAGGCTCATCAATCAATGTCATAGACAAGAAGACGTACAACTAAATGAAACATAAACCAAAACTCAGCAGAACTGACACAAACGTATATGAATATGGATCCAATTCAGTTAAACTATTAGGAAAAATACAAGCCACAATAGAAACCGACAACAAAATCACAACTGCATCAGTATTCGTTAGGAAAGGAAAAAGTGGAAACTTGCTGTCGTATGTAACGTCAGTTGATATACAGGTGATACCTTAAATTAACGCTGTACACTCAAGTAAGGTCAATGAACTTTGCGATAGATACGCATCTGTATTCACAGGATTGGGGAAAATGCGAGAAACTAAAATAGACTTGCGCATAGACATGAATGTTCAACCTACCATACAGCCGCATAGACGAATTCCGTTTCATCTCAGACAACAGTATGAACATGTAGAAACTGAAATAAAACGAGGACTTGGATATTATTGAAAAGGTTGAAGGAACTACAGACTGGGTCTCGCCCTTCGTTGTTGCTCCAAAGCCAAAAAGTAAAACGAATGCAAAACGGATTTGTGTAGAGACGAGACTACCAAATCAAGCCATTAAGCGCACCCGGCACATTATACCGACAGTAGATGACATGATCGTAGACTTAAATTGAGCATAAATATTTTCAAAGCTACATTTAAATCAAGGTTATCATCAATTGGAACTGTCGGAGAAATCACGCAACATTAACACGTTTACTAGCCATATTGGGTTACATCGATACAAACGTCTGAGCTTTGAAGTCAATAGCGCAGCTAAAATATTCCAA
This sequence comes from Panopea generosa, assembly GCA_029582155.1. NCBI lineage: Eukaryota > Metazoa > Mollusca > Bivalvia > Adapedonta > Hiatellidae > Panopea > Panopea generosa. Next base: position 78,105,272 of record CM055899.1, read on the forward strand.
AAAAACATTACGCACAGCCTCAGAAGGACAGGAAGGGGTACGTAACATAAGTGACTACATCATAGTGTTTGGGAGCACACAAAAATAACATGATGAACGTCTGGAAGCTTCGTTCAAAACACTCCAAGATAAAAACCTAACACTAAACAAAAAAAAATGCGAATTCAACAAATGAAGCTAGAGTTCTCTAGTTCTCGGAGAAAATGGACGCTCTGCCGGCCCTAAGAAGTGTGAAACAATAAAAAAACACACCACCGCCAACTAATGTCTCAGAAGTTAATAGTTTCTTAGCTATGACAAACCATGTTTCATGATTCATACCTGATTACTCCACAACAACAGAACTTCTGCGCAATCTCACGGAAAAGAATGTTAAATGACAATTGGAACAAGAGCAACTTACTGCTTTTGAAAAACTGAAAACTGATTTAAGCAATGAAACTGTCATGTACAGTGTCCCGTTGGGGCCATCGCGGCATATTTGTTTAATTAAGTAAAGTCGAAACAACGAAACTACGATGGTAAAAAGTCGAAACAACGAAACAAAGATGGTTAAAAACCGCAACTAAGATGATGAAAAGTCGAAACTACGATGGTGAAAAGTCGAAACAACGAAACAACGATGGTGAAACTACGATGGTGAAAAGTGAAACAAAGTCAGGAATCCAATATGGATTTATAAGAATAATTTGGATTTCTGTAGTATTCATAAAACGCACACAAACGAAAAACAAAAGCTTGCTTAAAAATACAAACACGGGATAATTGTACCACCGCTCATATGACCCATTTGTCAAATGTCTCATTACCTAGCGAGCTCGTACACACTGCACCGTCATGGCAATTAACGAGCGGAGAGATTGTCATAGCTAAATGGTGAATAATGGGCGCGTGATGCACGAAACTAAGATAGATGTCGTTCTTACCAGTAATGCGGAGGCACATCTAACAATTAGCAATTAATAAAAGTTCTAAATGATCAAAACAGCTTTGACAGCCGTGTAAAACTAACGGTATTTAATGGACCCATTTCACCTGTACAGGCAATCTGATCACCTCGGCCTTTATGCTACGCAATAGACCTCTGACATAATAAGGCACCATTTTGGAAATACTTTCAGTCACATGATAAAGTAAAATGGCGGCCCCCTTATGCCACCTGTTTATATACATGTACGTTGAAAATATAAACGTTTGTTAATCAAGACTGATATTTTAAATTTCCCTATAAATATGACCCATGTCGAGTTTATAAATTAAAAAAATCGATATAACAACGCCATATATAATCAACTTAATGACGGATACATTAGTTGTTACTTTTACGCGAATGAACACAGACTTGTAACACAGGCGATTCGCGTTGGTGTATTCTAGAGCTATACACGAGGTGTATTCTACGGAGGATACGGAAATACCCGATGTTTCACGATTGCTGTACAGGGAGTCGAATTTCGATATACCTTTAGGCCACGTCACGTTGACGAAACTAAATTAGAATAAGTCGTGAACATTTAAGTTAGAAATTAAAATTGTAATTACTTTAGGAGTGTGACAACTTAGGATTTGAATTTATAATAGTGATAACTTTAAAAATTGAACTTACAGTACTTAATTTTAGAAAATGGATTCGTCATAACTTTGAATTAGATTTATAATGACTCTAGATTTAATTTATAATAAACATTTGTAATCTCAACTAATTTGTGAACTTGTATTTCCAGCTTCATTACGATACAAAAGTCGAAACAACGAATCTACGATGGTAAAAAGTCGAGACTACGATGGTCGTTGTTTCGTTGTTTCGACTTTTCACCATCGTAATTGCGACTTTTCACCATCGTTGTTTCGTTGTTTCGACTTTTCACCATCGTAGTTTCGTTGTTTTGACTTTACTTAAATTAAGAAATATGCCGCGATGGCCCCAACGGGACACCGTAGTCATTACATACTTCGATCCAAATAAAGAAACACATGTAATCGTTGATGCAAGCCCAGTGGGAATAGCAGCTATCATGCTTCAATGTGGAGAGGTTGTCTGCTATGCCAGCAAATCGTTGATTGATGTTGAAACACGATATTCTCAAACAGAACGTGAGAATTCTGCAATAGTATCGGCAATTGAACATTGGCATATTTACCTTTTTGGTCATAAGTGCTTATTGTGCTTATCAGTGACGCAAAGGCACTGGAAAACATACACAGCAATCCAAAGTCAAGACCGCCTGCACGATTAAAACGATGGAGACTACGACTTCAAGCATATGATTTCATGGTCGTGTACAAGCCAGATGAGTCAAACATGTCTGGTTATCTGAGTAGACATCCAGATGCCTCTCGTGCAAAAACAAGCCATCAGTCGGGTATCGCTGAAGAATATTTGACATTCATAGCACAAAATAACGTTCCAAAAACAATGACATTGGATGAAAGTAAAGGACACCGATATACAAACAGTCATAAAAATATGAAATCAGAAACATGGAGTTTATTATACACAAACAAAACAAATACATTCTCACGATGCCAGAATGAACTTATCGTAGTTTCTCTTGAAAATGGCGATGTTTTGTTACATGATACGAAATTTACCACATAACGTAGTTAAATAGAACGTTAGTCTGGTTCCCTGACCTACAAAATAAATAGTCGATTTATTGAGTAGGTCCGAAAACCAGGCAAAATAGAACGTATGCAAATGAGTATGACCAGAAGTGAGCCAATCGAAACGAAGCGGAATTTGACAATGCATAATTAGAAAAACAAACGCCGTCTGCTCTGTTTGTTAACAGTTAAAGAACAATATAACTGTTATAAGAGGGTATTTCACTCCATATTCTGCATGTTATTAATGCGTTAGTCACCACTCTTTCCCATAAAATTGAACATAATGTAAATCTAAATCTAAAACAATAAATTTAAGTAAAACTACAAGTTGCAAAATGATTCTTCTTCTTTCTTTTTTTCTTTCTTTCTTTTTGCTTTCAAAACAAAACTAATGAGATATCTATTTATGTAGATGTGTGTGTTAAATCAATTTAAGTTTAAAAAAATGAATAATTTGAGTCTCGTTCAATGCATGAATATTTGCAACAATAAATTTGTTGTAAAAATGTACCTTGTGATGGAAATTGTTGTTTTTTTCACTGTCTCGGTTACATATAGAGTCTACAGTGATGATATTTCCCTCTGAGTCGCAAGGCAGCACAGACATGCAATCTACAGCAATATATACCTTAACTGGAACAGTGGGAGAAAAAGCAAGACTTTTTAATAGTCTGTCAATAACCAAAAGATCCTATTGAACCTCAATGTTGAAACTGAATGAATGGGTCACAGCTTGTGAAATTGAGGCGGCACCACTTCTGTACAACTACAAAATTAAAGTTTGGCTGAAAGTAACAAGAGGAACTTTTACACTTTGTACATATCAACCACTACAAATTGAAAATGAAGAAACATTGCCAACTAATATGTTGCTCGACAATTGTCATTTTCAAATTTTGTTACCAATGCCCATAGCAAACGAGGTAAACCAATCAGAGACATAGACGCATGTCTCTGAACCAATTAACCAAAAGTTTAACTGAACAAGAAAAATCGGCCTCAAGCGCTTATCAAAGCATTAATGCATCTAACATTCACTTTGAATCAATAAACACACACACACAAATATTTTAATTACCAGGTACCATGTCAGTTGTATCAAAAGCATATTCGTAATTTCTTTTCTTTTTTATTCATTTACAGCATGCATCACCATATAATTATTGGAACAGATTCGAGAGGGAGGTATCTGCATCAACACATAAACAAATTTCATCCATTTCGGATTTTTCTGATCACTATCATGTATCTTTGATTGTCATTTCTGGTGGGAAAATATCACAGGTCTATCATGCTGTTCAAAATAAAATGACTTCTTATCTTGATGAGCAAACAGTCATTTTGATAGCAGCTGACCTTTGTAATTTGACAGAAAAAAGTGACCTGCAGAAATGGAACATACATTACATATAATTCAACAAATAAAGTCAAAACATTTATAACAGAATTACATGAAATTTCCAGAAAACTGAGACATGACACAGCAACACTTTTTCTTGCAACAATTCCAAGTGCCTCTATTAAAAAATATGCATCTTTTCAAATTCTTAAACATAGACTTACAGAAACAGACTTAACAACTGCGGAAATACAACAACAGATAATTTTAGAAAAAGACATTATGACTATAAATCAAGAAATATGTAAAATTAATACAGAGCATTGTGTTAAGACTGTCAGACTCCATAGGGACATAATGAAAACATCAGTTAAAAAAGAGGAAAACATGGTCAAAATAAAAAAAAAATTTTTGCTACTCCAACATGTATGATGGAGTACATGCAAAACAAGAGTTGAATACAAAGTGGTATAACGTTATATGTTGCACAATTGTTTCAAAAATTGAAGATTATGAAATCACACTTACAGACTCGGACCATGAAGACAATGATGATATGTCTGCTGACACACGGGACTTTAAAAGGACGTGATAACTTTGTTTACCGGTATCAATAACTTTGTGAAGTGCGTGCATATGTCAAAAGCAAACTTGTATTGTTAATTTAGGTGGGTGATATGACAATCGCTAACCTTTCAACTAACAGTATTATATATGTTTTAAACCATAGTATAAGTTACTTAAATGTACGCCTTAGTATAAGCTAATGCACATATACAGAGGATTTTTTTCTCTTTAAATCCGACAACTCTTGTTATGTGCAAGAATCCTAATGCCAAACTGCTCATTCTTATTATTAATAAGGCCAATATTTATATAAACATATACTTTAATAACTATGCATTATCTGACTGTTTTAATTACATACAACGCTTTTTATGATACGCCAACACAAACGCTCATAAACAATATACCCCACTGTAAGAGCATGATGTTTTGACCCTCATTTGTAAACCAAGAACTGCCAGCAATGTAAATACTATTCTTAATTATTACCCTAGAAACTGCAATATCTTTTCCCCTTATTTTTATTCTCTTTTTTTTTACTAACCAACAACTAGTGGAAAATTGTGTTTGACATCTACCTATTCGCTCGCCATTTACATATTTCATATTATAATCAAGTAATTTATAAACGATGCAACAGAGAACAATGCCCTCAATGACTGAACAACCGCAAGTTGTCAGTTATACACGGTGGCCGTGTAGATAGTCAAGAATTTGGGTGATATATAAATTACAAACTCATTCATTAACGAAATTTTAAATTATAAAATGAAACTGTTTTGATCTGTACGTAAAAACTATTTATAGACAGATATTTTACGATATATTATAAACTATACTTTGTTAAAAAATGTTATTGCATATATTTCTTTAAATATTGAAAACTAAAAAGAAATCGTTGAATGTCAAATGTTATGACTGTCATGGCAGCTTCCATGCAGTATGATTCTTCTTCGAGTGAAGACGAAGAAGCTATTGCTAGATTGAAAGATGCAGCTGTGGATAGCACACTGTTTGCTTCTAGTAAGATCTATTTTCAGGTCATAATGATAGAATTATCCGAAAAATACATTGCAACTTTAAAACAACATAAATTTCGATGACATTGATTTTCGCGAATGTTCCTAGTTTTTTCAGTCGAAACTGAAAATGTTTGAAGACAATAGACCGTTCATTTTACTTCTTAAAATATAAAGCAAATAAAAAATAAACTTTTATTTAAAAAAAAGTTTTAAGGAAGACAACTTCGCAGGTGTTGAGCCGGCAGCTGTACATTAATGTGTGGGAATATCGGACACAGTGGGTTTTTCAAAAGATTTGAAAATACGCTATTTGCAGCTTTCTGCATGTACTACATTTGTTTTCAGACCCTATTAAAGCAACACATCCACGTTTAAACTTTTTTAAAAAGTTTTTCAATAGAGTTGTGAGCACATTTCCCATACATAAATATATGGTCAGTGAGCTGTATATGTGCTAACAAACACTATCCAGAACGCTTTAGAATTATAAAAAAAGATGTCCAAATTATAAAGCGTGATAAACGCTTTATAAATTATTTTTAAAGTGCCGAGGATACCAACTTGGCTTCAAATTGAATTGTGCGAGTCGTATTAAAAAAACTTCACGTTTTAGTGCGTAGTGTACTTTACCTGCCTTGAAAGTCATTTTGACAATTTTTTTTGACTCGGTGAGTTACACACTTGTTTTATAAAGTGTTAGTCACGCATTATAATTTGGGCATCATTTTGTTTCGGATTGTGTTTATATGCTCATATACAGCTAATTGATCATATGTTTGTATTGGAAATGTGCTCATAACTCAATTAAATTTTTTTTTAAAAAGTTCAAACGTGGATGTGTTGCTTTAAAGCAGCAGATACAGTAACACATCTCTGATAACATACAAATGTTTATGTACCATGATGATATGTGATGACAATCTTGATTGGAAGAGAGCGGTTTGTTTAAACAAGTTTCACATGTTCGCTCAGATAGTGCTGGCGACAGTTTTTTGTATCACATTTTCAACATGAAACAGAAAAGTTAAACTAGTTTTACAGTTATCGATTTTGGGTTTATTTGACAAAATAAATTGGGTTGATGAAGAAATTGAAACAAATGTATGCATTATTTTATCATAAACAATAATTAAGATGAAAATAAAATTGTCCAATAATTCAATAAGCTGTCTGATGAACCCCACATGAGATTTAAATAACCGATAAACCCCATTTAGTTGTCCGATAAACCCCACAGAAATGTTAGATACTCTTCATGTAGTGCAGTACTTAGAAAAACAGTTGACTTGTATGTGTTGATCTAGTTTCACTTCTCAGACATGAACATATCTATCTGAAAAACAAGAAATTTCGTAGTATTTAGCCAAGTAATTAATGTTAATTCAATTTTTGTCATGTATCCATAAACATAAACTTATATAGATAGTAAACAGACTTTTAATTAACAGGTTTCTTGTGTAATAAGTTATATTGTTTAAATACTTTGTCAATTTAGGTACATCAGAGCAAAATGGCAACACTAAAGAGAAAGCAGTGAGTCATTTACCATCTCTAAGGTATGTCCATTAGTTTTGTTCTATTCTCTTAAGTTTATAGATTCTTTTAGTTTAAAAGTCCTCAAAAAAAATGTTTTAAGTATTCCTCACCTTTATTGTGTTTAGTGTTTAACCTCAGTTGACAACCAATGGAATCGCTTCAATTTTCAAAATTGTTAAAACAGCCTACAAAATAACAAGTTCGTCTTCACTGCGCACGCATGAATAGCATTGCACAGACTCCGCTCTTGATTCAATTCTGAACAAGTCATGTACAAACTACAAAGCCGCATGAGCTATGCTCAGAAATGGCCTTAGCAAACATCAACTTTCAAACATCAATCATCTAAGCTTTCATTGTAACTCCTGCTAGGAGCCAATCAAATGACGTCAAACTGTCAGTCAAATGACGTTTAACACTTAGCCAGTTCTGGTTCATTAAATAAAAATTTAACCCAAAGGGAACGACTGCAAGGAGCAACTGGAGTTTCTTAATTGTTACATCTTTATTAAATGAACACTAACTATTACATAATATTGCTGTATATAGACTAGCATACAACTCCCTGTCCTGTTCAAGCTTTTACAACCACATATTCATTCATCTCACCAATCAGATGCCTACATAACTTCATTTCCATCCATCTAACAAATAAGCTGCTTGTATAACTTCATTGTCACCCTTTTAACCAATCAGCTGCCTGTCTGACTTCTTGCTTATCCATCTAACCAATCAGCTACCTGTCTGACTTCTTGCATATCCATCTAACCAATCAGCTACCTGTCTGACTTCTTGCATATCCATCTAACCAATCAGCTACCTGGCTAACATCATTTTCATCCTGGATGGCTGGAATAGTCAGGTATGTACATGTCGGAATGGACATATACTCTGAGTGATATTAATACAAACACAATACATAATGTAGTCTATCAGTTATTATGTCTATTTATATCATGTCAGACCTGATAAAGCAAGAGATGTTGATGAAAATGATGACAGATTACATGTACCACATACAACTCCAGGGTTTAGAAAACATGTTGCAAAGAAGCTTACAGTTGCATTGGACAGGTAATGTTTATGGCCTGCCATTTAAATTATAAGTGTGGAGCATATAGTGAATGCTCTTCTTGGACGCCTCCAAAAATAGTTTGCGCCTAATAACATACTACGTTTCCTTGACATGTTAAGTTTCCTCAAGATTCTGAGAATATTTTTGAAATAATAAACAGTTTATGTCTTGCCTTTTCAGAGCAAAAAAAAGAGACAACTGTGTTACTTTTGTGTATGCGGAGCAGCTTCAAAAAAAAAATTAATGTGAAGTTTGTGCCTTTAGTTTGTTTCTCTAAAATGTTTGACCTGGAGTCACAAAATTTTGTCCAAAGTTGATAATGGGTAGTTCTATCCAACACCTTGCTGCATTTTGGTTGACATTGACCTTTATGGATGAAAAATGTTGAGTGCTTAGCTCAGATTCACAGAAACTGTTAAGTTAAGTTTCACAGAAATTATTAAGCCTAGAACAATAGTTGTGTTATGGGTGGTATGCAACATGTTTGGCTGACGATGACCCATACTGGGTTTAACCCCTACAGGTTAATGACTTTAACCCCTACAGGTTAATGACTTAGCCTTCAAGATTTAAGATTTTTATCTTAGCTCCATATCTCCAAAACTAACTAATGGGAGTTTCCAAATATTGTAAAATACAATAGGCCATTTTAAATTAATAGCTAGATAATCATCCAAATTTTTCTTAAAAACGGGGAGGACGGGAGTTTTTTTAATCTTATTTTTTTTTTTTTTAATTTTTTTTTTTTATGAAAATAAAAAGGGTTGAGGCGGCATGAAAATTACAGGGCGGGCGGGGATGATAATCTAGCAATTAATTTATTATGGCCATATGTGTTGCCACCTAATGAATTTATTATAAGGACGCCTCAGCAAATGAGCAATTGTCATATAATTTGATTAGACATCATGCTTAAATTCATTATTTCAATCAACCTCTGTCAATCAAAACTGCACACAGTCTACAAATTGATGCAGAGTAAGCTCTAATATTATTATAGATACATTGGTAACTTTAAATTCTTACTTTAACTTTCAGTGACATAGACACCTCAATGAAATGTTTTTGTTCATCAGAAACTTCCAGAGAAGAGACGAGAGGTAAGTAGACTTGTTTAAAGGTAGAATATGAATGATCTACCTGTCAAATACAAATCTGAGGTACTGGCTCAAGATAACTGACTTATTATTTCTGAGGTCCTGGGATGGAGCCAATCTTGGTATGAACTATTTTGGGTGAAAAAGTCTGCCAGTTAAAAATGGTGGTATGGTGGTTTTAATAAAAATAATGTAACTGTTTATATCTTGAATAGGCAATATAGTATATAACAAAGAATGCGTTGAAAGAATATGGATTAAGTAAACAAGCATAATCAACCATGATCAACGCTGTGTTGCATTAAAAACTCGTGATTTTTTTAAAAGGAACATGAAAATGTCGTAGTTTGATGTTTGTATACATCTTCTAAGAAATGATTCCGGTTACTTTTATAACTTTAGGGTACCTGTATAAAACTTCTGAGGAACTTTATGAGGTTTAAGTTGCATGGTTGTGTTCTAAAAGAATGCCTCTTTAAAAAACAAGAGAGAAAACTGGTCCACACTTTTGCTCCATATCAGTGGTACATTTGTCGTGTGCAATTGGCTGCCTTTTCGTTCTATGACATCATACACATTAATTTTAAAATTATTGTTTGTATGGGATTTTGGGTTTCTTTTTCCAACTGTTTTACAATGTGGGAAAAGTAGTTGGTGATTTTCAGAGATAGGTGTGTCTAATCCTGGTTAACCACCTGGCAGATCCACAGAAAGATAAGTGCCATTATATTCATATTTAATTAAAATACTGTTGCAAAGAGGCTCAAAACATCACACAAAAACTGTTTTGCCTGATATTGGTGTATTGCGACTGAGTTAGGTATCTGTCCTAGCTGGATGGGGTGTTCAATAAGATTCAGAGTAGAAGGCCTTGATTGTAAAAGAGGGCCACATTGGGACCTGGTCCTCCACAACCAATGATGGGATCAAGTGGACAGCATTCCCAATAGTTCGGGTCAATAGATGCTTGAATAGTAATTACCATTTCATATGTGACAAATTCCCAGAAAATACAGCAGTTTTTAGAAAATATAGCTTTCAAAACAACACTTAATGATGGTCAAACTGAATGGATTTCTTTAGAACAAATCTGTTAGAAAAAATATGAGAAAGCATAAGAAAAATTAACCATCAGAAATAAAGCTGGCACACCTTTGGAAGTAGCACTTTGGAGTGCAACTGCTGAATCTTATTGCAAATCACGTGTCTGGGGCATGATATTTCTGTATGAAAATACTTATATAGTCTATAACAGAACCTGATATCGCCCGAATCAGGTCTATTAACCGCAAATTAATTAGCAAGGAATTCTATGCATGTCCCATAATTCATACCAATTGAAAGCTTACAAAACTGTGATGTCATCCAAACTTTCAGTCGAAGCAAATGACCAATCAACATTCTCAAATCTTGCTTTCCCAACATTGCTACCTATAAAGAAAGTTTAGAGCTTATATGAACTGTATTGAGTCTGCTCCCTTGGTAGAACCAGTTCTGAGTGATGTTTTTCAGAGGCATTAGGTCGAGCTGGGGATTAAAGCCTGTATCCCCTGGCATCAGCAGCCAACACTGTATTCACCACCACCCCACTTTAACAACTTTTAAATGTGATATGGGTAAACATTATAGAAGGAGATGCTAAATATCATACAATATGTAATGCATGTACTAAATGTATTTTATTTTATATCATTTACAGGTATACGACTGTTCACTAGCTCTAAAGAGTTTTTAACATCAGTGAAATTAGAAGAAGAAACAACGAATCAAAGGCAGAGGATAAAACGACCCCACTCCCCCAGCACTGATGACAGGTTAGAAATGATTTTACTACCTGACTTTGTCTACCTACGGAAGTAGAATGTTAATATCTTTTTAATGGAGTAGCGGCTTTCTGATTTTAAAAAACATTAAGCTTGATAAAATAAGATAGATATTTATTTTAACACTAACTTTAAGCTATTTTCCGACAAAACAAGAATGCCCAGCGACTTACAAACAAATAAACTAAAACTAGAGAAAGTGGTTAAACATTTTAAAGTAAGATCAGTTTAAAGTTATATTTACTAGGCTTTTGAATAATTGTAATTAAAGACATTTATCAATTTAAATTCAATCAAGATAAAGATAATCGAACAGATCTACGCTTTCTATTGAAATTATCTTTTTTTTGGAGCCCTGCTTCCGAACAAGAATGTATTATTATATAATATATACATATATATATTTCTCCCTAATTCCTTGAGCTGATCTAAGTGACAATTTAAGTATATAAAATTTGCATATTTTGTAATATATAAAATGTACATATTTATCTGAAAAATAATATGAAAATATTATTTAAAATATTCTTAACATGGTTGATTAGATACAAAACTGTTTATTTTCTGTATATTATAATTATTTTAGCTCAGAGGATGAAAAGCTGGCTGAGGCTGCAGTGTCACATGACTTCATAATTAATCAGAGTTATCTCCCCTCTCTGGCAAATCAGAAGCCACCAGATGTCACTATTACTGCTTCAGCAGATGATATATCAGTACAAGATGTTGAAACAAAGAAATATACAAAGACTGAAAATATTGCAAATAACATTGAACACAATCTCTCAGATAAAAGTCATAAAAAGAAAAAGATGAAGAAAAAATCCCATAAAGGATTGGATGACACCTGAAATAAAAAGAGTTGAAACTAAACTTTTTGCGTTTCTTTAAGAAATATTTCCAGTACATGTTACAGTTGACATGGGTCCAAAGGCTCAAAAATGCTGATTTGTACAAGTTTTACAAGGATATTGTACTCGCTCTGGCATCTGTTAGTTTTATGGAAAACATTAAACATTACACTTGAAATTTCCAATACCGGTAGGCGCGAGAATTACACTGAGATAGTGTATAGCTAGGACAGGTAGAAAATATATACCCGACACTCTTCTACCCGTGCATGCCGGGGTTAGCCATATATATACATTGTAATTAGTCCCCAACCAGTTTCACCTATGGGAACTATAGGTTTACCCTCTGTTGTGTACCCTCCGGTTGTCCGACTGACCAGAAAGATTACTAAAAAAGTATCCAAACCAGGTTCTTGAAACGTTGCATGTGGATAGAGGACAACAAGGAGGTCATTTTGTTTTTTCAAAACTTGTGGTTACTATGGCAAAACAATTTAGGGAACAAATCATAAATACGTTAACAAAGCCCTACCTGTAAACTTGTAGTGGACTTATAACTGTATTGCTTGCAATACTGTATCTTGTAACAAATAATCCAGATAATAGACTGTTGTCTTTATTTTGTAATTACAATGCATGAGAAGCTAAGTCCTGGTTTCAGTTGCCTTGCAAAATTTTGATTTTCTATCGGAAAAGCAAAGAAATTTTAAGGTTACTGTTTAAAAGTTTGGCATGACCTTGTCGCAAGCCTTTTGATATTGTGTTTTAAAACAAACAATGCAATGCTTATTCAGTTTCATATTAACTCCAATACAGTACTTTCTGAATTATACCCTTCTGGTAACAGGTAATAGTGTGGTACCTGCGTACAGGGCCAGGTATTACCCACACCGATACCCGAGTACTCGTCCCAGCTCTGCTGATAAGGATTGGATAGATCAAAAGGAACGCCAAGCTGTCTAGGGTCATGTACTTAAAACACTGTTGAATGAGGTTTATTGCCAGCACATACCCTACAATCAATATTAGAGTTTCCTCCGGAGTAGTTGTTAAAACTGCTAGTTTGCAAAACATTTTCTGTTTTGTTTTTCATAGCATATGGGGCCCATAGGAAAACAAAAATGAATCATGCTAAACAATAATATATGTATCAACTATAAGATAACTAAACTTAACTGCTTACCTGTATCCATCACTCCAGGTACATTCAACTACAAGATAACTAGAATAACTGTTAACTACTTGCAGGTATCAGTCAATCTCAGTATTGTCAACTACAATATTACTAGAGTAAACTACTTACCAATATACATCACTTTAAGTACATTCAACTCTACAATAACTTGAATAAACTACTTACCAGTATCAGTCACTCTTAAGTATATTCAAGTACAAGATAATTTGAATATCAACTACTTACCATTATTCGACACTCTAAATACATTTAGCTATAAGATAACTTGAATTTACTATTTCAGTAACACTCATTCTTTAAGTACATTCAACTACAAGATAAATTGAATAAACGTTTTACCAGTATACATTGTCTTCTTTGGCTGAGAAGTCTAAGGCCCTGTCGTTTAATGACTACTTGCCTCTCACCTACGCCATATAACAAGAATAAACTACATGCTAGTATTTAGCATTCCTAGTTCATTCAACTACAATATAACTAGAATAAACTACATGCCAGTATTAAGCATTCCTAGTTCATTCAACTACAATATAACTAGAATAAACTACATGCCAGTATTTAGCATTCCTAGTTCATTCAACTACAATATAACTAGAATAAACTACATGCCAACATTTAGCATTCCTAGTTCATTCAACTACTTTATAAATAGAATAAACAATATACCATTATGCGGCACGCCAGAAAATTCAACTACAAGATAATTATAATAAACTACATGTATTTACCAATATCAGTCGTTCTCAGTTAATTCAACTGCAATATATACCTAGAAAATAAACTTCATACTATTATCCGAAATTCCAGTACATTCAAATACAAGATACTAGTCACTAGAGTAAATCATATGTACTTACCACTATCCGTAAGTCCCAGTCATTTCAACTGCAATATACCTAAAATAAATTATAAACCATTACCCGGTACTACAGTGCATTGAAGTCCAAGTACCATCTACTTTATTTTATAGTATGATTCCAACCCATTAACTAATAGTATCATCTATATTATTAGATAGTATGACTCATCAACTAATAGTACAACCTGCGTTATTAGCTCTCCGGGACGAAGTCCAAGGAGAGCTACTGTCATGACCCCGGCGTCGGCGTCGTCGTTGTCGTCATCTGTGGACACCCAGGTTAAATTTTTGCATTTAAGTTTCAGTTATCTATGCAACCACTCATTGGATGTCAATGAAACTTTGCATGTGTGTTGACCATCATCAATGACACACACGGAGACAAGAACCATAACTCTGATTGCATTTTGGCACAGTTATGGCCCTTTTTGGACTTAGACACCCAGGTTAAACTTTGCGTTTAGTTGCATTTAAGTTTAAGATATCTATGCAACCACTCATTGGATGTGAATGAAACTTCACATGTTTGTTTACGTTTATCAATGGAACACACAGAGACAAGAACCATAACTTTGGATTGCTTTTTGGCACAGTTATGGTCCTTTTTGGACTTAGACACCCAGGTTAAACTTTGAGTTTAGTTGCGTTTAAGATATCTATGCAACCACTCATTGGATCTGAATGAAACTTCACATGTGTGTTCACCATCATCTATGGAACATACAGACAAGAACCATAACTCTGGATTGCATTTTGGCAAAGTTATGGCCCTTTTTGGACTTGGACATCAAGGTTAAACTTTGAGTTTAATTGCGTTTAAGATTAAGATATCTATGCAACCACTCATTGGATGTGAATGAAACTTCACATGTGTGTTCACCATCATCAATGGAACACACAGAGACAAGAACCATAACTCTGGGTTGCATTTTGGCACAGTAATGGCCCTTTTTGGACTAAGACCCAGAGGCGAGTTTTGTTGTCTTCTGACAGCTCTTGTTATATTGCATAATTAAACCCATCAACTAATAGTACCATCTACGCTTTCAAAGTGTTTGAATCTAGCAAATCAACTAATAGTACCATCTACGCTTTCAAAGCTTTTGGATCTAGCTCATCAACTAATAGTACCATCTAGTAATCTACGCTTTCAAAGTGTTTGAATCTAGCTCATCAACTAATAGTACCATCTACGCTTTCAAAGGGTTTGAATATAACTCATCAACTAATAGTACCATCGACGCTTTCAAAGTGTTTGAATCTAGCTCATCAACTAATAGTACCATCTAGTAATCTACGCTTTCAAAGTGTTTGAATCTAGCTCATCAACTAATAGTACCATCAACGCTTTTAAAGTGTTTGAATCTAACTTATCAACTAATTGTACCATCTACGCTTTCAAAGTGTTTGAATCTAACTTATCAACTAATAGTACCATCTACGCTTTCAAAGATTTTGAATCTAGCTCATCAACTAATAGTACCATCTACGCTTTCAAAGTGTATGAATCTACCCCATCAACTAATATTACCTTAATATAGCTCATCAACTAATAGTACCATCTACGCTTTCAAAATGTTTTAATCTAGCTCATCAACTAATAGTACCATCTACGCTTTCAAAGATTTTGAATCTAGCTCTATAGTACAATCTACGCTTTCAAAGTGTTTGAATCTAGCTCATCAACTAATAATACCATCTATGCTTTCAGAGTGTTTGAATCTAGCTCATCAATTATTAGTACCATCTACGCTTTCAAAGTGTTTGAATCTAACTTATTAACTAATAGTACCATCTACGCTTTCAAAGTGTTTGAATCTAGCTCATCAACTAATAGTACCATCTACGCTTTCAAAGTAATTGAATATAGGTCATCAACTAATAGTACCATCTAGTTATCTACGCTTTCAAAGTGTTTTAATCTAACTTATCAAATAAAAGTACCATCTACGCTTTCAAAGTGTTTGAATCTCGCTTTCATAGTGTTTGAATCTAGCTCATCAACTAATAGTACCATCTACGCTTTCAAAGTGTTTGAATCTAGCTCATCAACTAATAGTACCATCTACGCTTTCAAAGTGTTTGAATCTAACTCATCAACTGATAGTACCATCTACGATTTCAAAGTGTTTGAATCTAGCTGAAAAGTACCATATACGCTTTCAAAGTGTTTTAATGTAGCTCACCAACTAATAGTACTAAATACGCTTTTAAAGTGTTTGAATCTAGCTCATCATCTAATAGTACCATCTACGCTTTCAAAGTGTTTGAATCTAGCTCATCAACTAATAGTACTATCTACGCTTTCAAAGTGTTTGAATATAGCTCATCAACTAATAGTACCATCAACGCTTTCAAAGTGTATGAATCTACCCCATCAACTAATAGTACCTGAATATTGCTCATCAACTAATAGTACCATCTACGCTTTCAAGATGTTTAAATCTAGCTCATCAACCAATAGTACCATCTAGTATTCTACGCTTTCAAAGTGTTTTTTAATCTAGCTCATCAACTAATAGTACTATCTACGCATTCAAAGTGTTTGAATCTAACTTATCAACCAATAGTACTATCTACGCTTTCAAAGTGTTGGAATATAGCTCATCAACTTATAGTACCAACTACGCTTTCAAAGTGTTTGAATCTAGCTCATCAACTAATAGTACTATCTACGCTTTCAAAGTGTTTGAATATAGCTCATCAACTAATAGTACCATCTACGCTTTTAAAGTGTTTGAATCTAGCTCATCAACTAATAGTACCATCTACGCTTTCAAAGTGTATGAATCTACCCCATCAACTAATAGTACCTGAATATAGCTCATCAACTAATAGTACCATCTACGCTTTCAAGATGTTTAAATCTAGCTCATCAACTAATAGTACCATCTACGCTTATGAAGATTTTGAATCTAGCTCAATAGTACCATCTACGCTTTCAAAGTGTTTGAATCTAGCTCATCAATTAAAAGTACCATCTACGCTTTCCAAGATTTTGAATATAGCTCATCAACTAATAGTACCAACAGCGCTTCAAACTAGCTCATCAACTAATAGTACCCTCTACGCTTTCAATGTGTTTGAATCTAGCTCATCAACTATAGTACCATCTACGCTTTCAAAGATTTTGAATCTAGCTCAAAAGTACCATCTACGCTTTCAGAGTGTTTGAATCTAGCTCATCAATTAATAGTACTGTCTACGCTTTTAAAATGTTTGAATCTAGCTCATCAACTAATAGTACCATCTACGCTTTCAAAGTGTATGAATCTAGCTCAATAGTACATTCTACGCTTTCAAAGTGTTTGAATCTAGCTCATCAATTTATAGTACCATCTACGCTTTCAAAGTGTATGAATCTACCCCATCAACTAATAGTACCTGAATATAACTCACCAACTAATAGTACCATTTACGCTTTCAAAATGTTTGAATCTAGCTCATCAACTAATAGTACCATCTACGCTTTAAAAGATTTTTAATCTAGCTCAATAGTACCATCTACTCATTCGAAGTGTTTCAATCTAGTTCATCAACTAATAGTACCATCTACGCTTTCAAAGTGTTTGAGTCTAGCTCATCAACTAATAGCACCATCTACGCTTTCAAAGTGTATGAATCTTCCCCATCAACTAATAGTATCTGAATATAGCTAATCAACTAATAGTACCATCTACGCTTTCAAAGATTTTGAATCTAGCTCAATAGTACCATCTACGCTTTCAAAGTGTTTGAATCTAGCTCATTAACTAATAGTACCATCTACGTTTTCAAAGATTTTGTATCTAGCTCATCAAGTATTAGTACCATCTACGCTTTCATAGTGTTTGAATCTAGCTCATCAACTAATAGTACCATATGCGCTTCAAAGTGTTTGAATCTAGCTCATCAACTAATAATATCCTCTACGCTTTCAAAGTGTTTGAATCTAGCTCATCAACTAATAGTACCCTCTACGCTTTCAAAGTGTTTGAATCTAGTTCATCAACTAATTGTACCTGAATCTAGCTCATCAACTAATAGTACCATCTACGCTTTCAAAGATTTTGAATCTAGCTCAATAGTACCATCTACGCTTTCAAAATATTTTAATCTAGCTCATCAACTAATAGTACCATCTACACTTTCGAAGATTTTGAATCTAGCTCAATAGTACCATCTACGCTTTCAAAGTGTTTGAATCAAGCTCATCAACAAATAGTACCATCCACGCTTTCAAATTGTTTGAATCCAGCTCATCAACTAAAAGTACCAACTGCGCTTCAAAGTGTTTGAATCTAGCTCATCAACTAATAGTACCATCTACGCTTTCAAAGTGTTTGAATCTAGCTCATCAACTAATAGTACCTGGATATAGCTCATCAACTAATAGTACCACCTACGCTTTCAATGATTTTGAAACTAGCTCAATAGTACCATCTACGCTTTCAAAGTGTTTGAATCTAGCTCATCAACTAATAGTACCATCTACGCTTTCAAAGTGTTTGAATCTAGCTCATCAACTAATAGTATCCTCTACGCTTTCACAGTGTTTGAATCTAGCTCATCAACTAATAGTACCCTCTACGCTTTCAAAGTGTTTGAATCTAGCACATCAACTCATATAACCATCTACGCTTTCAAAGTGTTTGAATCTAGCTCATCAACTAAAAGTACCATCTACGCTTTCAAAGTGTATGAATCTACCCCATCAACTAATAGTACCATCTACGCTTTCAAAATGTTTTAATCTATCTCATCAACTAATAGTACCATCTAGTATTCTACGTTTTCAAAGATTTTGAATCTAGCTCAATAGTACCATCTACGCTTTCAAAGTGTTTGTATCTAGCTCATCAAGTAATAGTACCATCTACGCTTTCAAAATGTTTGAATCTAGCTCATCAACTAATAGTACCATCTACGCTTTCAAAGATTTCGAATCTAGCTCAATAGTACCATCTACGCTTTCAAAGTGTATGACTCTACCCAATCAACTAATAGTACCTGAATATAGCTTATCAACTAATAGTACCATCTACGCTTTCAAAATGTTTGAATCTAGCTCATCAACTAATAATACCCTCTACGCTTTCAAAGTGTTTGAATTTAGCTCATCAACTAATAGTACCCTCTTCGCTTTCAAAGTGTTTGAATCTTGCTCATCAACTAATAGTATCCTCTACGCTTTCAAAGTGTTTGAATCTAGCTCATCAACTAATAGTACCATCTACGCTTTCAAAGTGTTTGAATCTAGCTCATCAACTAATAATACCATCTACGCTTTCAAAGTGTTTGAATCTAGCTCATCAACTAATAGTACCATCTTCGCTTTCATAGTGTTTGAATCTAGCTCATCAACTAATAGTACCATCTACGCTTTCAAAGTGTATGAGTCTACCTCATCACTTAATAGTACCTTAATATAGCACATCAACTAATAATACCCTCTACGCTTTCAAAGTGTTTGAATCTAGCTCATCAACTTATAGTACCCTCTACGCTTTCAAAGTGTTTGAATCTAGCTCATCAACTTATAGTATCCTCTACGCTTTTAAAGTGTTTGAATCTAGCTCATCAACTAATGGTACCATCTACGCTTTCAAAGATTTTGAATCTAGCTGAATAGTACCATCTACACTTTCAAAATGTTTTAATCTAGCTCATCAACTAAAAGTACCATCTACACTTTCGAAGATTTTGAATCTAGCTCAATAGTACCATCTACGCTTTCAAAGTGTTTGAATCAAGCTCATCAACAAATAGTACCATCCACGCTTTCAAATTGTTTGAATCCAGCTCATCAACTAATAGTACCAACTGCGCTTCAAAGTGTTTGAATCTAGCTCATCAACTAATAGTACCATCTACGCTTTCAAAGTGTTTGAATCTAGCTCATCAACTAATAGTACCTGGATATAGCTCATCAACTAATATTACCATCCACGCTTTCAAATTGTTTGAATCCAGCTCATCAACTAATAGTACCAACTGCGCTTCAAAGTGTTTGAATCTAGCTCATCAACTAATAGTACCATCTACGCTTTCAAAGTGTTTGAATCTAGCTCAATAGTACCATCTACGCTTTCAAAGTGTTTGAATCTAGCTCATCAACAAATAGTACCATCCACGCTTTCAAATTGTTTGAATCCAGCTCATCAACTAATAGTACCAACTGCGCTTCAAAGTCTTTGAATCTAGCTCATCAACTTATAGTACCATCTACGCTTTCAAAGTGTTTGAATCTAGCTCATCAACTAATAGTACCTGGATATAGCTCATCAACTAATAGTACCATCTACGCTTTCAAATTGTTTGAATCCAGCTCATCAACTAATAGTACCAACTGCGCTTCAAAGTGTTTGAATCTAGCTCATCAACTAATAGTACCATCTACGCTTTCAAAATGTTTTAATCTAGCTCATCAACTAATAGTACCATCTACGCTTTCAAAGTGTTTGAAACTAGCTCAATAGTACCATCTACGCTTTCAAAGTGTTTGAATCTAGCTCATCAACTAATAGTACCATCTACGCTTTCACAGTGTTTGAATCTAGCTCATCAACTAATAGTATCCTCTACGCTTTCACAGTGTTTGAATCTAGCTCATCAACTAATAGTACCCTCTACGCTTTCAAAGTGTTTGAATCTAGCACATCAACTCATATAACCATCTACGCTTTCAAAGTGTTTGAATCTAGCTCATCAACTAAAAGTACCATCTACGCTTTCAAAGTGTATGAATCTACCCCATCAACTTTTAGTACTGAATATAGCTTATCAACTAATAGTACCATCTACGCTTTCAAAATGTTTGAATCTAGCTCATCAACTAATAATACCCTCTACCATTTCAAAGTGTTTGAATCTAGCTCATCAACTAATAGTACCCTCTTCGCTTTCAAAGTGTTTGAATCTTGCTCATCAACTAATAGTATCCTCTACGCTTTCAAAGTGTTTGAATCTAGCTCATCAACTAATAGTACCATCTACGCTTTCAAAGTGTTTGAATCTAGCTCATCAACTAATAATACCTTCTACGCTTTGAAAGTGTTTGAATCTAGCTCTTCAACTAATAGTACCATCTTCGCTTTTATAGTGTTTGAATCTAGCTCATCCACTAATAGTACCATCTACGCTTTCAAAGATTTTGAATCTAGCTCAATAGTACCATCTACGCTTTCAAAGTGTATGAATCTACCTCATCACTTAATAGTACCTTAATATAGCACATCAACTAATAATACCCTCTACGCTTTCAAAGTGTTTGAATCTAGCTCATCAACTTATAGTACCCTCTACGCTTTCAAAGTGTTTGAATCTAGCTCATCAACTTATAGTATCCTCTACGCTTTTAAAGTGTTTGAATCTAGCTCATCAACTAATAGTACCATCTACGCTTTCAAAGATTTTGAATCTAGCTGAATAGTACCATCTACACTTTCAAAGTGTATGAATCTACCCAATCAACTAATAGTACCTGAATATAGCTCACCAACTAATAGTACCATCTACGCTTTCAAAATGTTTTAATCTAGCTCATCAACTAATATTACCATCTACGCTTTCGAAGATTTTGAATCTAGCTCAATAGTACCATCTACGCTTTCAAAGTGTTTGAATCTAGCTCATCAAATAATAGTACCATCTACGCTTTCAAAGTCTTTGAATCTAGCTCATCAACTAAAAGTACCATCTACGCTTTTAAAGTGTTTGAATCTAGCTCATCAACTAATAGTACCCTCTACGCTTCAAATTGTTTGGATCTAGTTATCAACTAATAGTACCCTCTACGCTTTCAAAGAATTTGAATCTAGCTCATCAACTAATAAGGCCATCTACGCTTTAAAAGTGTTTGAATCTAGCTCGTCAACTAATAGTACCCTCTACGCTTTCAAAGTGTTTGAATCTAGCTCATCAACTAATAGTTCACTGTACGCTTTCAAAGTGTATAGTCTAGCTCATCAGCTAATAGTACCATCTACGCTTTCAAAGTGTTTTAACATAGCTCATCAGCTTATAGTACCATCTACGCTTTCAATGTGGTAGAATCTAGCTCATCATCTAATATCAATTTATAGTACCATTTGTTTTAATTAGAGTGTATGAATCTAACCCATCTCTATTAATACCACCATCTACGTTATTATAGTGTATGACTCTAACCCATCTCTAATAGTACCACCGTCTACGTTTACTTAGTGTACGAAATTTACGCATTAACTAACAGAACCACCATCTACATTATTATAGTGTAAGATTCTAGCCTATCAACTAATAGTACCACCATCTACGTTATTAAACTGTATGAATCTAACCATCTAATACTTCCATCTACGTTATAATAATGTATGAATTCAACCCATCAACTAATAATACCATCTACGTTATTATAGTGTATGAATTCAATCCATCAACTAATAGTACCATCTACGTTTTTATAATGTATGAATATGACCCATCAACTAATAATACCATCTACGTTATTATAATGTATGATCTACGTTATTATAGTGTATGGATATAACCCATCAACTAATAGTACCATCTACGTTATTATAGTGTATGGATATAATCCATCAACTAATAGTACCATCTACGTTATTATAGTTGATGGATATAACCCATCAACTTATAGTGCCATCTATGTTATTATAGTGTATGAATATAACCCATCAACTAATAGTAGCATCTACGTTATTATAGTGTATGGATATAACCCATCAACTAATAGTACCATCTACGTTATTATAGTGTATGAATATAACTCATCAACTAATACTACCATCTACGTTATTATAGTATATGAATATAAACCATCAACTAACAGTACCATCTATGTTATTATAATGTAAGAATTCAACCCATCATCTAATAGTACAATATACGCAATTATAGTGTATGAATTCAACCCATCAACTAATAGTATCATCTAGGTTATTATAGTGTATGAATTCAACCGATCAACTAATAGTACCATCTACGTTATTATAGTGTATGGATATAATCCATCAACTAATAGTACCATCTACGTTATTATAGTTGATGGATATAACCCCTCAACTTATAGTGCCATCTATGTTATTATAGTGTATGAATATAACCCATCAACTAATAGTACCATCTACGTTTTTATAGTGTATGAATTCACCCATCATCTAATAGTACCATCTACGTAATTTTAGTGTATGAATTCAACCCATCAACTAATAATACCATCTACGTTATAATAGTGTATGAATTCAATCCATCAACTAATAGTACCATCTAAGTTTTTATAATGTATGAATATGACCCATCAACTAATAATACCATCTTCGTTATTATAGTGTACCATCTACGTTATTATAATGTATGATCTACGTTATTATAGTGTATGGATATAATCCATCAACTAATAGTACCATCTACGTTATTATAGTTTATGGATATAACCCATCAACTTATAGTGCCATCTATGTTATTATAGTGTATGAATCTAACCCATCAACTAATAGTAGCATCTACGTTATTATAGTGTATGGATATAACCCACCAACTAATAGTAGCATCTACGTTATTATAGTGTATGAAAATAACTCATCAACTAATAGTACCATCTACGTTATTATAGTATATGAATATAAACCATCAACTAACAGTACCATCTATGTTATTATAATGTAAGAATTCAACCCATCATCTAAAAGTACAATATACGTAATTATAGTGTATGAATTCAACCCATCAACTAATAGTATCATCTAAGTTATTATAGTGTATGAATTCAACCGATCAACTAATAGTACCATCTACGTTTTTATAGTGTATGAATTCACCCATCATCTAATAGTACCATCTACGTAATTATAGTGTATGAATTCAACCCATCAACTAATAGTACCATTTACGTTATAATAGTGTATGAATTCAACTCATCAACTAATAGTACCTTATACGTAATTATAGTGTATGAATTCAACCCATCATCTAATAGTACCATCTACGTTATTATGGAACCAACTCCCTCTTGTGTAAACACACTCTTTATCTTTAAATTCCTCTATCACTTGTGCTTTGGTTAACTATTAGTTGTTACATTCATATTACATAATATTTAATGCTACTTTTAGTTCATGGGTTAGATTCATACTATGTGATAGTATATGCTACCATTAATTGATATGTATGATTGATACTATAACACAATGTAGAATGTTCTATTAATTGATATATTGGATTAATTTAATAAACATGTACTATATATCTAAGTAGATGAAGCTTTCAGTTGATGGATTGTATTCACACTCTGTACTAACGTAGCTGATGATATTGGCTGATAGACTAGATTCATACCATATAATAAGTAGAATGTACTATTCTTTGATAGGTTAGATTCATACACTATTACAACTTTGATTGTTCTATTGGTTGACGGGTTGGATTGATACTATATATAAATAGTTCTATTAGATGGTGTGTTTGAATCATACTTTATAATTATATAGGTGACATATTAATAGTTGATATGTTAGATCAATACTTTTTAATAATAAATAGATGGTACTATTAGTAGATAGTTTATATTCATACTCTATAACAACGTAGTACTATTGGTTGATGCTGAACCCTCGATATAGTAATGGTAACACCTAGATTATCAATCTGGGCCTTGTAAGTTAAAATCCCTGACCGGTCAAAGTCTATGTGATGATTGATATACGACATTGTATTTCATTGTCATTCATCTCCTACCGTTGATTCAAGTTATCACTAATTTTGGAGATGTGTGTGCTTGAGTATTGGCTAGTAAGAACCTTACAGGATCCCAGAAAAAAAAGGTTAGGTTCCCTACACATTTTTAGCCAATCAGAAGCCTCGTATTAGTGGTGGTAACAAATTTTTAATTTGATAGTTGCCAGAAGTTGTCGGCATTTCTTATCGATCAACTGAACTACTTTTACAGACGCTCTTCGATTTCAAACCTTCCTTATATTACATGTGCATGAAAATCTATCAAACCTTCCTTATATTACGCGCATAAAAATCTATCAAACCTTCCTTATGTTACGTGTGCATGAAAACCTATGAAACCATCTTTAATAATTTCCCGTTAAGAACATAATGCTATTTAAGTTTACTTTAAACACATTTATATTTGATCGATTGCGAAGTAAGTTCCAAACTTTTATGAATTGCAATCGATTCGGTTTCCTGTAGGCAACATTACTACGTGTTGTCTTTGAAAAGCCGTCGAGTCTAACAGGCGACCTCGGGCGAGATGGACTTTGCATGTGGTATTTTAGTTATATTTTATTACTGATGTTACAAAGAATGAATATCATATGCTATAGCATATATTTATATATCACCTACACAAATGGATAAAACTACAAGTTATAACAACACTATGTGATTTATTACTATTGGCAATGAGTTTCGAGAATCTCTTGATGGATATAATATAATACAAGATACAAGATACAGAGTTTATTGTGCAATATAAGGCCTCCGGCCCAAAACACATATACATGCAGTAAACATGGTAGGCATACAAGTATTATAAAACGAAATAATAGAATGTATTATGTAATGGTGTTACTAACATAGAAATGTATGATGTTTCAATGTTACACATTTGATTAATAAACAATTGTTGAAAACATGTAAGCATTATTTCAGATATATGTAGTACGATAATGCAACGATCAATATCAATAAAATGGCATATTTAATGTTCTACACAATTGTTTAGTTCTTAATGAGTTCATTTCTTCTTGAAAAAGTATAATATATATAACAGGCGACTGCTTGAATAAGTTTATCGTTTTTTGAAGACATAATCATATTAAATTTATGTACAGTTGGGTTGTTAAAATATTTTGTTGGAATATATTGAGTTCTCAACACTGAGTAAGAAGGACAGCATAGTAAAAAATGAAACTCGTCCTCAATAGCGTTGGTTTTGCACAGTTTACAGGTTCTGAGGTCCATATCAATATTGTGATGCCTTCCAGTTTCCACTTCTAAATTATGAGAAGAAGTTCTAAATTTAGCAATTGCATGTCTAAATTTCCTGATTGAAACAACATTTAAATACAGTTCATGTTCATAGCTAATTTTAAAGTGGTTATAAAAGCTCAACTTAGAAGAGTTATTGACTGACTCTCTCCATTTTTGTAAGTATTGATCTTGGAGACGTCTAAGAAAGGTTGCTAAAAATGTTTTCTCGTTATGTACACATTGATTTGACCAAATGTAGCCAAATCCGTTTGTAAAAAGGAGTTTCCTGATATTACTGACCCAATTGTTTCTCCCATTATTGTCTAATATTTTGAGCATATAATAACACTTTTTTACATATCTATAATTAGGCATCTTTAAAATTTTAAGCCAATAATTAATACAACGTTTTGACGATTCAATCCATAAAGGGTACCTTCCACATTCACCAAGAACTCCTGCGTTGATAGTTTTTACATTTAAACACATGTAACGTTTGCATGCATACCCATGAATAAGTTTAATGTTTTCACGTTCTTGAAATCCCCATAGTTCACACCCATACAACAATATAGGAACAATTTTTGTATCAAACAATTTAAAGAAAACACTGTTTGGTAACTGACCATAATCATAAAGTGAGGAAAGAAGTGAAACTAATACACGCTTTCCTTTTAATGCTAGATCTTCTGACATTTTGTTAAAAGAAAGTTGCATAGAAAAAGATAATCCAACGTAGGTGAAACAATTGACAACATCAAGTTGGTTACCATCATAAAACCATTTTTCATTGTTTGATAATCTGCCACCATTCTTAAAAACCATTGTTTTCGTTTTATTTATGTTGACTTTGAGACATGTTTCACCACAGAACTCATGTAGAGTGTTCAAGTGTCTTTGAAGTCCAACTACGGTGTCCGCAATAAGCGCAATATCATCAGCAAATAGTAGGATAAAGAGTTCAACTGTGTCAGGGAATAGTTGTACTCCTCTATGATCACTATTTTCAATTAGTGGTGCAAGTTCGTTGATGAATAGGGAAAACAAAATGGGTGAGGCTAAACAGCCCTGTTTCAAGCCTACTGGACAATCGAAACTGTCAGTTGATGAACCGTTACATCTAACTCGTGCTTTTACGCAAGCATACATTCCTTGTATAGACTTTAAGAGTTTACCTTTCACACCATTTTTCCTTAATGTATTCCATAATTTCACTCGCTGGACAGAATCAAATGCTGTTTAAAGTCAATGAAGGCTACATAAAGTTTGCCGCGTTTTTTTGAAAGGTATTTAGATATAACTGATTGTAAAATAAATGCATTGTCAATCGTTGAGTATCCTGCTCTAAATCCGGCTTGACATTCTGTAACTTTGTTATATATATTAACATAAAATGTTAGCCGACGATTAATAATATTGGTATATATTTTCCCAAATATGTCAAGTAAGGATATGCCTCGGTAATTCTCAGGGGTGTTAATATCGCCCTTTTTATGTAGAGGTACTATTATTGCACTGTTCCAATCTTTTGGGAATTCTCCAGTCTCAAACACACGATTAAAGACACGACAAAGTAGAGGTAATATGATATCTATGCTATGAATAAACACACCTGGAGGAATATCATCTTGACCTGCAGACTTTGATTCTTTAAGATCTTTAACGGATTTTAATATCTCTTCGTCGGTGATTTCAGAATTAAAAATTGTTGATTCCACGTCGCCTATGTCAAATTCTATGTCAGGTTCCACACGTTCATTTTCATCGTTAATTTCCAAACGGAAAAGATTTTCAAAGTAGTTTTTCCATTGATTGTTTGATATATTGTTTGTTCTGCGCTTTTTACATGTAAGATATTTAAGTTTGGACCAAAACGATTTAGGGTTATTTGCTGTAGACAAAAGTTCTTCTAACTGGCGCGTGTTATATTGTTGTTTCTTCGATTCACATGTATTTCGAAACCCACTTTTGGCTGCTTTATAGTTTTCTAAATACTGTAATGATCGCGACTGTCTATATATACGTAGACATTTGTATTTAATCTTTTTTCAATTTCTTACATTCACTATCAAACCAAACCGGTTGTGAATATAATAATATAATATAATATAATATTCTATGTCATTTCTGCACTTTCGTGCGGATAACCACACTATTTTCACTGTACTGATGGATGGAGAGTATCGGAATTGGCACCGGGGTATCCACGTACCCGCGTTTTAATATATTTCAGCAATTTGTGTCCGGTCGATATCAAGAACATTATTCATTGTCGTTGTTTAATAACATAAAAGGCGAACCTTTAAGTTCAAATATACAAACGACAACAATAGACTTTAAAAACAGCATTATAATATGAAAGATTTATAAACAGTTTATGAGAAATAAAACAAAAATTTGATTTTGTGCAATAAAATGTTCGAAAAAGATTGATGTGAATATAACTGCGAGAGTAATATTTATATACAAGTAACATGTGTGATGACAAATAAAACGTATGAACATATCCATGTAATTGTAAGTTTAACGCCATTTTCAAACATGAATATATGTATATATATGGCATATCCAGGTTTTATTAGTGGAGCAAGACTTCATTCTTCGCCAGTAACTGGAAACTTTCACATATAACTGTTAGGAGCGAGCAAGGGTCGAACCTATGGCCTCAGCGATGAGAGGTAAGTGGTCATTAAACGACAGCGCCTTAGACCACAAGGCCACGGAGGACCCGTTAGTATTAATAAAACACAATTTACATAACACCTTTATTATGCTAACTATGTTTACTTTATAGTATTTGATTATTCGTCCTGTTTAGATCTGACGGTGTTTAACAGGTCTTTCACCATCGTTTTTAGGTCATTCATTTCCCCACATAAAGCTAATATTTCATGTTCAATTCGTAACTCGGGTACGTTTCCTTTCAGGATCGTAAAATCTTCTTTCATTGATTCAAGGTTACTCTCAACCTTTTGAAGGCATTGGAGCTCACCAACGATAACCTCTTTGACAACAGCGACGTCCTTTTGAATACCATTCGTTTGTCTCTTTGTTGTCTGTAAGTGAAGTTGGTTCGTCAGCTGTTTCTTTTCCAGATATTGCACCGTGTCATATATTTCATTTTCTTCGGATTTCTCGTCAACCACTAACAGTGTACCTACATTTCCAATTGATTCCTTTTCCACGTAATTACTTGCTGACTGCAATATGTAGAGCAAGCATAATTTGTAATGTATCATTTTCTTAAACATTTAATTGCATGTGGTATATAGTAATTAAAAGTTATCGCTCATAAATATTAACACACAATAGTCGCGTATAAAAAGTCATCAAACGCCATTTTTCAGTACAATATCGCTTTATCTGCAATAGCAACTAGATACATCAGGGCTAAAATGTCGAGCCCGCCAGTACAGAACTGAGAGCAAACGTTGTCTCGTTATGGTGAACATTATATCAAAATATGTCAAACAATTTTCAAGATATAGAACTTGAACAATATTTTATACATTTTCTGAACTTAAACCTTTAAGTGTGACATTGACCTTTGCGATATGAAACTGAGTCATACCCGCGACACTTTGAATAGGATGAAGATATTTGCTGTGTTATTTGAAAATGTGTCGTGTGGTTTACAAGATATTGAGCGGACATGAAATTGTGTACCTATTTCTGACAATGAACCTCTAAACATGATCTTGACCTTTGAGTTGCAAACTAAGGTCTTACGCGCAACAATTTATTTCATTTTAGTGAACATATGTGCCATGCTATTTCAAAACCTTCTAGATGTATGGGATCGTTAGCCCTGACAAGATCGGAACGGTTCACGTTTGGAGGGTCGCACGCACGCATGTATCGAACAGCTAATGTGACAAATATATCGATTTCACCGCAAGTGGTCTCGACAAAAAAGGTGGCTGTTTTTGTCGCCTGAAAATAGTTCTTTATTTATAATTCAAAAAAATAGATCCTGCTGCGGAGTTCTACTGATAAAGGATATAATGAATTAATATGTTATAGGGTTTGGCATTCCAACAGAGATGGTCAGAAAAAAAAGTTACTTATTTTGCAAATAAAGATGTTGATGTTCTACCAACGCGATACACATTGAACAATCATAACGACTGTATAAAAAACCTAAACTGCACACAGAATCTGAGGTATATCTGAATGAAAAACGCCTTGCAATAGATTTGGATTATTCAATGATTTCTCTTGGGAATTTTGACTACAGCATTTATTCGAGAGTATTCATCTGCATATTGAAATATGGAAACTATTTCATTTTAAAAACAAGTATGCAAAAACAATTCCAAAGTTTAACAGTTTTATAAATTATTTAAAATTACACGACAATTTATAAAAGATAATAGCAAGTAACAAAGATAAAGTGACACAACATGAAAATAACTGGAATAGATTGCAACTTTTTCTAATTAAAACATACAACTGGACTTTAATTCAAATTGGCAGAGTAAAGCACCCTAGATCACTTCTTATGACTAATCCTGTTTCTGTTCTTTCTGCTATCCATTTTTTGCTCCTTTTCATTTTTCGTTCTCCTTGTTTTATTATAAGTTTATTTAAATAATTCATTTATTAAAATATAACTTAATATATTATATTAAATGTATTTGCAAAATGTATGTATTCTGATATTATAAAATTAAAAAAAAAAGCATAAACCAGTGTAAAAACACTGCTATGTCGGAAAAGGCGCACAGGCAACATGAACGAGTTGTAACAAGAACTGTCCGAGAACAGCTAACTCTATTATGAACAATATACAATATCCCTAAAGTGTACAATTTAAAAAACCTGACATAAAGATATTTCTATCGATCAAACACTTATTGGTATCATTGAAATGTTAGATAAACTTTAATGCACGTATGAAGTGGATGCCGACACAATGATGAGCACAAAGACTCCCATACTCAAAGAACAATTGAATGAATAGTTGTGTTAAACATAACGAAAATATCCAGTTGGTGACTTCGTTTTGAAGAACAAAGCCAGGCACCTCAATATACATAAATATACTAAGAAAAAAGCTGATAAAACATGCCAATACAAAGCTATAGAAAACAACAACAGCGGTATCGATTTATATTAGTTAGTAGCTCTCTAGGGAGTTAGTTATATATACTGAAAGGATAAAGAAGGGCGGCTGAATTACATAGTCACATTATCATTTTATTGAACGCGACAGTTACAGTTTTAGAATGTGTATGTTTATGTATGTTAATAACGACTTAGTCAATATGATCATTACTGTTATTGACAAATTCATCAGTAATTCACACGTAATATTTACAAATCGCTTGCACTAGCTTGAAGAAATTTGCCCGGCGTTTCTTTATCTTTTCAGTCTGGAGTGTGTATAGTTGAGCGGTAGAGCATTGGACCAAGGATCGGAGGGTCGTTGATTCGAACTCCCCTCACGGCTAAGTGTGATGTCCTTGAGCAATGTACATTTTTTGCAAATGCTTAGTACTGGTTATACCCAGGAAGACTTCAAGCGTGATGTGTATAAGTTTTAAGGTAAAAACGTGTTTCACAATCGAAGTAAGATAAAATAAATTTAAACTTAACTATCCTTTCAGTAGTATAGTTACCTTTTGTTGTTTACAGAACATCTTAAAAATGAAGTTCAAATCGGCCCTTTCTTTGCGTGTTATGATGCGGGCAAGATTGGTCTCCAGGTTCATGCTTGCTTTACTTTGTATTTTCTGATATGTGTCACTAAGCTGAGCAATAAGAATATTCAGCAGAATCACCACAGTGACGAAAAGGAACACAAGCATTATGATGGTACTGACAGGCCTGGAAAATAATAAATACATATTAAGGTTGTATTGACAATCACCACGTTAACTATCATCCTGTTAGACATACAAATCGCTAAAAGTATACATATATTGATGTATAGGGATATATATTTTAGGATTATCTCTACTCGGGTAGTCAAACAAAGTGTTTAGATATGGACGCATATAAATAAAAGACGACGATAATCTCTACCTTGGAAGATGCAAGTTTTAGTAAAACCAAGAAATTTCATCCTTGAACTTAATACTTAAAAAGTTCTCTGTTATGGCGGCACAAACAAGTCAGAATATACCATCATAAATCAACATCATGGCAGCATATACGTATATGAATATAAAAAACCTTAGAAATCAACCTAATGGCGGTGCATTAAAGTCTTGTATATTACTAAACAATTGTCAGTCCCTATTATACCAAACACAGTGACAGTTATTTCAAACTTGTATATGATAAAACAAATCTTTATAGTCCTTGAAATATCAACATATTGATGGAATTATCTTGTCTGTTTATGACAAGACAAATATCAGCATAATTATTTACACAATTGTCTTGCCTGTTTATGACAAGACAAATATCAACATGCTGACGCAATTGTCTTGCCTGTTTACGACAAGACAAATATAACATCCAATACTGCAAAAGCCTAGACAGCCAGGTATATTAATGTCAAAACGATACCGACTGTCATGCATATAACTTGGCAAATCAACATACTACTAGCAAATATTACATAGGAAATTTATATACTTGACACATGAGTTTGATAATAACCACTAACTCGAGCCCATCACTCCAATTATAAGATAACTACATGTACTACTACTAATTACCAATATATTTCACTACTTGTATATTCATCTATAAGCTCAGGTAAACTGATAACCAGTAACAACTACACGATTATTGAAATAAAAAACTTACCAGTATCCGTTGCTCCCAGTATATTCAACAACAGGTCCCGACTCAACCATTGTTCTCACGCCAACAAACAACACTCCCCAATATGAGCTGAAATATATAGAACTTCGAGTAAAATATAAAAGGTCACGGCTCCATTCAACGGCATATATATTAGTAATGACTTACGTTAGTTAGCCCGGGGATTCATCTGTTCTAGATCCTCTGGGACGCTTTGTTTTATGTAGCAAATGTCTCGGATTGAAATAGCTAAATAGGAAGCATGATTTCTTTTCTTAAAACGAACAAACCTCAAATACGGTATTTCTTTTATAAATCTGTATTTTAGCTTTTTCAAAGTCATTGCAGATAGATCATGCCTGTGCTACAAAGAATAGAATTGAGAAATATCATTTTTACAAATTTCTTAAATGATAGCAAGGATAAATTAAAGTTGGTTCAGATATTTTATAAGAAATGAATTCCTTTGCAAAATGTGTTCGCATCAAAAATTAAAAAACAACAACAAAGAAGTGACAATTCATGGCCGGTGTTAAAAGCAGCAAACTTTCATATGATCAAGACAATCTCCAACTTAAACTACTTATGTGTTGAAAGTAGAGTGCGGAAATCACTACAATATAATCGTCCTTGAGTACTTAGGACAAGAGTCTATGAAGGAGATAAAAGTAGAAATCTTTTTTTTCTCTCCACCCCCACCCCAAACTCCACCACCACCCAAGAATTTATCTTTAGCAAGAATTTATTTATATTAAAATATTTTGAACAGTCTTGTGGTCTTGTGTTTTAAAAGAAAAATGACAACATATAACATGTAATGCTAATATGAACATGTCAGCCTTTTATATGTCTCAAGTTAAAATTGATATGCCGAATCATACTGTGGTCTTTGTGTTTACAAATTAGTTCTTTACAAATTGGTAGGTAACATACAACAATGAAATTAAAATAAAACTGATCATGGTATGCGTTCTCTACGGCAAGCATCTATCGTAACTTTCGAATGATCACGGAACCTTACTGTTTCTTAACTATATTTGACCGACTGTAAATTTGATTCAGTTGATCAGTCGATTGCTTCTGAGCTTTCAACACATACCTTGTCTCGTTATGTATGTGTAATCCGCCATCTCCGCGTAACGTCAATAGAAACGAACCTCCAAATGCCATGTTGACAACCGCGAACAGAATGGCGAATTGTAAAACGTCATTTATAATAATTTGCCAAAGTATCTGTGCGTATGCTCCCGTCTGCCTGTAAAATAGAAAACGTGGCTTGTTATGTTGATTTTTGTAAATCCGCATGTAATGGCAGTGCGTTGCTCTTTCTCTATCTTAAAACATACACACCTACTGCTAAAGTCGTGTTTATGTCAACAGTGTTTACGAAAACCAAAAATCAATATTGTAACATACACTGAAGCACGAACAAACATTCAAGTGATAAAATACATTTTCATTTGAAATAATTGTTGAGCACGTAAACAGAAAAAAATAAACCCTATTCGTGAAATCATATGACCCCACATACCTGAATACTGCTGCATATTTGAAGATGGTTAGTATCCACATGAAGTAGGCAATTGAGTAGAGATACCAGTGCGCTTGCTCATGCGCATACCGAACCGGAAGTACACATAGCAGTAATATTGACGA
Organism: Panopea generosa; assembly: GCA_029582155.1. Classification (NCBI taxonomy): domain Eukaryota; kingdom Metazoa; phylum Mollusca; class Bivalvia; order Adapedonta; family Hiatellidae; genus Panopea; species Panopea generosa. Next base: position 78,139,619 of record CM055899.1, read on the forward strand.
AGAACTTTCTATCCAGTTGAATAAATCATGAAAATATTTGGACCCAAGGCTACAATAAATGACAGTTTAACAAAATTAAATGATGCCATATATTATAACAAATAAAGCCTATTCAAGAATACAAATACCCGGTTTTTTATGTGCCCTAAATACAAGCAATTTATGCAGTGCTAAAATAATTTCAGGCAAACTTCGTGCAGTCCATACGTGGATATAATTCAAAAATTTTGAGTATATAACAGCATTCAAAAATACAAACAATGTATTTGACTCTTATCATTTATTTATTCTACAAGATGTTCGTTCCAAATTTACAGTCAGAATAGGTTAAAACAAAAGAAAAAAAATCAACACTGATAGGAAGATAACAATAACCAGCACAGTAGCCTAACCACTCCAACTTTGAACCTGAAGACAAAAACATTTACACTCTTATCAATTTATATTGACCTACAATAAACTATCATGATAACGTATGTTTATGTGTAGTACACGGTGTTTTAGATTTGTGTCAATACGATTCTTTCAAACAAAGAGTTAACATTTTGAAAAGATGAGCTTACCGTTTGAGTTCAATTATTTCGGTAACAAATTTTACTAAAGCAAATATGTAGGAAAAAATTTCGAAGATAGCACGAGCATACTGAAGTGGCGAATCGTAGGTTGTGACATCAGCAGCAAAAACTGACGTCACAATCGTAAATGTTAACGCAGCGAGACTCAACAGATACAGGATGGAAACACCCCTGAAAAAAATAATCAAGACAAAGTTCAAAAGCAGTTTTAGTAAAACAATATCTTATTACATCTGTTATATGCAATTGCATAAATAAAAACAATACAAATATATTTATACTTGTATATATAGTACAAATGGATCGGGCTACAAGTTATAACAACATTAGCATCAGCCCTCCCAAAACAAAAATCGCAGTAAGTATACAAAAACAAGACAGTTTAAGAAACGCTGAAACATTTGTAAACGCCAGCTTATGGTAGAATGTTTGGAAATATCTGTTAAAAGAAGTAGGTTACAGGTCCACATGTTGTCAGATCACGGAAAGCATTAAAGAACAAAATTTGAAGCATTTACTCGGAAATGGTGGGAAATGTCATTACTATATTAAAGATTCAATATCCGAAGTTTTCAAATACCAGAAGCAAATGTAGGCCTACTTGATGCATTCAATATGACTGGATATTTTTTAGTTAGCTGACCGAAATAAGCAATTTGTTATTGTTATTTATTTTTATTGAATAACATTAAAAGCAATGCAAATTATTGATTTAAAAAATAATTAAATCCCAATACTTACACGAACCAAGTCCTTGCAAAGTCAGTCCATTTCCTCTTTATCAAAAGCCTCACAGCTTTATGACAGATAACGTTCTGAAAAATAAATGACATAGATCTCTACTTACAGTAAATATAATAAATATAATTTCAAAAATATTTATACAGTAGTGACTGTTATACAGAGGCTATCTCTTGCGTGTTTAATTATTATTAAATTGTATTAACACGTGGTGATAAAATAAAACAATAGTAATAAATGTTCACGGACGCTAGAAAGTAATATATATTTAAATCACAGATTTAGCTTTTTAGTTTTCGAACAACGAGAAAAACCCTTGTAACACCCATATCGACAATGGATTTTTCGGCTAATTAACTAGACAGAACCTTGTTCCCGCCAAAGCAATTATAAAATTTCCTATTCGAACTTCACTCCCATGCAAGATTCTTATAATCTAACCTATGTAACAATGCAGATATATGTACCCGGTATACAAGAAAGGCTAGTCTACTTAGTTATATTCTGCCTAATATTTTCATTGTTGTTTTTTAAAAAAAAACTGATAATGACGGTACCAGTTAATGCGTAACTATTCTGGGCAACTAAACTAATAAAACACTTTTAACATATTTACATCTCAAAATAAGTTCGACCATTCCAAACTGATAGAAAAAGGTAACTAATGTGAAAAGTGGCAGGTAACCTTACTGTGTTTGCTCGGTCCGCTAACATATGAAAAATAGTTCCTTGTTCTTGATTGAATTCATTCTCATTTCTTGGACATCCGTTCATATCTGCATCGAGCAAATTATAGTAAACAGTGGTAGATCCGTCTAAGTTACGTTCTAACATGCAGTCTAGTATTGCCAACGCAGTTTTCTGTAAATGATATAGGTCAATTTTGGTAAATAGTATTTAAGCCGTCTTGCATACGTTCAAACATGCAGTCAAGTATCGGCCACAGGCAGAAATAATAGACCTCGGTTAGTCAACATCCCCATTATTATTATTATTTAAATCATCTTTGTTTAATCCATCGAAATAACCGTTCAGGAATAAGACCCTTTCAAGTCAGCCATCACAGCGGCCAAAAATTCAGTCGGCAATAAAGTGGTACATTTTTAACGGGTTAAAACAAGCGCGATTTGAAAGAACGAATGGCTCGATCGTTCTTATTTTGTCACGTGATGCATCTCTTACCTTCTGTTTATGAAAATATATTTCGTAATAGATTTTACACAGTTTGTAGGTGCATTGATCATTTCTTGAAGTAAAAAGTCTTTACTCAACTTAGGTTTGACACTTTTTTCCTTTTTTTTTCTTTTTTTACAACTAGGCATTTTGGATGCACTGAACATAGATTGGGGACTAATCAAGGTCCGTTATTCGTGCATATTTCTGTAAATGATATAAACCAATTTTAATAGTAAAGCATTTCTGGTAACGTTCAAACATACAGTCAGGTCTTGGCGACAGATTTCTGTAAACGGTATTACCCAATATTTTTATGAAGCAGTTATAATAGCATGATTCAATTTGATTAAGTTACACATGGATAAGCTTCTTGAAACATTAATCCGGTCATATCCAATTAAACCGGTAAAGAAATTAATCTAACTATCGTTCATATCTCTTGGTAAAATGTATAAAATAGATAAATAAATAAATAGATAAATGAATAAATGGATAACTAGATAGATAGATAAAACAAGCTGTCGAAAGGACAGCGCGCTCGACTATTTCGATGCTGTTCTACAACAACAGCTTTTAAGGAAATAAGTACCAAATGGAAGACAATTAATATGAAAGTCAGGGGTGGTAAAATTAAGCTATAACTGTTATATAATGCTTGTCTGTTCAAATTAAATAAGCAAAATGATTTAACAACAATATTTATTTTCAATATCAACATTTTTATTTTATTGAAAACAACAAAGTGAACGGATAGCTCATATTGCCTAAACATTATTAAATTAAGCATTTAGTTACATTTGTCTTCAAACTTTAAAATTGCTTTTAATGCATTAACCATTGCTGAACAGAACTGATAGGTGTGCCGATAACTAACTTAGGTACACCATGCAAGGTGTGCCGATACCTAACTTAAGGCACACCATGCAAGGTGTGCCGATACCTAACTTAAAGCACACCATGTACATATAATTACACTAAATACTACAATTGCAAGACTAGAATTATATAGTTGGTCAAGCATATCAAGAAATACTAATTAAACATTATCAGTAATAATTCAAGAAAGAATTTAAAATATAGTGTAAGCCATAGTTGAGATGATCTTCTGTTTCAAGAGTAGTTTTTCAGTGTTTTACATATGCGATATATGCACTGCCTTCAAAATATTATTAATCATATGGTAATTAAATCAGTTTATTGTAAATGAATCTATAGTCTTGTATCAACAGACACACGCACATATCAATGCTTGATATCCACAACATTCGAAGTTCTTCTGATTTTTACATATACAATATATGTACCATCTTCACATCATGGGGCATTATATCGGTACCAGTTCATGAAAATGGATCTAAATAGTTGAAATAATCTTGTACCAGCATGCACAGTTTATTACAGCTGGATGAAAATGAAAATAAATAGTGAAAAAAAAAACGTTCATGAAAATGAAAAAAAAAAAAACACTGAAAAAATAAAACTTTCATGAAAATGAAAAATTAAATTAAAAATTAAAATATATATGTTTTGTTTTAAAGAAGTGAATAATAATATGTGAGCTCCAGATATGTACCAATTTAAAAACTTTAACCTGCTACAAAAAATCTTTTATCAAATTCTGAAAGGGCCATAATTCTGTACAAAAGTAATGGTTCTTCCACTGATGATGCTAAACATACATGTGAAGTTGCATACATATTCAACGAGTGATTACCTAGATGTCTTACCTGATAAAAAAATAACCTGAAAAATTAAGTTCAAAAAGGGCAATAACTCAAATTGCAACCCAGAGTTATAGTTCCTGTGCCTGTGAGTTCCATTAATGATACTGAATACACATGTAAAGTTTTATTCATATCAAATGAGTGGTTGCGTAGATATCTTACCTGATAAAAAACTTTAACCTGAAAAACAAACGCCGACGCCGGGGCGAGTACAATAGCCAATCCCCCCCTCCCCCCCCCCCCCCCCCCCCCATATTCTACGAATAGTCGAGCTAAAAATAAATTGTCCCAGTAGGAAATATTCAGCATAATTGAGTGGAGATGGGGAAGGGAGAGTCTTAACAGTCGTAATTGACAGTGGATTGTAGATATAACCAACAAGCTCTTTTACATCTGGAATCATCAATATATCACATTATGGTTGGAAAATAGAATAGTGCCCGATCCACATATGATAGAAGTTGAAACTTAAGCACCTAATTCCTTCAGTTAGATATTTTCGTACTAATTCTATATTCAAGGTTAGGACTTATACGATTATTATGTTGGTATTATGTTGATATAAGTATATTCAAATCTGAGGTTTAAATGTTTTGATCAAAACAGAGACTCTGCTGCCATTCGTTTACCAAGACTCATCCTTTTCTTGTAAACAACTAAGTCTGCCATAACTCTGCATAAATGCAACCTAGAATTATGGCTCATGTCTCTGTGTGTTCAATTGATGATGCTGAACACACATGTGAATTTTGATTCATATCCAATGAGTGGTTGCATAGATATCTTACCTGATAAAAATCTTGAATCTTGAAAATTAAGTCTATCAAGGGCCGTAACTCTGCCAAAATGCAACACAAAGTTATGGTTCTTGTCTGTGTATTCCATTGGTGATGTTGAACACACACGTGAATTTTCATTCATATCCAATAAGTGGTTGTATAGATATTCGTATATTATCTGATAAAAAACCTTTAACTAGGAAAATTAAGTCCAAAAAGGGCCATAATGAATGAATGAATGATTGAATGAATGAATGAATTAATTAATTAAAGATGGTCACTTCACAATTTACCTCATATCCAGGTGTAAGGTAATCACTGAGCTTCAGCGGAGGTTCTTCGGTACCTGATCTCAAGAATAGTTTCTTCACACTGAAATCGAAAAACGACACGAAATGTAAAACAGAATTATATCGTGCATTGTATATTTGAGAAAACAGAAAAATATTTTTTTATTTCGTAGAAGGATATTAATTTTTGTTCTATTCTTAGTTCGGAGTTTGATAAAAATGTGATTTAATGAGAATGTCACAAAAAGCAAATAAATAGATTAAGAATTAATAAAAAAAATGAAAACGCACGAAACAGAGATGACAACCAGAGGTCATCCAGAGGTGAAACAGATAAATGACCTTGTATTATCCATGTGCTTCACTATTAAAGCAGCAGTTTCGTCACGTGTGTCTCCATTGGCTGTATCCGCCAATGCAATCTGTAAAGGCAGTTTCCCTTCGTTTGATTTTGCCAAAGTATCGGCATTGTTGTCCAGTAACTTTTCAGCAACGAAATAATAATTCATCTGCGCTGCGTGGTGCAGAGCGGTATAGCCGTCTGTGTCAGCTTCTTGTAAGCTGGCACCAGATTCGATATATGCATTGACGAGTCCAAGCACCTGCAAAATAAATACAAAGTATACCTCATTTACTGATATTACATTGAAAAACGTCAGCGTATACTACTAGTATATATATTAATAGTCCATACTCCTTGGCGATCAGTGCAGAATCAAAACATAGTACTTAATAACAAAATAGACTTTAAAGAAATAAAAAGCCAAGCTATACAATTAAACCTGAAGATGTGGAGCCTAAAATTTTGAAAAACTTAACTATTTATATTGTTTTTATAGCATGATATGCATGTGTCTTTAAAATGTTGTCTTTATCACATAAATAGTTTGATATGAAACAAAGAAAAAAACCTAAGCTAAACATAAAATTTTAACCAGACGACGACGATAGCAAAGCCGACGCTATGGTCAAGACCTATTAATAGCTATTCGTTGGTTTTTTTTTAAAAATAGCAAGCTAAAATAAACATTTGTTTGACGCAAGAACCAAAACCTTATGTTGTTCCGAACTCTTGATAGCATTTCCCAAGTTTTTAGCAACCTCAGACGCGAACATGTCCAAAGCAGCATTATCGGGTTGAGTTGGATTTTGCTGTAGAAGGAAAGAAACAATAAAATCCTGTTAAATTTTCACACGACAATTTTGATTATCTGCATTTAAAATATTGCAGTATGTATGCATGCCCTCATTTTTGAAATTTAACTTCACATGATAAGTTATGGACGATGTAATTTATTGCGCAAAGGTGTTCCATTGTAATGTTTTATAAATAGATTTTGTCAACCAATTTAAGAGCTGTTTTGATACTTTATGAAAATGAGATGCTGTAAAGCTGCATATATTTTCATTGATATTGATCATATAATAAATATATAACCAATCAAAACTTAGTTAAGGTTTTAAGTTTTAAAGTAAATCAATGGTGAAACAAAAGACTGGTTAGATAAGAGCATACTGCTGATCACACCAGAGTGATAGGAGTCCTCTTAATGAATGCCATGTCCGTTTTATCACGTTTAGTCATGTACATTGCTGTGGTTTAATCATCAATCCCTGTGTGGTTTCAGGGTGCCAAATGAATGATTGGAAGAATAGAATTGCTGTAAATCATCCGACTTCTATTTCACCAACATTTTACTTAAATACTTAAATACTGAACTAAGTTTTGATTGGATAATTATCTATTATGTAATTAATATTAATAGAATCATATGCAGTTTTCATGGAACCAGTCTTAAATCATGATCATCTGACTGCTTTCTTAGATTTAACATTTTTAAAGTATTTAAATATATGTTGGTGAAACAGGATTCCGATATGGAAATACTCTTCTAAAACTGAACTGTAATGCAGGTATCGGTGTTCTGGGGTTCTGGGTTTATTCTGCATATACATTCGTTCATTCTAACATGTAAGCTCATGTGTTACTTTTGTACATTGGGCTGGTCTATTATATATAATTCTTATGGAAATAGTACCACCATTGCAAACAGGAAATGCTTCCATTGGATAGTCGCATAAATAATCCTTATTTCGTTTTCTTTAAAAATGCATTTTCCTTATTTAATGCAAATTTTTTTATTAGAATGGCATTATTGAAGTATTTTGATATTTAGAAAGCATTGTCATGTTTCAATTGTGAATTTAGAAAAAGAAATTAAGCTTGGTAATAGGGGTAAAATATATGATTCGGAAGTCTACTTTCACTTTGTCAACAAAGCACACACTGAACAGAAAACAATCTTTTGGATGACACATGACCCTTATATTTTCCCATCATATTTTGGTAGTGCGGACGTTAACACACAATAAAATGCAAGTTTCACTGTTTCTTTGGGTGTCTCTATGAATGACAAGCATGCAAACTTTTTTTTATTATCTATAGAATAAAGAATACAATTAAATGGTGGACTAACACCATTTTTATTGGTAGTGCTACATAATCAGTATGTTTATTAAACTTACATCCAATCTAAGGATTGCAGACACCGGTTCAATATCACCGTATAATGCGGATGTATCAGCTAAAGGTCTTGGAAAACCTACAAATAGTAATAAAGATAATCTTACATTACATTAACGGAAGGGTGCTTCAACATATAAAATATTTGTTACAGAAATTCGTAATGATATTTTTCTGGATAGTGCCAAATACATATATCAAACCATGTGCGCTTCAAAATTTCTTCACATTCATTACCTTTTTACTGCATCGGGGTCTTGCCCATTAAAAAAAGAATTCCACAATGATATTGATTTGCGATATGCTGTACTTATCACATCTCTGACAAAGGTATGTGCAAAAATATTGGTAAATTTCTCTGCATTCTTGTATGTTTGCTCATACTTTACATTTAGTACATATTCGTTTTGGCTAGGAGATTTTCAGATTTGAGTGTTTGCGAATTATATTTCTTAAATTAAAGTTGCATTTTCTTGTTACAATCCTATGGATTTAATGATATTATCTATCTATTTTTTCAAATTTTGGCATCATTTGCTAACCAAGAAAAAATAGGGGGTACCTTTAGATGGATAATTTTGTTTTGCATAATAGCAAATATTGTTTCGTCTTTTTTGAAAAGTTATATAAGTGTATGATAGTATGTATTAGATTTCTTTTTAATCTAAACCATAACATTAATTATTTTCTGATGTTATCAAATACAAAATACCTCCTTCTAAGGTAGTTTGACAAATATTCCTTAAAAATACACGACAGTCTATGATTTTGTTTATAAATGATGAAAATGCTAACATTGGGCAAAGAAAACTAAACTGTAAAAAGTCTAATTATCCCAACTTATATTTTTATGAGTTTTGCTTAGACTGAAACAAATAGAAACGTGGGGTATAGCCTATGGTTTGATTTGTTTTTAAAGCAAAACATATGTTTAGTTTTCGGTTCATTTCTTCAAAGATCTAAATATTTGTTATCAACAGTTATTATGATGCTCATTTTAAGTTCAGGTTCAATGTTATCTTAGGGACTTAATTTTTATCGAAATTTACAAACTATTTAATTTTGACGTAGGTATCATCTTAAAAATAAAATAGCACAAAAAACAAACACGGCCAACATTATTTTGCGATAAATTTCATCTTATAAAAATAATAAATATGTTGTTTAACTAAATTAAACCGAAATCTAACTGAAGAGCCACCACCCTTAAGATGTGCTTTAGCAATGAAAGCAATAAACGGACAATCGTATCAACTTAGTTTGAACTTATTCATTTTACTTCGATTCTGAAATAACTTAGACAAATCAAGCTTGAAGTATTCCTGTGTAGAACCAGTATTAAGCATATGCGGGAAAATTGTCCAGCTCAAAGACACCACACATATCTACTAGAGAGGATCGTACCCATGACCATCTGATCATGGGCCCGATGTTCTACCACAGGAACACGCTCTCCACACTGCAATGGGACTGAAAACATAGGTCAAAATAAATTACCTCTGTTTTCATAACTCGGAAGCTGACGTTTTTCACTTAGCTGAAATATTTAGAAACATAATATTGTTAAACGTTAATCTATTCAAAATGCAATTACCTCTTAAAATCAAGAAAAATATTAATTAAATTAAAATCAAGCCATGTTAATTTTGCTCAGCCGAATATTTTAACTGCACAGACTATAAAAGTATATTTTTAGCAAGTGAATATACATCAACTTGAATGAGATGTGAATATACATCAACTTGAATGAGATGTGAATATACATCAACTTGAATGAGATGTGAATATAGATCAACTTGAATGAGATGTCATTTGAGTAATGGGAAAACTTTCGTTTTGAAGTACAGCATCAATAATATAAATGCCGTTGTATGGTGTTTAGTGTCGCTTTCAGCAATTTTTCAGTTATATCACGACGGTATTTATATGAGACAGTATCGCTAAATGCTGACACACTGGAGTATCATACCGCTGACCCATGGTATGGATCTCCATCCAGTCATATTATACTGACATCAGGTCGACCAGACCTAAAATTATCCTTTAAATGCTGAGCGCCAAGCGAAGAAGCTTCTAGTACCTTTATTCAAGTTTTTGGTATGACCCAGCCGAGATCGAACCCGCATAAGATGCCGACGATCTACCACTAGACCACCGCGGTCCAAAAATGTTAAAATAACAGATGAGTACCATATCTGTGACTAGAAACCTAAGGCAAGCATACATCCGTTTCGAGAACACATTTTAGTATATACTTATCTACTTGCAGAAGTAAATAAAAAAGAAAGTGTGAAACACAAACGAGTTCGCATTTTATTGTTTTAAACTCATTTATTTTACATCGATTTTGAAACAAGTTCTTACAACTTTGGCAAATCCCACTAGTTATCCTGGGTAGATATAGTAGTAACCATGTGCGGGTAAAGTGTCTTGCTCAATGACACCACATATAGCCATGGTCTAAGATCAAACCAACGACCCCCATTCTTGGACACGGTGCTGTACCACCGGACTACGCGCCATACACTGTTCGCAATTTGTTAAGTATTATATTGAATTTGCACGTAACAGATCGAGAAAAATCAACAATTTGCAAAAGAAAAAAAAGAAATAAATGTATACATTAATATAAAGTGTTAATGGGGAAATAATATTAAGGAAAGTTGGCGTATTTTAGTATTCATCAAAGGTATATGGTACTTGTTGCAATTAGTAAGTTCGAAGATTTACAAGTACCATATGACTGTACGCAACAATTCGTTATCGTACGTTTCAAAACGAAAGATTCCCTTATATCGATTATTGTTTTTTGGCTTATGCTGCGATAACGTGAAACAACATACATTAACAACAAAACGTATTAATTAAGTTAAATGGTATTTAAAAAAGGAACACAATATTTTTTTTATATACATTACCAATTCAGCTACATTCGATATCGTTTTCTTGACTGCGTCATAATCGTGATGTAGACTATCCAAATCGTTATGGACCCTTTGATAATCATTTTTAAACTCACTGACCGTTTCATGCACGTCTGTTACATGTTCAAACAACTTCCGTGTTGTTTTTTGGTTTTCTGTTACAGTGTCCAGAAATTGAACGACATCAGATTTAACTTTTTTAACGTCCGTTTTCACTGTTTCAATGTCAACTCCATTTTTTATCTGCTTGTTTTTCAGGAAGTAAACAGAGTCGGTTATTCTTTCAAGCAGTGAGTCATGTCTCACTTTCAAATCAATAGTGGTTTGTCTAGGATGGTAATGTTTTCTTCTGATTAACTGAAATTAT